>OW052182.1:197678951-198234145 GCA_932526625.1 Rhingia campestris | reverse complement strand
GCCTTGCCAGACCAGCTCGACTGCGTGCTTGTTGTTGTGTTATCTCACGTGGTGGCGATGTCAATTGGCCGCCAAGATCATGTGATTTGACACCGTTGGACTTTTTTCTTTGGGGTTTTTTGAAAGAAAAGATGTACGTCGATAAGCCTGCAACAATTCAAGAGCTTAAGGATGAGATAAGTCGGCACATTAACGGCATCGAACCCCAATTATGCCTCAGCGTCATCGAAAATTTGGAGCATCGGATGGAGGTGTGCCGCCGAGGTCGCGGCGGCCATTTGGCCGATATTTTCAAGAAGGCAGAGCTGATACTGGGCTCCTTCGAAAGAAAAATACTTCGGCGGATTTTTGGTCCTGTGCACGAAGAGGGCGAATGGAGAAGAAGATACAACCGCGAACTCCTTGAGCTGTAACAAGATGTGAATGTAGTCCAAAAAGCCAAAACACGCCGGCTACGTTGGCTCCACCACATCGAATCCCAGGCAAGGAAGACCGAATCTCCGTTTCAAAGACCAAGCCATCGCGGATGCCAGTGCGCTTGGTCTAGATAACTGAAAGCAGCGAGCCCGGGATCATAGAGGATGGAAGGCTGCAATGTCACAGATAGAGACTCTTCACGGGTCGGGAGTCCGATAAGTAAGTAAGTGAGTAGTATCAATTATCAAGAATAGCTTTTCTATACCCACCGTCGTGCAAAGAAATACACAGGCACACATGAATTTTTGTGAGAAAGCTAAGCCCTGGGTACTAACGAGCCTGTTGCGCCAAACGTATTTCCCTCTACCGAGGACAGATCTATGTTTTTGAGTAGTACCGGAGTGTACAGCTTGCGTAGGTTCCAGTTGTATAATAGTAAGTCGTTGTCCGTAAACGTTCCGGGCCTGGTTGATATTTCAGTGCTTCTGTTATCCAACGTTGTTGTCTCTCTCATGACTATCTATTTACGTGGTAGGGTAAGTTACCCTGATGGCAAACCCGCAACCTGGAGGGCCTGTTCCAATTTATTAGATACCCCTAAGACACGGGGCCAGCAGTATCCACTTAGGGATTTAGCGCTGAAGTTGGCTTTTCGGCTCATTCGCCACCATCTCTTTTCAAGGGGCCGGACTTACCTTTGAGATTGCTGAATGACCTGTTGTCAAAAGATAATTGTCATGTCGAAGTAGATCATTAGGTTGTTCACCTTTTCCATCCTAAATGGGACTAAAGTCTCCACCGTGGACTCCGTCTTGGGAGTTTTTCCGCTGCCGCCTGGAATGAAATATTTGTTGTAGTGTGAGTCCACGTCTTCCCTCCACTCGCAACATTCAATAAACTCGACCCATAATACAAGGGTCCATGTATCATCACCAAGGCTTTAAACCACAACAGATTCATCGCTGAGGATTTTCTGTACCATCAGTTGCAGCAAAATTTCAACAGCAGCGTCATCTGGAGTGTTCATATGAAGCCATGGTGTAAACTCAGCCCTGATATTGATGCTCACCGAAGGCCGGACTAATAATATAGTTTCCTAAATGTTGTTGTCCTAATATGTCGGAGTAGCTCAGATAGATTGTTACCTTTGTCCATCCCTACTGGCATTACAGACGACGATGTTGACAGCATTTTGGGAAGTCTTACGCTGTCCCTTTGGAAAAGGAAAAGATGTCTTAGTGTCAAGACTTGTTTTAAAAGAAAAAAACCTGCGCTACTTTTTGCAAAGTGAAAGTGGGCTATTTACAGGCTTAACAGAGGTTAATTTTGTGCTTCACAATTTGTCTCCAAATTGTTATGGTAAAGATGGATTTACCATATCTAAGAAGTACATATGAAGAACAGAGTAATGTTTGCTACGAAGTGGCCACTTTGGATGACGTCCAGCACCATCAGTCTAAAACTAATACCAACGTGCCAAATGGCCCATTTTGTGTACTTCGCGGCAACGCTGGTCCCTACGAACTGGTGCCTCATTCCGTCCCTCTTGACAGTCCTCCACATACACATGGTATGCATATTGTATCTAGAAACTTATTTCGAAAATTTATGCGAATTACATTTAAATAATGAACTTAATCTGAGTTCACCTTGTGCGCTGTGAGAAAATAGGTACTGACGTGAAAACCTGTACGAGTGCCTAATAGTGGCGAAGTGCTTTCCATAAGCACAAAGATGTCCTCCAGCTCCTCCATTGTTGAAGATTTGATTTACATACTCGTATGTGTATGTGCACAAAAAAAAAAGAAAAGAAAAGAAAAGTTAGTTTCCTTCCATTTCTCAGGGTTTGGATGAACAAACTTCACATTAGTACTCGAGTCCTTGTGCCGTTTCATTTGAAGATTGAGGGAGGCATGCAAGCAACTTCTCGCAAAAGTAATACCAGCCAGAGTAGTGGCAGTGGTTGGTACCAGTAGTAGTCTAAGACAGGATGGGTGTACATAATCAAATCAAATTGAAATTCCAGCATTATCATGCCTTCGAAGATAAACAAAAGAGGAAACTTTCAAACAAGCAAAAGCGAAAGAAAAATTACTCAGCAAAAATTTCGCACAGTTCTGTTATAGTCGTCTCGTCGTGTGCGTAGTATTAGCCGAAGTGTTTGTGTGAGCGATAGGATTGATATTCGAAAGAGGGTGGAGGCGGCAGGACCACGACGATACCCAATTTGGTTTCTTTCGACTTTTCTCGTTCTTATCCTTAAGTCTGAAGTGAGAGGCGGACGAGGAACGAAAGGACCCGCATCAAATTTGTTTGCAAAAGTAAACATCATTTGTGCTGGGGAGAAGACGAAAATCTGCAACTTAGTTACATTTGTCAGAAGGTTGGGGCTGGTGGTAGAAGATGGGGCTCGACGATGAATTATAGGGGCGCGTGCGATTCGATAATAATTTTGATGAATTTACACGCAATATTGCGGCGCGAGTGAATTTCGTTGTTTATCAAAAAGTTTTCTGCTTGCGGGGTCCTTCAGGGAACGCGCAACTTTGTTGTTTAAGTTTTTTTTTTTTTTTTCGCCCGTTCACACGATCTAAGGGCGAAGGAAAAATCCAATATATACGAAAATTGTTTCGTAATATGTTTACAATTACTTTGTCAATGAGATGATGAAGGTGATGAACTCTCACACGCCCATCGGGACTCGGGAGTGTCAAAATCGAAAAGGTAAGGTGAGGTCTGTTCAGGGTGTGAGAGTCATTTTGAATTGATTTGAAAAATAAAGTAAATTATGAGGGTTGCTTATTGCTATTTTTTTTTTGCTTATTGTTAGTACTATGGTTACTAATAAAAGCCTTAGCAGTGCTTCTCTTTGAATTCGAAAGTATGACTGGAATATTTTATATTGGCATTCATATTGCATCATATGTATGATTGTGGAATGACTCAGTTTATTGAGGGGCGCTATCGTCAGAAAGTTACCTAGAACTCAACTACATGCCGCTAAATTAAGCCCTGTCCCTAGCTTACTGCTTCCAGTTGCGCAGTCCAAGTTTTTTGGGATCGGTTTCTATTTATGCGCATCACTTATGCCAAGTACTTCATCCACTGCGTCATGCGTCTGACTTCTAGCTCGGAATCAAAGACCCAGCGAGCCGGAGTATTGGTTCCCATTCGCTCTATATGTCCTAGCCATCTTAAATGTTTAATGCGGAGTTTTTCGGCTAGGGGTATGGCGCTGTATAGGACGTATAGTTAACGAAAATGGGACCGATTTTTCCAAAAAATTCCTCTCCAATCGACCAAGAGCAGGAATGGGATGATCAGGGTCTTATATAGGATCTCCTCAATAGCAAAGTACGCCGATGCGCATACAATTTTTTGTAGCTCTCGGCCGTTGCGTCTTTCTAAAAGGACAGCCACCAGATCGTTGGTAATGAAACCTGGAATGGGAGAGAATTTTATATCTTTTGCAACTAAAAGACCTGCCCTTGATCTACAATTTCCCCGGGCGAAGATGAGCTCTCTGGTTTTACTTTGTAAACCAAATATCTTACCCTCTGTTGCCCATGGCTCCTAGATTAAACCTAGAGCGATGTTCCCTTCGGCACATCTTTGGTTGTAGGTGTCCGAGGCACTATAGCTCGGTGCAGGTTTGCCTGCAGCACATTTAGTAGGGTGGTCATCGTTTCCTACCGTGCTCAGGGTTTCGTACCCTATAAGGCTTGTTATCGCCTCATCTACGTAAGATACCCTGTTGAGAGAGACCTTCGTGTCTATCTCTCGGACCGTTTTTTCGCTGTCCGTGTTTTTGCCGTTCACGCGCCCGTTCCGCAGCTAGCTTTGGTCTAAACTGATGCTGGCTGATGTTAACGTTGCTCGTACTAGGGGCGTCTTCTTTATATCGCTTCCGGCGGCAGTACAAATACTGGCTGCTGGTTGCGACGAGCTGGCGCTTGATTTTTCTGACGACTTTTTCTTCTTATCAGTGTCAGTGTCACTATTTTTTCGGGTCTGAATTGCAGACTTGTCGGATCCCTTAAGGATGATCTTGATTTGTCCAAATCTATATGATACCATACCCTTTAGCTCCGCAAGCCTACGCATCGCACTCTCGTTTATTGCAGCGTTTATTCTCGTATTCAGGTCTCTGTTTTGACCGTCTAGTATTGCCAGTATTCTCTCATTTGTGACTCTGGTACTCTGGGGGAAGAAAGCTCTGACAATATGTGGTTTCGGAAAGTCTTCCTCTCCCATAAGCATTACTTCAAACTCGCATTTCTCCTTCAATCTGAGGAAGTTTGTTTTCATCCACTCTGAAGTGGTGATGTCCGCACATACTAACAAAAGCCATCCGGCTTTGAAAGTTGTCCCGCGGAAAGCTGGCTTTGCATCCCCGTCGCGCAGTTCGATCGTGATGTCCATAATCCTCTCTTGTATTTGAACCATTTGTTCATTCGTGAGTGGATTGCGATCGATATCGACTGGTACGAAACCCAATCTGACATAGCTCGCTATATCTCTATAGGTGGTTCTGTCAGAGGTTGTTTTCCCAGTGCGAGCTCGTTTCGCCTCGGACCGAGGTGGTGTGTTGTCCTCAGATCTCATGCGTTTGGCTTCTTGAGCATCATTTTTTGTTTTTGCTAAGATGCGGGCTTGCTCTATGCTGCTACCCTGTTTCAGCGCTTTGTTGAAACGACGCTGTTCCGCTGGCGTGAACCTGATGCGCTTGGAATCAGTTTGAGCCGTTTTGCCTGGGGTCCCTGGCGCTTCTGTATATTCCGGATGCAATTCATCCGAGAGTATACTGATGCTGTATACAGTACTTGATTCCGAGGCTGAGTCGCTCAGATGAGACGATTTCTCTTCTAGGCTCATCATCTCGAAATCACTGATTTGTGACCCTTCCCGATTGGCAGGTGTCGTGTCAGTTTCGACAGGGTGTTCTGAAACATCCCTAGTTGTTGATGCATTTGTAGAGGCATCATTCTCTATGTTTTTTTCTATTGGTACTTCAATTTTTCCCACGAGAAGGCGGGATTTATTGGTCGCCCGTGGTCTACCCGTCTAACCACAGGAAGGCTATCTTGAGATCGGAGGTAGCCCGGTATCCGAAATTCGCAAACTAGCGGCTTAAAACTCTCTTTTTAGCCATGCATCCTTCGGCGTTTGCTGTTCCACCTTGGATTTGGGTTTACGGGCTCTCTCCCACCTCAAACTTATGGTTCCCGCTTGTACACTGATTGTGCGTTGCACCGTGTTACAGCGTATGGTCAATATCCAAGTGGGACCCTTGGATGACCCTAAACATGCATGCTGATTAGTCATTTTCAGGTGGGCGCCCGCGAGAAAAACTGAAAGATGAGGATTTTGCCCAACCCTTTGAATTTGGGTAAGTAAAACAAATTTTGAATTTGGCCGTTGTGAAATAAGTCCTAGTTGTGAAACCATTTTCTAGACCTAGGAGATTAACTGGTGGAAATAGAGGAAGAAAGGTGTGGATTTGTCATAGTTTCGTTGCAGGTGTCAAAGTAGGTTATGCTATATTAAAAAAAAATATGTTGTAGCGAGCCTGAGAACTAGCTATCGATAGATAGCTGGTGTTTTGTCCTGCTCGATGCAGCAGGTTGGCACGCTTGCATAAGCACGGCTTTGCCCGTCGAAATGGTCGGGGATCTTGCTGCGATTGTCTCTCACTAAAAAAAAAATCGTGCCATTGTAGGAAGAAGTAGATAGATAAAAAAATAAAATAAATAGAGAAAAAGATAAAATGTTGGAAAAAGATGGAATATTGCATGCTTTTGCAGATAGTTTCAGAACCATTATATGCAGTATTTCCCAACTAACAATTATTCTTCTATAAGGCATAAAAATGTAATTTCCACAAGCAATTATTTCTATAGGCCTTATATAGTACTTGTTCACGGAGGTTAAGCATTTTGGCAGTCGATTGTTTGGGTAGAAGCTTGTTTAAGACATTCTGCAGGAAAATTCACAAGTATAACCGAAATTGTGATAGCGAAACTTCTGTAAGGTTGTTTTTAAGCTTCCGGAGATGTGTGTACATGTACCATAAGTTAAGATGTTTCGGTAGAACTTCGCACATGTTGAAATTGGAATTTAGAGATAGAAATTGGAATTAGTAAAAAATAATTTTATTTTTTCAACTTCGAGAAGATTTGCAAATATTTTCGGAAGGACTTTTTGCGAAGCCTATAATTTGCTTCTGTATGGTCTTTTACAAGCAAACTAAGGTTTTTCTTTAAGGCTTACAAGAAGTATGTTAAGATCTTATAGAAAGAAATAGGTTCCTTAAAGTGCGCCAAATGTTTTTCCATAAGACTTCCTACAAGTAATATTGCTGGAGGGGAAATAGCTTCGATAGTGCTTTATCGAAGCGAAATTGTAAGTTGGGTGGGTGTCGTGGTACCATGTACTTACTTACTTATACTTAAGTGGCGCTACAGTCCGGAATGAACCTGGGCCTCAACCAACATGCCTCTCCAATTAGCCCGGTCCTTAGCTAACTGCCTCGCCACTTAAGGCGAGGTCTTCCTCTACTGCGTCCGACGTCTGGCTGGGAATCGAAGACTCTGCGAGCCGGAGTATTGGTGTCCATTCGTTCTACATGTCCTAGCCATCTTAAACGTCCAATGCGGAGTTTTTTGACTAGGAGTATGTCGCTGTACAGCTCGTATAGTTCGTGATTGAATCCTCGTCTCCATAGCCCGTCAACGCAAACGGGACCGAAGATTTTCCGAAGAATTTTTCTCTCGAATCGACCAAGGATTTCTTCATCCGCTTTTGATACGGTCCATGCTTCAGCGCCGTACAGCAGGTCTGGGATGATCAGAGTCTTATATAGGATCTGCTTAGTAGTTCGAGTGAGGGCTTTACTACTAAATTGCCTTCTTAGCCCGAAGAAACAGCGATTGGCAAGAGTAATTCTTCATTTGATTTCTGACGAGATGTTCTTGTCAGAGTTAATAGCGGAGCCGAGGTAGACAAAGGTAGACAAAATCCCGTACTACCTCATAGTTATATCTGTCAATGGTGACGTTCTGTCCAATTCGTCGATGTTGTGTGTCCTTTCGTGTTGACAGCATATACTTAGTCTTACCCTCATTTACTGCTAAACCCATTTTTGCCGCTTCCTTCTCCATACGTTAAGTCCTACCAAAGATGTCAATATCGTCGGCGTATGCTAGTAGTTGCACCGATTTTTGGAAAATTGTGCCTCTGGTGTTGGCTGGGGAGTTTTGCACAATCGTCTCAAGAATCGAATTGAAGAAGTCACATGACAGCGCATCGCCTTGCCTAAATCCTTTTTTGGTATCGAATGTGTCGGTAAGGTCGTTTCCGACCCTGATGGTGCAGCGAGAATTCTCCACCGTCATCCTACACAAACGGACAAGTTTGGGCGGTATACCAAAACTAGACATGGCTCTGTATAGTTCGTCTCTATAAATGCTGTCGTATGCGGCTTTGAAATCGATGAATAGGTGGTGGATATCGATTTGGACTTCTTGGGTTTTTTCCAGGATCTGCCGAAGTGTGAAGATTTGATCGATTGTGGACTTTCCTGGCCTGAAACCACACTGATAAGGGCCAATCAGGTTGTTGGTAAACGGTTTCAGGCATTCACATATAACGGCAGATAGGATCTTGTAGGCGATGTTGAGCAAACTTATGCCTCTGTAGTTGGCGCAGTTCACAGTGTCTCCTTTTTTGTGGATCGGGCTGAGGTTCCATTCTTCAGGCATACTTTCATCCGACCTGATTTGGCTTATGAGTTGGTGGATATCACTTACCAATTCATCTCCGCCAGCTTTATAAAGCTCAGCGGGAAGGCCGTTATTTCCGGTCGGGTGGTTGACAGTTCTCGCTGCCGTTGCCAATATTAAATGGTTTGTTCTGCCTGACAGCGGAATTTTGTTCGTCATCGCCGTTTCACAGTCTGCAGAAGTGGTTCTTCCATAGCCTCAGCATCGACTGTGTCTCAACTACGATGTTTCTTTGTTCATCTCGACAGGATTCTGTTCGAGCCTTGTATCCTTGGTTTGACGTTTTATACTTTGGTATCCTCGATTGTGCGCTTTTCTTGCTCTTTTTTCTTCTTTCTGAAAAGCCGGTGTTCTTCCCTTCTTCTTTGCCTATAGAGCTCAATGGCAGCTCTGGTCCTCACCTGCAGCTTAGCCTTTTAGGACTCGTTCCTGGCTGCGAGCATCTGTCGGCATTCCTCATCAAACCAGACGTTTCTTGCTGGTGGCCGCGAGAAACCTAGCACATCAGTTGCGGCTGATCTAATGGCTTGTTGGCATCGTTGCCATTGTTCTTTGACATTAGATGCTGGTGGTATGGTGTGAATCGAGAGGTAAAGGGATACGCGTTGCGCGAAGGCCTTAAGTGGCTGTCACCCTTAATATCGGTCAGGGTGATAGCGACGGTCGTGTTTTGTCACGAGTGGTGGGCAGGCCAATTTTCGTCATAACATCTGGCGTATTTAGGATCTCTATCCAGCGAACGTACTATGGGGGATCAATTTTGGGAAATCTTTTGCGTATTAGGGTATTTTAGCGTGGTTTTATTTTGAGATATATGGTTTATTTTTAGAATTTTAGTTTAGTTTAGGTTTAGTTTAGCTTATGTTTAGTCTCGCGTGGTGTCCCCAAGCTTTATCCTTTTAAGTGGGCCACGGTTATTGGACCTTTTTTTTACCTATTTCTCGTCCCTTAGTCTTCTGAGATCTAGTTGTCGTAGATTTCTTTCCTCTTCCTTTTTTAATTTTTGGTTTAGGCACGATATAAAAAGTTTGTTGAGAAGTGGTACATGGTGGGAAGGCAAAAACTTCCCCGTCCGACGAGCTTAGCCGAGCAACCGCGAGCGTGCAGTGTCTACCTACTGAAGAGGCCTTCGTGCCCCATCCTTGCCTCACAACAGGTTATTTCGGGTCGACAGCATGTACTTGGTCTTACCTTCATTTACTTCTGAACCCATTTTGCCGCTTCCTTCATTATACTAACAATCGTGGCTGTCACTTTGCATTTAGTCAACCAATGATATCAGTATCGTCGTCGGTTCTTTCTAAAATAATGTGAAAGAAGTCACATGCCAGTGAGTCACCTAGTCTGAGTCCTTATCCACCTTCATTCTGCACAGACGGACTTTTTTGTGTGGTATACCAAAACTAGACTTGCTCTGTAAAGTTCGTCTCTATAAATGCTGTCGTTTGCGACTTTGAAACTGGTGAATAGGTGGGTATTTATTTGGGCTTTTGGGGTTTTTCCAGAATCTGTCGAAGTGTGAAGATTTGATCAGTTATGCACATTCCTGTCCTAAAACCGCACTGTAAGGTCCGAACAGGTTGTTGGTGAACGGTTTCAGGCGTTTTTCAAGGAACCCGTAGAAGCAATCTTTCACTATCTAATTTTTCTTCTTTCTAGATGGCAGTAATGTTTGCTTTGTAGCTGGTTGTTGTTGTTGTTCGGCTGCACCTCTCATGTTTAATGTTCTCACATTCTAGCATGGTCTAGCATGGTCGTCAACAATAAAATCAGTTCTTTCCGAGGCTGTTTGATGCTTTGTAACAAATCAAACCACTCAGCTGGAGTGCCAGCTCCAATTTATTAGATACCCCCAGACACGGGCCATCAGTGTCTACTACGGGATTGAGCGCTACCGTTGGCATCTCGGCTCTTTCACCACTATCCCTGTTCAAGGGGCCTGGCCAACCCTTGTAAGTCCTACATGACCTGTCTTCGGAGTAGTACGAATAGGTTGTTTGTCCATCCTAACATTGTCCATCCTAACATTTATAGACACCACCGTTGAGTTTATCTTTAGTATTCTTACGCTGCCTTCTGGGAAGAACTCACTCGTCTTGGGAAGTCTTTTGTTTGGGACCATAACCGTAGGTAGTTTTGGTCCACGATTGGTATTTCATTTCCACCTACCGCCTATATCTGTAGAGGATTTCTCTAATCGCCACCCGAGGACGCGTCCAATTAGAGACTTGCAACTCTACACGGACTATAAAATTGGTTGACAGATTTATCTACTGCCAAGCCAGCTAAAGCTGTTATTCTAACCTTTAAAAAAAATTACTCTTTAGAGAAAGGCAGAAAACTTTAAAAAAAAAAAAACATGAACGGAGCTTATTTTGTACCAATTTTACAAAGCACCCACCAGATGGTCCACCACTTCTACATTCCAATCGAGCCATCATTTTGACAAATAACTTTCGTCCTTTCTCAACGCACACGTCAGTCCCCTATTGTTTTCTCATTACAACTTTCAAGTATTCCAACAGAATGACTCTTCACTTTCTTCGAAAGATTAACACTCACTGCATGCCATTACCACACACATCCCGACATCCCTATCGGGATGTATCCAGATTTTTAGTTGAAAAACCAAACTGTTACATTGATAAAATGGACGAATAATTCCCTTTTTCCACTCTGATGGAAAACCAAAAAAGCCTGGACAGCAAAACGAGCACAAAAACGAGATTTATCCGTTGGGCAAACTTTGGAATCATTGTTTCCATGCCTAACACGCTTTTTGGGGCTTCTGCCTCGCCACCTATACTCTACACAGAGGAAATTATTGGAAAATCGCTGGTCATTTATGGATGGAAATAAATTCATTTTCCTCTGAATCTTTTGTTTCCCAAAAAAATGGAATGAAGCTCTAGACCGCATATATACGGTTCACGCTTTGTAGCTTTTTTGTTGGTGGGGTACTTTTGCCGAGTACGTAGATATTACGGGGAAGGGGGATGCGGATTGGTATTGAATTGAAACAGAAAGAGTCGGGATTACAACTACGTTTGTATGCATTTTGTATGGCATAAAATATCAGATTTTCACGACTGGACTCCACTCTCTAACAGATGCATAAAGTTTAATCACGATTTCATCTGGCTTGGATGGAGCGGAAGGGGGTTGGTTATACTCGTACTTGGTTACCCCTTGTAAGGCTCTACATCAACGTATAACCAAAATCATTTCTATTGTACTACCAGCAGAACCAACATAACGAAAAAAAAAAAACTTATGAAAACATGTGTATCTCGTTTCGAACAATAATGAACATCATAGAACACTCTGAGCCATGGAGAATGCACTTCTCCTGATGGATAGGGATGGTGGTGGGTGTTTTGGATGTTTCAGCTGCAACGATGGCTCCCTTGCCGCCACCATCACCAACACCCCAACATGCAATTTGAATTGTGAAGTGGATGGATATTGGCGAGCTCTCGGTACCGAAATGAAGAACACTGATCGCATTCGATAGCTGGTCTATAAATTGTTCTTAGAAATGGTGAATTGAAATTATACACCATTTGTCGATGAGGACGGCATGGGTATCCTATATCCAGTCGTCATAATGGCAGTTAGTGGTACCATCGGAGAGATGTATCGCTGGCATAAATCGAAATGGCAACATGAATGGTTGCGCCGGTGAGCCAGCAGTTTCGACTGACTATGGCGTGTAAACATTTATTCAACCATTCTGAGTTCTGACGAATATGTCTTGCAATCAACACTGGAAGAGCGCACAACTACTGATTACACAAATGGTGTGTTGGTAAACCAAGCATTCGTGCTAATTCGTATTTCGAAAGGTAAGTGGTGGAGTTATGCAAGTGGGATCTGCTGATTTGGTGGGACTGATTGAATATGAAGGCAGAAAGGAGAGCATTATTATTTACCATTTGTTTGTAATTTATGTGTTAACAGGATATCAAAATATTTGTAATGAATGTGGTTCTAGAGGTCCAGTTTTTATTCGAGCGTTCTAAATAATTATCAGACCCTGCAGTGGAAGTAAGTAGCAATGCTGCAATAACATTTCTTTGGATGAGAATTCATCAGGTATACTTTCATCAGACCAAATTTTGCTAAAGAGTTGGCATTCGATATATAGATAATCATCTACCTTGGTTCTAAAAAGCTCGACAAAAGGCAATCATTTTTCCCAGCTTTCGTCCCAATAAGTTTAGATTTCTATATCCTGACCTCGTTTGGGAGGTGCGGCTAGTTCTGTCAACACCAATATTGAATCTAAAGAGCTTTTTTTTCATATTCTCAGCATTAATTGTGACCCAACTATTAGTTTTCCTTGTTCATGTCGGCAGTATTATTATTGAGTTTGACGTTTTAAACTGTGGCAAAACTTACGAACACAATTTCTTTCATCTGTATTCGACATGGACAAAGTTAAAAAAACCTATATGAAACTCTCAGGCATATTCGGATAACAGGTCATCTAAAAATCACAAGGGTTGGTCAATCCTCTTGAAAAGAGACGGCGGAAAATGATCCAATAGGACAACGGCACAGCTCAATCTAGTAGTGGATACTGATGGCCCTACCTAAGGGGTATCAAATAAAAACTTGCCCTTCAGGTTGGAGATTCTGTTTCGGGTTAATCACATAATTACGAAAAACCATATTGTCAAGAAGCAACTAAAACTTTTCGAAAGGAATGGATGTACTGTTGCCAGCAATGTTAAACAAAATAAGGACTACGAAGTTCATATCTCCACCTGAAATTTTAGAACCCTAAGCAGAAAAAGGAGCCGCCGAACTAGTGGAGCAATTACAGGAACAAACATTTTTGCATTCCAGGGAATATGATTGGTAGAGCGAAAGGAGTCGTCAATATTAAAGTGGGCGGTAACAGTGAGTTCTCGGGTGAGGGATTTCTAATAATCGACAGATCTAGGCAAAAATTTTTATGCTTCAACGCAGTCACCTCACGGCCCGAATTCGATAACCACCAGCATTGACTCCAGGTTTGATGAAGAGTGCCCACAGATGCTCCCACATAAGAATAAGACTTACAAGACAAAGCTGCAAATGAAGTCTAGAGCTGCCATTGAATTCTATAGCCAACGAAAGTGGAAAGAACACCGACTTTACAGAAAGAAGAATTAGAGCAAGAAAAGCGCGCAACCGAAGACATAGGGAGGTGTCACTCCATGAATGTAGTTTGTATTTTTTACCAAAACATCAAAACCAGGGATTCAAGACCCGAACAGAAACCTGCGGAAAAACTCAACAACTCAAATGAAAGTATAAGTGAAAAACGGGTCTCAGCATCGTTTGCCCAATCCACAAAAAAAAGGAGACCCAATATTCTCCTCAACGTGGATAACATGATCCTATCTATCAAAGCATGTGAACGCCTGAAACCGTTCACCAACAACCTGCTCGGCACTTATCAGTGTGGTTTTTGACTAGGGAAGTCCACAACTGATTAAGTCGTCTTATTTCGCCAGATCCTGGAAAACCCCAAGAAGTCCAAATCGATACTCACCACCTATTCATCAATTTTAAAGCCACATACGACATTATTTATAGAGACAAACCTTTGCAAAGTTCGTCCATGTCTAGTTTTGGAATATCGCCCAAACTCGGCCGCCTCTGCAGGATGACGATAAAGAATTCTCGCTGCCATATCAGTATCGGAAACGACATTCGATACAAGAAAAAGATTTAGACAAGGCGATGCTTTGTCATGTGACTTCTTCAATAATTCTTGAGAGGATTGGGCAAGTCTCCCAATCCAACACCAGAGGCACATGCTATGGCATGTAGAGCGAATGGACATCAATTGTACTGGTCGCAGTCTCCGATTCCAATCTAATCGTCGGACGCAGGAAGCATTAAAGGAAAACCACGCCTTAGGTGACGCACACAAGCAGAAACCTTGAGGTAGTTTCCATAACTGAAAACTGAAGTATCTAACTGGAGCTAAAGCTTATTGAAGAGTCATGTTGATAGAGGTCCAGATTAATTCGGGAATTATTCTATGACAATTATGTGTGATAGAAAATATCGGGCAAATGCTCGCCACGTTTTCGGTGGAATACCTCTAGCCGATGCTACATATTTTCAAAGACTCTGAGATATAATTGAGGTTCGATGTCGTTAATGTGCCGAATTATCTCATCTTTTAGATCTTGAATTGTTTTTTGGCATATTGGCGTACACTTTTACTATTAAATATCCCAAAAGGAAGAAGTCCAACGGTGTCAAATCACATGATCGCGGCGGCCAATTAACATCACCACGACGTGAGATAACACGGCCATTGAATTTTTCGCGCAAAAGAGCCATTGTCTCGTTGGGTGTGGGGCAAGTGTCACCATCCTGTTGGAAGCACATAACGTGCAGGTCCACATCCTCAATTTCTGGCCACAAGAAGTCCGTTATCATCTCGCGATAACTAACACCATTCACGGTTACTGCTTGGCCGAACTCATTTTCGAAGGTAGGCTTCAACTCTTGAAACAATTGAACCTTGTAAGCGTGTAAATTCAAATCAATATTCAAAATTCGCATTAGTAATGTTCGTGATATGTTCAATTGTTGGGCACGACGACGAGTCGAGGTTGGCGGATCTTCTGTCACACTATCGCGAACAACAGCAATATTTTCCGCAGAACGAACTGGGCGGGCATGCACAGGTGTTTTCATATTTCTTACAGACCCGGTTTGTTGAAATTTGAGCACAATTCTCCCGATTGTGGACACATTTCTTCGTGACCAAAAAAATCACGAAGTGCACGAAATGCATTTTGATTTGAGCGCCCATTTTCGTAAAATGCTTCAACAATCAATTGCGTACCTCTCCGGCGTTAAAATTAAAAAAAAAAAATTTCAAACTATGTTCTGTTGCGCCATAAGGGTATTGTTTTCCGTTGTTAAGTTCAGTCCTACCTGGGATTCATGAAACTATAATTTGGTGAAATCATATCAACATAATTATACTTTCGGATAATTTTGACAGCATTTATGGAGTAAGTTATTTCCCCGCGGAAATAAGACCCACAAAAAGCAGGAAATAGACCCTGCGGGGCAGTTCGGGGCCAAGATGTGCTAAAATCTATTAGAGTGGCTTCATAAATTGATTGCAGATCATGGAAATTATAGCGAACTTGGAACATAAATGATCGTAAGCTTCTTTTTCGTTAGCATGTCCGACTTATTTACTTACTTCAGAGGTGGTACAGTCGGGAATGATCCTATACCGCAACCAATTACATCGGTGCCAAGATAACTGTCTTGCCACATGACATAATTGTCATAGATCCTTAACTATTTTTCCATTTACAATTAACATCGTGCGTTTTTGTTTGATCACCCTTTATAATAAAGGGTCCTTCAGTAAGCGCTTCATATATTCAAATTTTAATAAAACTTACCGTCTGTGAAATAGCATCGACATTTTTTATTCGTTTGAAAGCTCTACCGTTGCCAATATTATATCGTCTATAACATCATTTAAATATTTGCAACTCTGGGTGGCTAAGCTGCAGGTGAAGACGAGAGCTGCCATTGAGCTCTATAGGCAAAGAAGAAGGGAAGAACATCGGCTTTTCAGCAAGAAGAAAAAAGAGCAAGAAAAGCGCGCGATCGAGGATATAGAGAGGTGCCACTCCAGGAACGATGTTCGCAAGTTTTACCAAAGTGTAAAACGTCAAAGCCAAGGATACAAGGCTCGAACAGAATCCTGTCGAGATGAACAAGGAAATATTGTAGTTGAGACACAGTCGATGCTGAGGATATGGAAGAACCACTTCTGCAGACTGTTAAACGGCGATGACGAACAACATTCCGCTGTCAGGCAGAACGAACCATTCAATATTGGCAACGACAGCGAAAACTGCCAACCACCCGACCTGAGTGAAGTGAGGATAGCAATATCTAAACTCAAGCTTAATAAGGCTGCCGGAAATGACGGCCTTCCCGCTGAGCTCTATAAGGCCGGCGGAGATGACTTGGTAAGTAACATCCACCAACTCATAAGCCAAATCTGGTCGGATGAAAATATGCCTGAAGAATGGAACCTCAGCATCGTTTGCCCGATCCACAAAAAAGGAGACCCTCTGAACTGCGCCAACTACAGAGGCATAAGTCTCCTCAACATCGCCTACAAGATCCTATCTGCCGTAATATGTGAACGCCTGAAACCGTTTACCAACAACCTGATTGGCCCTTATCAGTGTGGTTTTAGGCCAGGAAAGTCCACAACCGATCAAATTTTCACACTTCGGCAGATCCTGGAAAAAACTCAAGAAGTCCAAATCGATACCCACCACCTATTCATCGATTTCAAAGCCGCATATGACAGCATTTATAGAGACGAACTGTACAGAGCCATGTCTAGTTTTGGTATACCGCCCAAACTCGTCCGTTTGTGTAGGATGACGATAGAGAATTCTCGCTGCTCCATCAGGGTCGGAAACGACCTCACCGACACATTCGATACCAAAAAAGGATTTAGGCAAGGCGATGCGCTGTCATGTGACTTCTTTAATCTGATTCTTGAGAGAATTGTGCAAAACTCCAAAGCCAACACCAGAGGCACAATTTTCCAAAAGTCGGTGCAACTACTAGCATACGCTGACGATATTGACATCATTGGTAGGACTCAACGTGATGTCATAGCCACGTTTGCTAGTATAGAGAAGGAAGCGGCGAAAATGGGTTTAGCAGTAAATGAGGGTAAGACTAAGTATATGCTGTCATCACGAAAGGACTCACAACATCGACGAATTGGACAGAACGTCACCATTGACAGATATAACTTTGAGGTAGTACGGGACTTTGTCTACCTCGGCTCCGCTATTAGCTCTGACAACAACATCTCGTCAGAAATTAAACGAAGAATTACTCTTGCCAACCGCTGTTTCTTCGGGCTAAGAAGGCAATTTAGTAGTAAAGCCCTCACTCGAACTACTAAGGAGACCCTATATAAGACCCTGATCATCCCAGTCCTGCTCTACGGCGCTGAAGCATGGACCGTATCAAAAGCGGATGAAGAAATCCTTGGTAGATTCGAGAGGAAAATTCTTCGAAAAATCTTCGGTCCCGTTTGCGTTGACGGGCTATGGAGACGAAGATTCAACCAAGAACTATACGAGCTGTACAGCGACATGCCCCTGGTCAAAAAACTCCGCATTGGACGTTTAAGATGGCTAGGACATGTAGAACGAATGGACACCAATACTCCGGCTCGCAGAGTCTTTGTTTCCCAGCCAGACGTCGGACGCAGTAGAGGAAGACCTCGCCTTAAGTGGCGCGCACAAGTGGAAACCGACCTCAACCAACTTGGAGTGCGCAACTGGAGGCAGTTAGCTAAGGACCGGGCTAATTGGAGAGGCATGTTGGTTGAGGCCCAGGTTCATTCCGGACTGTAGCGCCACTTAAGTAAGTAAGTAAGTAACTCTGGGTGGGATGACTTTCCGATGGAAATTATAGTCAGTTTCCAAGAGAAAATTCAACAAACACACGTCGATGTCTATGATCGTTAACATTTAGCTCCTGGATCAGTTGAATTTTTCACGGGTGCAGCCAATACTCATGACGCGAAATTCGCCAAGTTTTGGTTTGTAAAAGTCCGAGTTCTTGTTAGCGAAATTGACTACCTCGGAATCTCCTGCACACTATCACGGACAGCGGCAATCTTTTCGGCAGATCTTGCATTTCGTCGATGTATGTGTGTTGGTTTATCGTCTGAGTCCAATTAACCAGTGGACTTAAATTAATCCACCACACTGATAAAAATCCTCTCGGTAGGACGATTATAGTGATCGTAAAATGGGCTATGAGGGCGGAACGTTGCCCAAGAGAACACTCATTTTGGTAAAATAATTTTATCATTTGTACCTGTTTTTGAACGCTATGTCCATCTATGGTGATTTTACAAAAACAGACTGAATAAATGACAGCCAATTTGACAGATGTAAAGGGTGATTAAATTTTAAAGGCCGATGTTGATTTTGAGTAAAACACAAACTATTTAGGAAATTATTGTCATTTCTTTTTATTATGATAATATTATTATGGTTCAATTATGTACTGGACAAAATATTGGCCAAATGACCGACCTCGGTGGCACTCCTCTATCCGATGATCCAAATTTTCGATGTGTGTGACGCATTATCTCATCTTTTAGATCTTGAATTGTTGCTGGCTTATCGACGTACACTTTTTCTTTCAAATAACTCCAAAGAAAGAAGTCCAACGGTGTCAAATCAGATGATCTTGTCGGCCAATTGACATCGCCACCACGTGAGATAACACGGCCATTGAATTTGTCACGCAAAAGAGACATTGATTCGTTAGCTGTGTGGCAAGTGGCACCGTCCTGTTGAAACCACATGTCGTCCACATCCATATCTTCCAATTCGGGCCATAAAAAGTTCTTTATCATCTCACGATAGCGAACACCATTCACAGTAACTGCCTGACCGGCCTTGTTTTAGAAAAAATGATGCCGCCAGCCCATAAACCGTACCAAACAGTCACTCTTTGTGGGTGCATTGGTTTTTCGACAATCGCTCTTGGATTATCATTCGCCCAAATGCGGCGATTTTGCTTATTGACGAATCCACTGAGGTGAAAATGTGCCTCATCACTGAAGATGATTTTCCTCGAAAATTGATCATCCACTTGCCACCATTCTGCCATTTCTTGCTTGACGACGCTTGAAATGGTCAAGAGGCTTTAGTTCTTGAGTCAATTGCACCTTGTTAGCGTGTAAATGCATGTCTTTATGCATAATATTCATCAACGACGAACGTGAGAGGTGCAATTGTTGGGCACGACGACGAGTTGAGGTGGACGGCTCTTTAGCCACACTATCGCGAACAGTAGCAATATTTTCTGCAGTACCAGCTGTAGGAGCATGCACTGGTGTTTTTACATCTCCTACAGACCTAGATTGCTCAAATTTTTTTACGATTTTTCCGATTGTACGCGCGGTTGGACAATTAAATTGACCGAAAAAATCACGAAGTGCACGATATGCATTTTGATTTGAACGCCCATTTTCATAATAAGCCTGAACAACTTTAACGCATTGCTCGATTGTGTATCTTTCCATGGTTCAAATTGAATTAGTCTGAAATTGGGAAATGTTAAATGAAATACCGGGAAAAACTTGACGTTTAGGTGTGGTTCACATTCGACATCGGCCCTTAAAATCTAACCACCCGTTAGCTTCAACAATATGGCCGCTATCAACTTTCAAAGTTCGGAACTCTTTATTGGAAGTCCTTATATGACTAAGTAGTCAAACTCTTGCAATCTAAAATAAGGACTACGATGAAGCGCATAATGTATCTTAAAGAAAATGCTATAAAAAAAAACCACTGAATATTTTCTCAAATTTCTTTTATTATTTGAAAGTACAGTCCTTTCGGTTAATAATGGAAAATAATTTCATTCAAATGGCTGCCTCGGCTGGCCATGCAGTAGCCTACACGATCGGTCCAATTTTTAAGCACATTATCGATTGTGTGCAGCTGTATTTCACCAATGGCTTCACGAATATTGTCCTTTAAAGCGTCAATTGTCTCTGGCTTGTCGGCGTAACACTTATCTTTTACGGCACCCCACAAATAATAGTCCAACGGTGTCAAATCGCAGCTCCGAGGTGGCCAAACGACATCAGCTCTGCGGCTGATAATGCGATCTTCAAAAACAGGGCGCAAAACATCGAGTGTAGCTTCGGCTGTGTGGGACGTAGCGCCGTCCTGTTGAAATCAAATGTTGCCAATATCCTCCTCTTCAATTTTTTCAACATGGCCCGATAACGATCGCCATTGAACGGCCACTCCTTGCTCATTTTCGAAGAAAAACGGCCCAATTATGCCTCTAGACCAAACAGTGACTCGTTTTGGGTGTATCGGCTTTTCAATGTATGCGTGCGGGTTTTCTGTGCCCCAAATGCGACAATTTTGCTTGTTTACATACCCGCCAAGATCAAAATTAGCTTCATCTGAAAAGATGATTTTTTTGGCAAAATCGGCATCTTCTCTAAGTCGATCGCAGGCCCACTTAGCGAAGCGAAAACGCATTGGATGGTCAGTTGGCTTCAACTCCTGAACCAATTGTACTTTGTATGGCGTCATACCACAGTCTTTATGCAAAATTCGTCTCAATGATGTCTCCGAAATGTTCAATTGTTGAGAACGACGGTGAATTGATGTTGATGACGGTTCACGCACACTTTCTGCCACAGCAGCAATATTCTCGGGTGTACGCACTGTTTTTGGCTTTTCACGCTTTGGTTTATCGATGAGGATGCCAGTTTCCTTCACTTTTTTTCACAATATAACGAACATACGGAGCTGACGGTGCTTCTCTTCTTCCAAAATCCGTACGCAATTTTCGCATTTTCAAAGTAATGTCGCAATATTTCCCAGCGTTGTTCAACCGTATACACAACCATATTCCTTCAGCGGAAGGATAAAACTATTTATCTGTCAAATCAGACATGAGCTAAGTGTTAGCATTCACGAAATAAGCACTAGTTGAAAAAAAAAACGTTAGATGGCGTACCCGTTATAATTCTTTTTAATATTCTGCACACTAACTCTGCCTCTTTCTTTCTTGTTTTTTTTTTTGTCATCTCGAATTTCTGACAGCCTAGCTTTGGAAATAAATAAAACTTTTCAACACTCATTGATCCTTATAAATCCCTCAACGTTCTGATACCTGTTTATTCAAAAGCTTTCATATTTCCAATTACAAACTTGTTGCATTCTACAGCTCCTACTGCCCCAAACTCCCATGAAAAATGCTCAACATTACCAAACAGTAACGGTAACTTTGCAATGTTAAACTTCAGCAAAGTACACTTCACCGGTTAAAATTTTTCAAATCCAAGTGAATTAGTGATTTCACCCGGGGATTCTCCAAAAAAAAATCCGTATAAACATTTAATCTCGGATACGCTCTCTCCCTCCCCCATCACATTGAAACAAAGTGGGAAAACAAGTTTTAACTCTCGGTCTTCCCGACCCCCAGAGTTGTGTGATTTATTTCCATTTGGCCTTCTCGTTATTTCCACAAACCCCCGCCAACTGCCGAAACATTGGGAATGACTAATTTTATATGACATTAGGAGTCGACAGTCGCGGTTAAAAATCTGTCTGGGCCAACTTGGTGGCAGGACATGACTCAAGTGTGTGCTAATGTGTCCATTGGTCAATGGTTCAGGAGTTGTTGCCTTTCAACCCTGACTGTCTAACTAAACAAAAACATTGTATGGGTATATGTGTGGCACTTAAGTGAATCATTTCATTAGGACGTATATATACTTTTTTTAGACTTTTAGCGGGTGCTGTAAATGCAAATTCGCGCCACATGTCCGAGTGGTGATGAAACAAAAAAAAAGGAATGAAAACTTTTAAATAAAATTACAAGACAAACTTTTTAAAAAGGATTAAAAGTGAAATTACTTTTTTGTAGGTGTTTGTTGGGTTTTTTTTTGTTCACCCTCCCTTTGGTGTTTTTGTTTTTTTTTTTTCGTTTTATTTCTCATTCTCCATTTGATGTTTATCACTCATTTCGGCATCGAAAAGGGTGAAAAGTTGTTAAAGGACTTGGTATCGCGATATGGCTCCTTTTTTGTGTTGGACTGGTGAAAAGTTGTAATTATTGTTATGGTTATTACTTGGGGTAAATGGTGGCACTGAAGTAACTTGACACTGACAAAGGGTTGTAGGAATTTGCTCATGTGCACTTTTTTTTCCTCGAAATATGAGTTGAACTTTGCTCCAGGCAATGGTGAAAAGTCCTAATTGACATGGAAGGTAGATCTCAGTTCAAGGGTGTTACTGATATTCCGAATAGCGTTTTTTGGTTTAACACATTGATACGAACACTCGCTGGGGTACATATATTGTGTGCACTATGGCTTCCTGATGACTAGGGAATCGGTTTTTGTTGAATAATACAAAGTCTGCATGTTCGTGGAATACAACTTTTCCGACATCACTCTGAGGTAGAAGTGGAGCAGTAACAATAGATAATCTGCATCAAATCAAAAAAGTCTTTGACACGGTTTGGATCGACGGTTTTTTTTCGTAAACTTTTTCCAGTTGAAGCGAACCTATAAAGCTCCATAGGAGATGATGTCTGCCTGTTAATTGACTCTGCTCCTGAATAGTTGCAGATACAGGGTGGCGCACCAATTGTGCTACAATAAGAAATTCAAATAACTTTTTTTTAATCGATGTATTTCATTTATTTATTTTTTATTGGTTAGAAAATTAAATTTTATTTTAAATAGTTAGTTGTTTTTAAAGATTATAGATCGCAAATGACCTCCACGCTCTCCCACGCATATGCGGCACCTGATCAAAAAATTATTCATTGCGGCCTGAAGAGTTGAAGTTGGGATCGCCTCAATTATTGTCGTTATGGACTGCTTTAATTCAGTTAAATTCCTGGGCTTCGTTTTATACACCTCTTGCTTGACATAACCCCATAAAAAGAAGTCTGGTGCAGTCAGGTCAGGTGACCTTGGGGGCCAGCGAAGAGTGGAGTTCCTAGAAATTAATTTGTTTGCGAATTTTTTGTTTAGCTCCGCCATAACTGGTCTGGCTATATGTGCAGTTGCTCCATCTTGCTGAAACCAAACGCTGTTGAATGGTATACGTCTTCGGCGCAGTTCTGGGTAAAAAAAACTCCTTCAACATCTTTAAATAACAGTCCCCATTGACAGTAACGGTTACACCGTTTTCTTCAAAGAAGTACGGCCCGACAATACACCTTGATGAAACTGCGCACCACACAGTGACTCGTTCTGGGTGCAGTTCCGTCTCATGGAGCATTTCTGGATTAGACTCTTTCCATATACGGCAATTTTGCTTGTTTACATTGCCGTTAAGATCAAAATGGGCCTCATCAGACATGAACAAACAATTGATCAATGTGTTGTCTTCTTCGGCCATTGATATCATTTTTTGGCAAAATTCCAGGCGAACAGTCAAATCCTGAGGGTTTAACTTGCTTGTAATTTGGACTTTGTACGGAAACAAGTTTAAATCGTCATGAAGTAACCGTTGTAATGACCGTCTACTAACTCCAATTTGCCCCGATAAGTTTCGGGTCGAAACGCTCCTGAACCCGAACATTGGCATCTCGATGGTACGGCCTCGTGCGATGCTTCCAGATTCGGCAAACATGTTTACAAACCTCATAATGGTCCATCTACTCGGGGGATTACCGCCAAACTCCCGCCTAAATTCCCTTTGGACGGAAATGACGGACTGCAAAGCATGGTACCGTTGCACTATCCAAATTCTTTTCTCCGTATCCCAAGCATCCATTTTTATAAATCTAAATAGTAACCTACAAAATAAAAAAAAATAAGCCGATTACTAACACAGAAAAAAAGTTATTACGTTTTATTTTTGTGGCACGATTCGTGCGCCACCCTGTATTACATAGCCGAAATACGTCTTCAAAAAGTTGGCGCTACAGTCCGGCATGAACCTGGCCCTCAAATTAGCCCGGTCCTAAGCTAACTACCTCCAGTTTCGCACCAAATTGGTTGAGGACGGTTTCTACTTGTACGAGCCACTTAAGGCTGGGTCTTCCTCTACTGCTTCCGACGTCTGGCTGACAATCGACAAGAGTGATAATTATTCGTTAAATTTCTAGCGAGATGTTGGTGTCAGAGTTAACAGCGGAGCCGAGGTAGACAAAATATCGTATTACCTCAAAGCTATATCTTGCAATGGTGACGTTCTGCCCAATTCGTCGATGTTGTGTATCCTTTCGGGATGACAGAATATACTTAGTCTTACCCACATTTACTGCTTAACCCATTTCTCCCTCTTCCTCCTCTATACTAGAAATCATGTCAGACATCACGTTTATTCCGACCAATTACGTCAATATCGTCGGAGTATAATAGTAGTTACACCGATTTATAAAAAAATGTGCACCTGGTGCTGGTTCGGGGGTTTTGCACAATCCTCTTAAGAACAAGATTAAAGAACTCGCATGACAGTTCATCTATTTGCATCTGGTATCGAATGTATCGGTGAGGTAGTTTCTTCTTTCTTAAAAGCTGATAATTTTCCCTCCTTCTTTGCATACAGATCGCACTGGCAGCTTTCGTTTTCATCTACGCCTTAGCCTTATAGCCTCGTTCTTGGTTTGAGCATCTGTCGGCATTTTACATCAAAGTGAACTTTTCTATCTCATGGACACGAGAAACCTAGACAGTCAGTTGCGACTGATGTGAGTGGTTGTTGACATTGTTTGCCATTATTCTTCGACATTAGGTTATGCGTGTGCTGAGTTAATGGATGGTTAAGGGATACGCGTTCTTCAAAGGCCTTGGGGGTATCCTGCAATTGCAGTCTTTAGACATTACATATTTTTCACAGTATTTCATCTATATCCGCATTCCAACCTTTCCTGCAACAAAGTAGTGGTCCGAGTTCGTGTAAGCCTCTCGGAATGTTCCTAAATCCAAAATACTGGATACGTGCCTCCTGTCTATCGCAATGTGATCAATTTGGTTGACTGTTCGTTGATCTGGAGACCGCCATGTTCCCTTATGAATATCTAGGGGAGCATATGTGTGCTGGTGATAGTGGAATTTAGTTCCGCATTGAAGTCAATTAACTAAAGTCCGTTGCCAGAAGTGTTGTCGTGTTGGCTGTTTCCGGCAATACTGCTTTTGATGTCTTCTCTCGTTACCTTTGCGTTAAAATCTCCCAGCACGATTCTAACATTCCACTTTGGTAGTTGCTTGTAAGTCCTTGGCCTTGATGCGGATGGTTAAAATGCGTTCGCTAATGCCTTGTAATTATAAGGCTTCTTGCCTAAGTTCTGCTCACAATAACACGGTCAGTAGTGGTTGCCACAGTTTTTCATCCTTGTTTTGCCCGGTCCATCCAATCAAATATCCTGAATGGCAGCAAATTTTACTTTTAAGCAACTAAGGGCTTCCGCTAGTTATTTGCCTGCACCTCTCCTCTTAAGTGTTCTCTCATTCCAGGTGCAGCTACGAACGTCGTTGTCCATTTTTCGTTTTGCATATGGTCGTCAAGATCCCATCTGCCGTAATATGTGAACGTCTGAAACCGTTTACCAACAACCTGATCGGCCCTATCAAACACGTCCGTTTGTGTAGGATGACGATGGAGAATTCTCGCTGCACCATCAGGGTCGGAAACGACCTCACCGACACATTTGATACCAAAAAAGGATTTAGGCAAGGCGATGCGCTGTTATGAGATTTCTTTAATTTGATTCTTGAGAGGATTGTGCAAAACTCAAAACCAATTTTCCAAAAATCGGTGCAACTACTAGCATACGCCGTCGATATAGACATCATTGGTGACATCACGGTGAGTCCTACCAATGATGCCACGTTTGCTAGTATATAGAAGGAAGCGGCAAAAATGGGTTTAGTAGTAAATGAGGGTAAGACTTAGTATATGCTGTCAACATGAAAGGAGTCACAACATCGACGAATTGAACAGAACGTCACCATTGACAGATTTAACTTTGAGGTAGTACGGGACTTTGTCTACATCGGTTTCGCTATTAACTCGGACAACAAAATCTCGTCAGAAATCAAACGAATAATTACTCTTGCAAACCGCTGTTTCTTCAAGCTAAGAAGGCAATTTAGTAGTAAAGCCCTTACTCGAACTACTAAGGAGATCCTATATAAGACCCTTATCATCCCAGTACTGCTCTACGGCGCTGACCGTATCGCATGGACCGTATCAAAAGCGGATGAAGAAATCCTTGGTCGATTCGAGAGAAAAATCTTCGGTCCCGTTTGTGCGTTTACAGGTTCATCCCGGACTGTAGCGCCACTTAAGGTGCGCCAGAATTGAGAAAGTGATCGCCACCATTGATTCTATGTTGGAAATTCTTCCGCCTCCGTCTAAGGTGGTTTTTTTGATTGGGTTACCTTAGCCCCAGAAAATTTTGGTCTGCGGTTGGTATTTTGCGGATAAGCATTCCTATTCCCGCCACCTGTGGAAACGTTTAATGCTGGACTACCAGCTTCACACTGAAATAAAGTTATAAACTGGAGTTGAAGTCAAGACTTCTGAAAATATGGGGCCGATCGCAGTCGGTCGTTACTATCGTTACTACTAAGCAGAAATCCATCGTAAGGGCAACTAACATATAGGGTATTCTACAATTCATATCGCGTATGTTAGCCTACTGATGTGTTTCCCATACACAATCCCGAGCGAAACAAACGCTTCCATGAAAATCCCTATGTACATTTATCATTATTTATAATCCCCAAAATTGTGTTACACATGACAAAAGCATTTAACAATTTATTCATCACAATTAATTTAGAATTCAGAATTTATTTCAAAATTGTCGCAGCATGACAGTTTCCCACAATCACTAGATTCATGTTCGATTTAGCCAGATGCACTCAAATTGCCTCCACCGGATAACAGCCTCGCTAATTCTAAAAACAAACAAAAATTAAACAAAAACATGACCATCAACATTATAATCATTGTCGTCGCAAATTCCGCTGCATATACGCATTCCAAAATGAATGATTTGGCGAAAAATCCAGTCCCAACCAGTCACCACCTCAAATGACATCCATGCGGTGAAAATTCACCCGCAGCATGAACTGCCATATCCACTTATGGACAACAGCACGTGGCCAAACAGTGTTATGCCCCTAAAACGACTCTACCCGTTGCGGATCAATTAAAAATATCCATTAATTATAAAACACTAGGCAACTAATTATTTGTGAATTTGTTAGCTTTAGTCGCCAGATAACTATCAGAACGCTATGTTAATATCGGCAATTGCAGTCAAGAGGACCAGCACTCAGGGTTACCTCTGAATTTTATTTAAAAAATGTTCAAACTAGTAGATCAGGCTGGTAAAAGGAGTCCTATATAGGATTCAAGAAGAAACTACAAGAAAGAGGCTACAATTGCCCCTATCCGATACGAATTTTACGAATTTTTCAGAATGATGGCAGGGGTGGTTTTTTTTCTTAGGCGAAATTTATGTGGCAGCACTGTATAAGGCTCTATTAATAAAGGGGTTTCCAATAAGAGCGGGTCGATATTGAAATATTGAAAAAAAAACGAGGTAGTAACGATATTTTGTTTTATTGGCCCATGCTCTGAATATTTCATCTTTCAAATTCCAGCCGTTTCTTCGCACTTTTTACGAATTAGTGAGGTCCAATTTGCAATGACTCTACCACATAGATCCGGCTGAGCTTGAGCAATGGCCGGAGTTATATTGATTTTAAAGGCATCGGTGGATTTTGAGATATAGACGACATAGCATGATCAATTGGTAGTCAATTCACGTCATCACCGCGGGAGAGTTATAAGGGACCAATGTTTTATTTATCGCGTTAATAGTTAAATTAGGCTGTCAGATATTCGATATGAAAAAAAGCAAAATTATCAAACTGTCTTCCAGAATATTTAATAGATCCATGAGACCATCCTTTAATTTATTTCCTGTAGATACTATCAGGTTTTTCAATAAGAGCGCTACAATAGTTTTTTTTTAAAATAACACAAAAACGGTTTTGGATATTAATGAAATTCATTATTCCTGTGAAAGTACGTTCGATTCCATTATGTATGGAACTCGATTTGTTTTGCATGGCCACCACGGGCACGCTTGCAGAAGTCCAGACGCTGAACCCAATTTTCGACGGTTTTCAAGCATAAATCGGCCGATACTGCTGCAATTTCACGTTCGATATTCGAACGAAGTTCATCAATCGTCGCTGGCTTGTTGGCATAGACCATATACTTGACGTAGCCACAGGAAATAGTCTAACGGCGTCAAATCGCACGACCGAGGCGGCCAAGCGACTGGACTATTTCGTGAGATAACTTGTTCTCCGAACTTGGTTTCCAATAAATTGGTTGTGACCTTCGCTGTTTGGCTTGTGGCGCCGTCCTGCTGGATCCACATGTCCTCCAAGTCCACATCATCCAATCGGGACCAAAAATATTCGGTTATCAATGAACGGTAGCAATTCCCATTCACAGTAACGTGCCGGTCTTGATCATCACGGAAGAAGTACGGCCCAATGACGCCGCCGGACCATAAACCACACCAAACCGTCATATTTTTGGGATGCAACGATGACTCTTGGAGTACGTGTGTATTGCTTCCTGACCAATACCTTTCTTCAACTGAAGCCTCAGCGGCAGCAATATTCTCGACACTACGGGCACTTCTTTGTCTCACTGGCACGGGAACATTTTGTACTGTGCCTGTGGATTCAAATTTTTCCACTAGACGCTCAATTGTTGATCTGCTAGGACGATTATGACGACCATAAATTGCACGTAGCGGTCTTAACGTTGAGGCCACTGATTCCGAAAGTCGGTAGTAATTTTTTATAATTTCGACTCGTTGTTGGTTCGTATATCTTTCCATCATGAAATGGCAAACCTTACTGAAGAGAAATGTCAAAAGAGCGGCAGGAAATATGGCGTCGTTTGCTGTTCCTGTCGCTCTACTTTTGTAGCGTCCCTGTTTAAAAACCCTTTACTTACTTATCTACTTATGTGTCACTACAGTCCGGAATGAACCTGGGCCTCAAACAACATAGCTCTCCAATTAGCCCGGTCCTTAGCTAACTGTCTCCAGTTGTACACTCCAAGTTCAGTGAGGTCGGTTTCTACTTGTGCGCCCCACTAAAGACGAGGTCTTCCTCTACAGCGTGCTACGTCTGGCTGGGAATAGAAGACTCTGAAGCCCGTCAACACAAACGAGACCGAAGATTTTTAGAAGAATTTTCATCTCGAATCGACCAAGGCTTTCTTCATCCGCTTTCGATACGGTCCATGCTTCATTGCAGTAGAGCAGGACCGGGATGATCATGGTCTTATATAGGATCTCCATAGTGATGCGAGTGAGGGCTTTACTACTAAATTGTCTTCTTAGCCCGAAGAAACAGCGGTTTGCAAGAGGTAGACAAAGTCTCGTACTACCTCAAATTTATATCTGTTCTGCCCAATTCGTCGGTGTTATGTGTACTTTTGTGTTGACAGCCATGATGGGGCAGAGAGAATTCTCCATCGTCATCCTACACAAATGGAAGTGTAAATCGATACCCACCACTTATTTTTCGATATCAAACTATTTTTTAAACCTATTTTTCGATATCATACGACAGCATTTATAGAGACGAACTATATTCTCTATAAAAGCTGTCGTATGCGGCTTTGATATCGAAAAATAGGTGGTGAGTATCGTTTTTGACTTCTGGGGTTTATTCCAGGATCTGCCGAAGTGTGAAAATTTGATCGGTTGTGGACTTTCCTGGCCTAAAACCACACTGATAAGGGCCAATCAGGTTGTTGGTAAACGGTTCCAGGCGTTCATATATTACGGCAGATATGATCTTGTAGGCTATGTTGAGGAAACGTATGCCTCTATAGCTGGCGCAGTTCAGATGTTCTCCTTTTTTGTGGATCCGGTAAACGATGCTCGACAGGCATACTTCCATCCGACCAGATTTGGCTTACGAGTTGGTGTATGTTACTTACCAAGTCATCGCTGTCGGCTTTATAAAGCTCAGCAGGAAGGCCGTCATATCCGGCGGAATTAATAAGCTTGAATTTAGATATTGCTATCCTCGCTTCACTTAGGTCGGCTGGTTGGCAGGTTTCGCTGTCGTTACAAATGTTAAGTGGTTTGTTCTGCCTGACAGCGGAATGTTTTTCGTCATCGCCATTGAACAGTCTGCAGAAGTGGTTCTTCCATATCCTCAGTATCGACTGTGTCTCAACTACGATATTTTCTTGTTCTTCTCGACATGATTTGGTTCGAGCCTTGTATCCTTGGCTTTAACGTTTTACACTTTCGTAAAACTTGCGAAAATCGTTCCTGGAGTGGCACCTCTCTATATTCTCGACCGCGGGCTTATATTGTTCCTTTTACTTCTTGTATCCTAATGAATATTAAAATTAGATTCTACGAAAAATATGGTCTCGGACAACTCTTACATCACCCATAGAAAAGTCGTTATCACAGCCAACATCCTTCCTGTATCTGCCTTTCTTTCTCTGTCTGCATTAAATGACTTCATAAAAGCATAAGATGGAGAATGAATTATCTGATATTTACGGCCCGTATTCGTACATGACCTCAAACCTAGCTTATCCATTCATTTGTGTGTACGAAGTTTTATTTTTGACACAAAAAAATGGGACTTCCTGTTTAACGCCGGCCGACTCCGAACAGCTTATTTGAGAATTTTGTAAGACTTTCGCAAGAGCAGGGGCAGTGAAGAAAATTAGGTTTTGTTACATTCGAGATTTTAGCAAGGGGCTGAAATACAAAATCACTAGGGCACTGCACCCACCGTAAAAGGATAAGATGATGAAAATTACAGCGAACTTGTGACATAAGAGATACAAAGCTACCTTTTCCTATACACGTCCAACCAGGTTTGGCTTTCTGAACTTATTTTTAATGAATGCAAATCCAGGCTAACAGATTTGACCTAGTCATTGCATAATTTTCATTCAGGTTATCAGGTTATCATGCAATAACTAGGTCAAATCTATGGGAAGTCTTTCAAAAACATCCTGTCCAATGACTTCTGATATGTCAAGTCTCGCATCTAGAGCTTGTTTTCATTGACAATATATTCCTTGATCTGGAAATGCTTGCTAATTATTTAATTTCACGTCCAGTGCCCGGATCTCGTCCAGTTTATAATTGGATGCAGACTATATGATCACATTGCGATAGACAAGAGCCAGGAATTTAGTTTTTTTTAATGTCCAAATATTCCGAAAGGCTAACATCGACTCGGACCACTACCTTGTTGGAGGAAATATAAGAATGCGGATGTCCACTATTTCGAAAAACTGCAATCGCAAGAGACAGCAAAGTCCTTCACAGAACAAGTATCCCTGAGCCTCTCGATTAACATAGCATCACCAGCATCAAATTCAGAAGAACAATGGCAACGATGGCAATAAGCTACAGCTGACTTGCTAGGTTTCGCGGCATATAAGCAAAAGCCCTAGTATGATGAAGTATTCCGACAGATGCAGCTAAAAACGAGGCATACAAGACAAAGCTGCAGTTGAAGATTACAGCTGTCAACGAGCATTATAGGCAAGTAATGAGGGGAGAAAACCGGCAAGAAAAGCGCGTAATCAAGGATATAGAGAGGTGTTATTCCAGGAAAGATGTTCGAAAGATGTACCAAAGTGTAAAACATCAAAGCCAGATGCACAAGGAGCGAACACAATCCTGTCGAGATGAACAATGAAAGATCGAAGTTAAGACACAGTAGATGTTGAGAACATGAAAGAAATACTTCTGCAGACTGTCAGACTGTTAAACAGCGATAGCGCTGTCAGGCGGGCATGAAAAATACCAACCACCGGACCTACGTGAAGTGTTGATAGCTAGGTTTAAGTCGAGCTTTGTTAAGCCAGTTGAGATGATTTGGTAAGTAATATTCACCAATTCATATGCCTATAGAATGTCTGAATGCCTGATACACAAAAAAAGAGACCCCCTCTGAATTGCGACAACTTCAGATTCATATATCTCCTCAACATCGCCTACAAGACCATATGTGCCGTATTATGTTAACACCTGAAACCGTTTACTAAAAACCTGGTCAGACTTTCTCAGAGTGGTTTTAAGCCAAGAGTGTAAACAACTTATCAGATCTTCACAGATCTTAAGCAGATCCTGGAAATAACCCATGAAGTCCAAATCGATACCCACCACCAGTTAATCGATTTCAAAGCCGAATACGAATGCATTTATAGAGACGAGCTATACAGAGCCATTTCTAGTTTAGGTATACCGCCCAAACTCGTCCGTCTATGCAGGATGGCGATGGAGAATTCTCGCTGCTTCATTTTAGGCAAGGCGACGGACGCATTGTCATGTGACTTCTCTAACATCATTCTTGGGAGGATTGTTTAAAATTCCCTAGGCTAGCATAGAGAAGGAAGGGCCAAAGCAGTATATGAGGGTAAGAGCAACTATTTGCTGACGACAAAAAAGACAAACACAAATTTCATGCAACACGTTCATTATTACACAGGCCCTGCTTTTAAGTACACCATTCATAGGTGTACTTTTTGCACGATATTCGGACCTACTGTTTTATGCCAAATTCGAAGGGTTATGTTGAGACTAACTTTTCTTGACAATTGATACTACACGGATGATTTGTAAGATCACGATAGGAGGGCCAAAGATCAGTCCTTTTGGTGTTGCAACAGCTGGGAATCTAAACGAGACGCGGTAGTTCCTCGTCCTAACCATCGAACCGCTGAGCTTGAAATCTGTCGCCAATGGCAGATTTTACTTTGAATTAGTACGGGATTTTGTCAACGGGATCACATTTATACTGCATTCTGGTACATTGTGATACCACGTGATTTTTGTCCATTCTCATTGTTACCTGTAAGAAAATCAATATGAGCAACGAAGGAGAACCCTCACTTCCATGTTAGTCTAATCGCTAAGATTTTTTAAAGAAGTAAGCTCCAATATAAAGATTTCTTTCGTTTGATAGGGCCGGGCAGTTACAAAGAAGATAAAGTATTGTTTCTTCTACCTCTTCATCCATGCAGATCCTACAGAAGTTATTTGACTAGTTGACTAGCCTTTCTGCGTGCCTGCCTATTAAACAGTGTCCAGGCTTGTAATTTAATTTGATTTTCAAGTTTACTAGCTTGAACTAGCGTGAACAATCGTCCACGATTATTTTTTACTAGCGCGAACAAGTGCACTCGCTTACTAGCGTTGGCCGTTTTTTGAGACTGCTTCGAGGGATTTGATTGCCGCTTTGCTTCCCGAGAAGATGCTTATACAGGGTTTTTCAACAGGGACGCTACAAAAGTAGAGCGACAGGAACAGCAAACAAAGCCATATTTCTAGCCGCTCTTTCGAGATTTCTCTTCAGTAAGTTTTGCATTTCATGATGGAAAGATATACGAGCCAACAACGAGTCGAAATTAAAAAAAATTACTACCGAAATTCGGAGTCAGTGGCCTCAACGTTAAGAGCACTACGTCCAATTTATGGTCGTCATAATCGTCCTGGCAGATCAACAATTGAGCGTCTAGTGGAAAAATTTGAATCCACAGGCACAGTACAAAATGTTCCCGTGCCAGTGAGACAAAGAAGTGCCCGTAGTGTCGAGAATATTGCTGCCGCTGAGGCTTTAGTTGAAGAAAGCCCAAATGTGTCTCTCACACGTCGTTCTCAAGCGTTGGGCATCTCTGTGACGTCATTGTGGCGAATTTTGATCTTGGATCTTGGCCTACATCCTTACAAGATTAAATTGACGCAAGAACTGAAGACGCTGAAGACCACCAGAAGCGTCGTATGTTCGTGAATTGGGTTGAACAACAACTTGAAAATGATTCGGATTTTCATCGAAAAATCATCTTCAGCGATGAGGCTCATTTCTGGCTGAATGGCTTCGTCAATAAACAAAATACGCGGTATTGGTCAGGCAGCAAGCCACACGAACTCCATGAGTCATCATTGCATCCCGAAAACATTACGGTTTAGTGTGGTTTATCGGCCGGCGGCTTCATTGGGCCGTACTTCTTCCGTGATGATCAAGACCGGCACGTTACTGTGAATGGGAATCGCTACCGTTCAATAATAACCGAATATTTTTGGCCCCAGTTGGATGATATGGACTTGCAGGACATGTGGTTCCAACAGGACGGCGCCACAAGCCACACAGCGAATGTCACAATCAATTTATTGGAAACCAAGTTTGGAGAACGTGTTATCTCACGAAATGGTCCAGTCGCTTGGCCGCCTCGGTCGTACGATTTGACGCCGCTAGACTATTTCCTGTGGGGCTACGTCAAGTCTATGGTCTATGCCAACAAGCCAGCGACGATTGATGTGAAATTGCAGCAGTATCGGCCGATTTATGCTTGAAAACCGTCGAAAATTGGGTTCAGCGTCTGGACTTCTGCAAGCGTGCCCGTGGTGGCCATACAAAAGAAATCGAGTTCCATACATAATGGCATCGAACTTACTTTCACAGAAATAAAAAATTGATTGATTGATATCCTAAACCGTTATTGTTTAATATAAAAAAACTTTTGTAGCGCTTTTATTGAAACACCCGATATATAGATAAAACTTTCTCTTTCAGCCAGCCAAGATAATTGTTCTTTGATCGCCATGAATTCCGCCTGGAAAAAAGCTGCAATGATCAGAAAAACTGCGGTTTTGCCTGTCAGAGACGACACTAGAACTCACTGCGTCATTTGTTTTGGAGCCATCGGTATAAAAATGGGTCGAGTCATTTTGCACAAATTCGTTACTCTCATGACGACGGGATTGTGACCTAAAATCTCCGCTATTAACTCTGACAACAATATCTCGTAGAAATAAAATGAAGGATTACTTTTACCAACCGTTATTTCTTCGAGCGAAGAAGGCAATTTAGTACTGAAGCCCTCACTTGAACTATTATAAGGAGATCCCATATAAGACCCTGATCATCCCAGTGCTGCCCTACGGTGCTGAAGCATGGACCGTATCAAAAGCGAATAAAGAGAATAATTCTTCGAAAAAATTCTTTCTGGCTATGGATACGAAGATTCAATCAATAACTATACCAACTGTACAATGACATAACATTGTCAAAGAACTCCGTATTGGAAGCTTAAGATGGCTAGAATGGACCCCAATACTCCGGTTCGCGGAGTCTTTCTCAGCCAGACATGAGATGCAGTAGGGGAAAAATTCGCCAGAAGGGGCGCCTACAAGTAAAAACCTATCTTAACCAACTTGATACTAAACTAAATAAAATGCATCTAGTCGACTCACCGGAGTGCAGACTATGTCTAGAAGAAGACGGAACAGCCGCCAATATCATATGTGAATGGCCGGCCCTTTACGGTATGAGAAGGGAATCTTTCTTCAGGGAATTTTTAAGTCCTGAAGAACTGAGAAAATCTTCGGCTGAAAGTATTATCAGCTACATTAGGAAAGTAGAAGCACTACTAACCTAAAAAAAAGCTTGAAGTGCACAAATGGAGGCAGTTAACTTAGGACCAGGCTTATTGGAGAGACGTATTGGCTGAGGCCCAGGTTTATTCAGAACTGAAGCGTCACTTGACAAGTAAGTTGTATACCCATTTTTGTAAGCGTACTTTCATAACCAAAATGTTTGTATAAAATTAATTACAGGCAAACTAACTAGACGCAACCAATATAAATTAAAAATGAATTTGGCAGTCACGATAATTTATTAATTTTCCAACCAAAATCTATCTTTTTAAATGTACGCACTTATGTACAACACAACACAATTAATTAAAGGATTATTTAATTAAATTTAAAGGATGTGTTAGATTTCATCTTGGAGTCCGATTTCATGTATTAAAAAAAAACTGAATCCTGTAGTCCATGCGTTAAAATGAGTCACGAAGGTAACCCTGTCACCACCACAATCACGAACTCTCTAATCGGCTGTCAAATCGGATGACGAAATTTAATTTCGCTCGCAGACCGCAATAAATTTAGTTTGCCAAACAAATTTGGCAGTTGCCATTCCTATATGACCTAGATACCTTTTGTGTGTTGTATCGAATTATGTGGTAACAACTGTTTTCGGTGGTGTCACCAAGAAGTCGATGTTTTTTCGTATCCATCTGCAGCTATACCTCTACATCGTATCTGAGCTTGAATTTATTATTCTTTAATTATCTGAAGGTCCAGATCAGTGAAGCGTCGAATCGGATACGGCCATTAAAGTAAATCTCTTAATGTGCGTGCCCAACTCAGGGTGGACAGAAATATCCCCCTCTAACAGAACAAAAAAAAAAAAACATATGGGCTCCTAGGATAAAGTTCAAAATGACAGTCGTTCCGTTTCGGGCCAGTAAGTTTCTCTTTTTCGGACTCGTATCTATCCATCTCAATTCTCAAACTCCCTAGTGTTATTGCCATGCCAGTAGTGCTACAATTCTGGGTTGGTATTAATGGTAGGGCAAGTGTCGCCTTCACCTTAATTTGTCGTCCTTCTTTGGGAATGAACCGACACGGTGGACTCTAGGAAAAGTTTACTCTGTATTAGGATATCCCAGTCCAGCAGTACCCAAAGTACCAACGAACGTTTTGTGAGTGATGCATGTTGCTGGGGTGCATCCGAAGTTATTCCATGAATATTTGGTAGATCCTCCGGAATTAGGTTGTGACTTCGTTGCACAAACACACACACCCATATTCAAAAAGGGGAGAAAAAATGGCGTTCCTCTATTGACCATGAATACTAATTAATCCGGTTAAATAAATTTTCCATTAAATCGCACCAGGGGATCCTGTTGGGCTACAGTGCTACGTGTGCTCAGTGCATCGGCGAAGATATGAGAATGAATGGGAGTATGGTCGATGTTTGTGAGGGTATTATGGCGATGCTATGGTCCCCATTAAGTTGGATGGATTAGATGAGATAGGAATTTCCATCTTAATATTTACAGAGATGAGAGTGTGGGGTTTTTTTTTTGAGAGTGTGGGGTTGGTTTTCTTTTTTTTTTTTTTGGTTTTCGTTAGTCTCTGTCAGTTCTGAGAATAACATTGGCCTGTGGCGAGGACGACGAGGATAATTACGACGAAGATGAAGCGAAAAATCGGTGAAACTCTTGTAATAACATGAAATGTGAAAGCAAGCCAGCGAACCAGCCGAGAACGAGAGTAATGGTGGTAATTAAGGAATCGAAATTCATGGGAGTATGTTAGTCTCTAGGGCAACATGGCAAATCAGTTGATTTGTGTGTATGTTGGTAGAGATAAATTCCATGATGTATACAACAGGAATGTTTATGCCACCCTACTTACAACATAATCGAAGGCAATATCAATAAATTTTTATTGATTTATTTATTTTCATGTTTTGCCAGGACGAACGAACCGTTTAAAAACTAGTAGGGTGAAAGAAATGAAGTCGTGAAACTATCTGAATGGAAAGTGTATCGCAAGCGCAATAATTTATAAAATAACTGTAGACAAAAATTATTATTTTAAAGTTTGAATAGCTACACAATGCTCTAGTTCACCGAAATACTCCTACATATCATGTCAATTCTAAAACTGATGTTGTCACTAGTGGTACCCGGTTTTGGATGAATTAAGTTACCATTCAAAGTTAGTTAGTTAGTTGAATCTTTATTTGGTATTAATGCCATTTATATCAAATTTTAACAATTATATATTCTTTTTACATTATCTTAATAAACGTTTGCAAATTTCTATAATGTACTTTTTTAAAGTTTTATGCTATGTTAATTTTTATATAAGCTAAAAGTTTTCTCTTAAAAATGTTTATGTTAGATGTATTTTTGATGTCATTTGGCAAATTATTGAATGCTTGAAAGCCTATGTAGCTATGTAGTCAAATGTTCGCTGTCCTCTTACGGTTCTCACTCTCTGCAGCACGAAGTCACCTTCATTCCTCAGGTTATAGGAAGATCCATCATTTATTGTAGTATTCTCTTGCATGTAGTTAGGACAATTATCAGTTTTTATTTTATGTATTTGTAGCATTGCGGTCAAGAAAAGTCTTTGGTTAATATTTAACCAATTTAACGCGTTTAACATAAAGTTTATGTGTGTGTATCGATCACATTTTAGCACTATTCGCATTGCTTTGTTTTGCAATATTTGTAATCTGTTTTTGTGACACTGACGTGTACAAAACAATACACTACCACAGTACTCAAAATGAGGTTTTATTATTACGTTGTATACTTTGACTGCACTGCACATAGAAATGTTCTGTCTAATTTTCCTTAGGACGCCGATTTTTTTTTGATATTTTTTTACATATATAGTCAATATGTTCGTTAAGTGATAATTTATTATCTATTACAAGACCGAGATATTTGAATTGCTTCGTTTCACATATATTTGTATTTTCAACGGTTATATTAAGGGGTGTTTGAGTGGGGACATTACTATTAACATGCACTTTGTTTTTTGTGTATTTAATATTAGTTGGTTCATTTTGAGCCATTAATTTATTGCACTTAAATCCATATTTATATAATTTTCACATATATTGATGTTAGTACCACTTATATAGAGAAGAAGATCGTCAGCGAAGAGGACAAGTTTTGAATATTGCACGGTTTTTGGAACGTCATTTACATATATAAGGAACAATAATACACTTAGAATAGTACCTTGTGGTAATCCAATATTCACATTTACAGACGACGATACATTAGTATTTATTTTAGTACGTTGACTTCTATTCGTTAGAAATGATTTGAACCACTTTAGCTCTGTTGCTTTAACGCCATATTTATAAAGTTTTTTAAGCAAGATATAATGACAAAGGCTCGTTTAAGGTCTAAGAAAACAGCGATGACAATTTTTTTAGTTTCGATTTCGTGTTTCCAATCACTTAACACATAATTCAAACAAGTTTCACAAGAATGTTTCGATCTAAATCCAGATTGATATTTATTTAATATATTTTGATTTTCGATGTGTTCCAGGAGTTGTATTTGCACAATTTTTTCTATAATTTTTTCATGTACTGGCATCATATTTATTGGGCGATACTCATTACAATATTTTGCGTCATTGATTTTTTTAATCGGAACTATTAATGATTCTTTCCAGGAGTTAGAAAAAATACCTGCGGTTAACGAAGCATTTATAACATGGGCGAGGACTGGACCAATTATTTCTATAGCGTCTTTGAACATTTTAACATTACACAGATTATAGTCGTTTTTTTTGTTGATATTGTTTATTGCACTCAGTATTTAGGGGACTTCAATGACACTAAACTTAAAATCTATATTGCACTCTGTTGTGTATTCCTGCTGTACGTACTTCCGTAATTACAGAAATTAAAATTCCCATGCAGAGTAACACAGTTCAATTTTTATTCATTATTTAAGATAACTTACAACTCGTGACCTGATGGGTCGGAAATCAAATAGAAAAAGAAAGAAAGAAAAGCACGTTGGCTCTTTGACACATAGTTAGTAATTTGGCATCTGACACATTTTCGGCAGGTTCGCAGTAAGCTTACGTCAGAAACAGAAACCGTGTTTGGAAATACGTAACACACTCTTCGATTAAATTTTCATAATGTAAAGGTATCACAGATTGGTTAAGTTCTATTATGCTTTGCACAAAAAAGTTATTAAACTTTTCCGATAATATTGCACTATTATTTATTTTTACTCCGTTTTCAAATTCGACTTCCACTATACTATCTTTATTTGCGTGTAATACGTACTTTTTTAGTTGTCTCCACATGTCCTTTTGTGTGTTTGTGTTATCTATTTTTCTTTTTATATATAAGGCTTTAGCGTATCTTAACCTATTCTTATAATCATTTCTATACCAACGATAAGTTTCCCAATAACTTGCGTTGTTTAATATCACAGCTTTTTTGTATAAGTCAATTTTAAATGCTTTGGCTCTTTCAAGTTCAAGGGTAAACCACTCTGCGTTTTCGTGGGTTATTGTTTTGATTTTTGTCATTGAATTTATCACAGACTTTAGCACTATCACAAATTGTTCACTTAAAGTAATAATATTATATACTAAATCTTGACTATAATTTAAAAATAATGAATTATTCAATAAATTTGTAGGAAAGTAGGCAGGGTCATATTGACAAATTTGTATTTGTTTTTTGTTATTGGTGGGTTTGTTTGTGCATTTTATTAACATGTCAATAGTTTGGTGGTCACTTATGGTTAGATTTGCATTTACTCTAGCATTAATTATTAGACTATTATTAGTTAAAACATAGTCAATGAGAGTACTAGATGTTGGAGAAATCCTAGTTGGCTCTGATAACGACATCACAAGATTGTTATCGTTTATTAATTCATAAACGCGTCTGCGATACGTATCAGTTAGCTCAAGCCAGTTTATATTGAAGTCTCCTATTAAGACAAAATTGTTATTGCACTGTTGTATTGTTCCTATTATATTTTCTAATTCCAAACAGAACTCCGATTTAGAAAACGTTGGGGATTTATATATATAACACAAAGATTTATCACAGAAGTATTGTTGTATTGCACATTCATTATTATACACCACAGTTTCATGGGAACAATTATTTTTCTTACATTTGAACATTTAAAACCGTTTTTTACAAAAAAAGCGACACCGCCTGTGTGACTCGATTCACTATTGCAATGTAATAAGTAATATCCAAATAAATAAAAAAGTAATATCCATTTAATTGAAATTCATTTAAATTATGTTTTTTCGTTATATGAGTTTCACTGAGTGCTATTATATCAATGTCGTCGGTGTTAACTAAGCATTGAAGTTCATTAAAATTGTTAGCTAGACCTTGTATATTTAGGTATATAGCTCTAAACGTTGATAATTGCTAATCAACTATACGCTCCATGGCTGTTTTAATTTTTCGAACATATATTGGACATTCAGAATTATTCGCACAATGATCTACATTCACATCAACATTGAATTTTTCTTTTGCAAAACAACAATTTATACACTTTTCGATTTGACTAGTACAGTTTTTTATATCATGATTACCAGCACATTTAATACACACTTTGGGCTTATTACAAACATTTGCAATATGATTATATCCACAACAATTAAAACATCTTAAAACACTATAGTGGTGATATACTCGGCATCTGTCCCAGCCGATATTTAATTTTTCACTTGTCATTATTTTTTTGCTGGCAACACTGTCAACTTCAATTATTGTGTTGTAGCAATTAAGTTTTGGAGACTTATATACACTAATACATTTAACATCACATTCGCTAAGTTGATTTTGACGTTTGACTGATTCAACTATGTCTGTTTCACTAATTTTTTCTTTCATGCCAATTAGAAGCCTTGGTTTGAATTGTTTAGGCCTTTTTACTTCGTATTCGGTGTTTAATTTTGTTTTTAGTTCATTTTCAATTATTTTTACCGTGTCTTTGTCACCTTTTATAACCACTGCTCCGTTTTGTATATTTTTTATTTGATTTATCTTAAGGGATAATTTACTTGGATTTAGGTTTTTCTTAATGTCATTTTGTGTTTTTTTTATTGTTTTGGTTCGATTTTGGTTTAATTACTATTGTTTCACTATTTTCTTTTGCCATTTCGGCATATGTGGGTGGTTTATTTGTATTTTTTTTTTTTTTTATTTCACTAATTACTTGTTTGTTTTCACTATTGATTTTCTTTACACCTTTGATTAGTTTTGAAATATTATTGTTTTGATTTTCAATTTGTTGATTTTGTTGAAGCATTATGTTTGCCATTTCATTTATTTTAGTAAACATAATTTTTACGTATTTTTGGCAATGTGAACACATATACATTAATCCTTCTATAGTATTTATTTTGTCCATTTCGTGTTTACTTAGTTTTGTACACTTTAAGTGAATATATTTACCACAAATACCATTGCACAATATGTTCCCTCCGTCTCTCACTAACACGCAGTTACATTCACTGCAATCTAAACTCATTTTTGATTGTGTGAGTTGCACACAGTAATTTATTTACTAGCACTGAGTCTTTTCTCAGAAGGTTTTTACAAATAATTAAAACTTCACTTTTAATAAGTAAATCAAAACACTCGCGATTTCAATTGTTTTATTCGCACTTGTCATAGGTACGAAATTGATATACGCGATAATGTTTATATGTTTCGACTTAATACTGATGAAATTTATATAAATTTGCGACTGTTTATTTTTACACGTCCGTTCTTCACGAGAGTATAAATCAGAAAAGGACGTATAAATCAAAGACAATCCGAAATGCTTAGGATCTTCATACGATATCGCATTTCGAAGATATTTGTCACTAGGGCGTAGAATTAGCACCAAATGTACGAATGGAGCCTTTTCCACTTGCGAACTGGGAAAATTCGTGTTTTGTGTTCTCCTCGGGGAAATTCCCAATTCCAAAACTGTGCGAGACGACGAGCTAAATAAAACAACCGTTTCGATTGACTGTTTAATTTCAATATGCAACAACATTTGCCTTTGGTATAATGACACCTCATTATTGGTAAAATAAATTACAAAAAGATGGCGAACCTTGGCAATGTAGCTCCGTATTTAAATCTACAATAATAAATTTAATGCGACCAATAAGTTTTATAGTTAGAGATGGTACTTTACATAATTCTTTTACAATTTTTAAAACTATATAATTTAATGAATTAAAAGCCAACACACAGCTGTCGGACTATAGAAATTGACAATTCGCCCACAACTTCTTTAGTTCAAGTTGCAAATAGTTGAATTTGAGTTTCATTCCAAAGTCAATATCGATGTACAAATCGCGAAGTTCGTAGTTAAATCTACGTCTCCATAACCCGCAAAGCACATTTCCAATACCATAAAACAGGATTTCGATGACCAGGGTCTTAAAACAGTAGTTGTTTAATATTAGTTCGTCATTACTGAATTGCGTTCTTGAAATGAAATATCTACCTAGTAACTTCATTCATTAGTGTGCCCGAAGTTATATTTTAGCCACAATGTATGGGGACTCCAATTTCACACCAATTCCGACCAAAAGATTCTCCAGTGAAAGATACCTATCTACGTGTTGTCATGTCGTGGTTTGAACCATCAACCCGGTTCTAAGTATTCCAATGTTTATACCACGACAAGTCCACTGCACTCAGATTTGCTTCTTAGCCTCAAGAAATATGGGTTGACAAGACTAGCTTTCTTCGATCCAATCTCAAAATTATAGCTGTCGATTGTGACGTTCCATGCAATTCGTCTAAGGCCAGTCGCACATTGGATACGAATTTGTATCGTAAGTAAACGTATGAAGACTGGTAGTACGAATTGAGTGCGCACACTGACTACGATTTTTTGCGTCAAATATAGGCAGTTCCCGGTGATATCGCACCCGTGAAGTGGTTTTAACTTAAGAAACTGTTGAAAAATCTCAACAAGTTGGGATTGTTTTCGGACGTCGGAACTTCACGCACGTAAACGTAATGTACGACTTACTCGCGCACAGTGTGCGCGCTCTTATAGTACTTGGAAGTTCGGAATCGTACGATAACGCGTCCAATGTGCGACTGGCCTACTTGTTCTTCTCTTTCGTTGATAGCATTTTCTTGGAATTGCCCTCGTTAACTATGCTAAACTCACTTTAGATGCTTTCTTCCCAATACTCAAAAACTCGTCGGTAACATGTCATTAAGTTCGGTCAATAATGTCTATATAGTCGTCATATGCTAGTAGTTGGCCAGGTTTATAGAAGATTGATCCCCAGGAATTCTTCGGTGAATTCGTTGCCGATGAACCAGAATTTTCCATCATTATATTGAGAAAACAGATGACTTTGGGCGGTATTCAAAACTACACATGACTCAGTAAAGTTGGCCCTTATAAACGTTCTTGTATGCGGTTTTAGAATCATTGACTGGGGAATGTTGTTATAAATCGATTTTTCGGAAACCGAGGAATTGATGAGTTGTGGACTTTTCTGGCATCACTGATTGGTCATTGGACATCCAAAATTGCTCAGTTTTTCCCGTTCCTAGACGATGACGGTCTTTTGCGATTGGGTGGGCGCCTTCAGTACTTATATGAATCATTTGCAATCAAACATCCCATTATACTACCAACTAATTCGCATATCACCTGTATGATAATCATCAAAGGTCCCTTCATGGTGGAGTCAATATCGTTTTGACTCAACTTAGAAGCCGTTTCTGGATTCCAAAAGGGCGCCAGCTGGTCAAGAGATGCGTCACATGTAAAAAACTGTGGGGAAAGCCAGCTTCGCAACCGTTTGGGACTCTCCCAGTATTCTTTCTACTTTATCGCGAATCGGATGGCGTAATGGCGAAATCATATCTTATGGTCATTACATGCGTTGCCATACGCGCTATTCACTTGGAACTGGTTCCGAGTATGTCTACAGAGAGTTGTTTAATAGGACTCAGGTGCTTTATAGCTCGTCCCTGCTACTATTTATTCCGACAACGCTCACACTTTACGTAGAGCTGCCATGGAGTTAGGAGAAAGCTCATTTAAGGATGACTACTTTCAAAACTTTCTGTCTGATAAGCGCATAAGTTGAAAATTCATTGTGGAGCAAGCTCCATGGAGGGGTGGGTTTTGGGAGCGACTTATTCGCTCAATAAAAAATATTCTAAAGGTGGTTATAGGTAAGACCAAGCTATCATTCGAGCAATTAAGGACAATCATCACTGAAGCTGAAGGTATGGTCAATGTTCGCCCACTTACCTATATAAGTTGTAATCCATTAGATGTCGCGCCACTCACCCAAGCTCATTTCCTGCTAAATAGTCAAGGGTGTTTTAAAGCAACATCCACCAACTCATATGCCAAATCTGGTCGGTTGAAAGTATGCCTGGAAAATGGAACCTCAGAATCTTTTGCCCGTTCCACAAAAAAGGAGACCCTCTGAACTGCGCCAACTACAGAGGCATAAGTCTGCTCAACATCGCCTACAAGATCCTATCTGCCGTAAAATGTGAACGCCTGAAACCGTTTACCAACAACCTGATTGGCCCTTATCAGTGTGGTTTTAGGCCATGAAAGTCCACAATCGATCAAATTCCTTTTCAGCAGATCCTGGAAAAAACCCAAGAAGTCCAAATCGATACCCACCACCTATCTATCGATTTCAAAGCCGCATACGACAGCATTTATAGAGACGAACTTTACAGAGCCATGTCTAGTTTTGGTATACCGCCCAAACTCGTACGTTTGTGTAGGATGACGATGCAGAATTCTCGCTGCACCATCAGGGTCAGAAACGACCTCACTGACGGGATATGGAGACGAAGATTCAACCACGAACTATACGAGCTGTACAGCGACATGCTAAAAAAAAAACTCCGCATAGGACGTTTAAGATGGCTAGGACATGTAGAAAGAATGGATACCAATACTCCGGCTCGCAGAGTCTTCGATTCCCAGCCAGACGTCGGACGCAGTAGAGGAAGACCTCGCCTTAAGTGGCGCGCACAAGTAGAAACCGACCTCAACCAACTTGGAGTGCGCAACTGGAGGCAGTGAGCTAAGGACCGGGCTAATTGGAGAGGCATGTTGGTTGAGGCCTAGGTTCATCCCGGACTGTAGCGCCACTTAAGTAAGTAAGTAAGTACGTTAAGGCGTGAATCGGCGACAAATATTTTAAGGCTCAATTTTGATATATATAGGTAGAATTAAGATTAGATTAGATTTCGTTTAACTTAGAATTTTAGTTTCGCGTAGTGTTGCTAAGCCTTATCCTACATAGGGGACACGGTAATTCTTCCTTTTTCCTCTCTCGTCTGTCTGCTATATCCCGTTCCTTAGTCCTTCCTAGTTCTATTAAACGTTACTCATTCTCCTTGTTTGGACTTAGGCAAAGTTAGTTGATCTTTTCATTCAAGATGCCTTTGTTAACCCTCCTAACCTAACCACAGCATCGCACACTAAGACAACAGCTTCCTTGCTAGTATAGTCATCTGAGGTTCAAACAATTATGTTACTCATTGAGGGCAATGCAGTTGATTGCAAATTTGGTTGATTACCAATTCATCCCTATATCCTGTGATTATTGAAATTCTTTTTTTAAATTTTAGTCATTCAAGGAATTTTAAATAAAATGAGAGACAATACAAATAAAAAAAAAACTCTGTCAATCCTCCGCTGCTTTTCACATCCATCCTTCTGTCTTCTCAATAAAAATGAACGCATTCACTGTAACTCTCATTAAAAGAGTTAAATTTCCAATTCCAATTGACATTATTTCTGTTTAACCCATACAATCGCCCAAACCAAGAGAACACAACATCAATGTCTGTACGTATTTTTAATGACCCTCATTAAACACAACAATAATGATAATTACACATTCGGAAACAATTATAAAAAAAATAACCCCCACTCAAAGGCTAATTGAGATAAAATATTCATACACACAAGTTAATTCCAAGAGAGAGGGAGAGAGTTACAAACAATCCCACAGCGACAAGAATCGTGCATTAAGGATATAATATCCATCCATTCAAATCCAACGACTGGTAGAGGAGACATTGAATTAAAAAATCCAGTTACACGCATTATTGATTCCCTGAAAATTCATTATTCCCATCAAAGAACTTCAATTCAGCACGAGTCCTGGATTGTATACACTCAGAGTAATCATACTCATGAGTATACTCATACTCGTACTCATCGTCGTATTTGTTTTTGTTTGTATCCGTAGGTACTGCTCGTCGAAATCCTTTGAGTTCCTCCTCATCCAAGAATTCCGCGAATGGCAGCCAATAAAACTTACTTCCCCATCATTTACCAACTTGCTGCGTAAATTTAATCCTCTTTCGACTCGAACCGAGCCAGATAAAAGTCAACGTCAAGAGTCGAGAATATTGGCATCACTCGTATGGAGTGGCGCCCAACGAAACACACAACTTGTGCTATCACCGAGTACCACTACCGACTCCTGTGTCCTGGCGGGGCTGTGAAAAAAAAAAAAACAAATGAATTTTCCATTTCGCGCGACTGAAAAATAATTTCCACTTAAAAACACAGCACGCAGAGTTTTCTAAAAGTGAATCCTTTTTGCTCGCGCAAACAATGCTCCCGCCGCCATGCCACCGCCTCACCACAGACTTAAAACGAATGCCTGGGCGTGGGATTCGGGCGACTTTGACTCTTGAAATATTTCCTGAAAGCCAACAAAAGGGGTTAATTAACGTGAAAGTGATTTCAATTAAAGAAAATTAGATTTTCACCCCCTCAACGATGACGACTACCGACGACGACGACGATTCCAACTCGTCGGCGATTGGGGGATTCAAAACTCTTGACGTTTCCTTCTGCAGATGCCGCAGCGGAAGCAGTCCTGAAGAAGTTTTGCGCGGACGTTTCTCTTTTGAATTGATTATCGCAATTACAGAAGCTTTAGTTAAAATGTTTCCCATGTTTGAAGCCAGCCAAAGGAATTACAACTCACAAGCGAAACCTCCAAAGGACGAATAGGAAAACAACCTTTTTAACTGTGTTCTTAAAAAAATATACAAATTCACTTTGACACATAATGGGAGGGTAGTTCGCCGAGCTGACAGTCTGAATGATGGCCGACCAACTACCAACTACCGACCGGGTTAAATGGAATGTGTCGGATGTAAAAAGTTAACGGTTGTGTACCATTCGTTTGACATCTAACACGACTTCGACTTAACTCGTACAATCCGCGTACCTACGCAAAACGTTGATGGTGATGGAATGATTTGCTTTCAATTGTCCAACTCGAGAGTTGGTTGCGCGTTGTGTTGTGTACCAGAGCGAGAGGTGGATCGGTCCTCCACGTCCTAGTCCCTACTCCACCGACCCTGTGCTCTTAAGAATACCATCACAAGTGAGTGTAAATAATTATTGCCGGGATATTCCCGTCGAACAGAAATGAGAGGTAGACGTACAATGATGATGCGGCAAGGCGGGAAGCCCCGACCGGGATGAATACAGGGTGTAGTTGGAAGTAGCTGCTAACTTAGTGCAAATTGATGTGCCGGAAATGAGCGGAAAATGTTGTCGGTTGGGCGGGTATCTTCTAATTACGCTTGATGAAAATGAATGGGCCGACACGGGCGGGGATGACTTTGTTTTGCCGAGTGGTATTGTATCGCGTTCGCGTACCGTTAGCAATGCGAGAAACGATGGCATGAATGTCCGGAGTGTTCATGGAAAATGAGCCACTGCAATGGGGTGTTGATGAAACGGATACAACGGTGCTTAAATATGGATTTGAATAGTCGTATAGATTCAGGCGTATTGAACTGTTCAGCACTTTGCATATTCAACACGCGTAGCTAATGAGTTACGCGTTTACGGCGTAAACGTCGAATGTTTGATTGGCGGAGTTTACGTGATCGGATCTGTGTGATGCTTATAAATTCATAGAACTTGTTTTGTTTGATTATAAAAACCGTGGTATGAGTTTCCGAAGTCGTTCATTTTGAACGTGGTAGATGTTTCTGCGTATTTTCAGACATTATCCATCATTCGGATAAGCATTGGTCAATGTTTTATGTAACCACTGATGGGGGTGGCTAAAAACTTTATGGGGATGAAATATATAAAATGGCATTAATGCAACATATTGTTCAGAAATACTATCATGGCATCTGCTATGGGATAGGATATACATATCTGTTTTAAAGGTAAACGCCCCCAAAAAGTAGGCGTGGGTCAACGGCGGTAATATGATGGTTTGTGAGCGACAAACGGAGAATGCAAAACTAAGCAATACACATATCTACTACGATCAGTATAATGGAAGGAACAAATCAACATAGAAATACTGTTAATTACTGTTAATTACCGAATCACTAAAGACCGCAAGAGGCATACCCATACATCTATGGTCGAACTGCAGTGGATACATGTCGACAATTAATTGTCATAAGAATGGTGGGTTTGCTAAAAAAGAGAGTTGAAATGAGGATACACACTACACAGCTCCATGTTAAGGGAAATCGAAAAGACTCGTGACAAAAAACATCCCTTAACGAAATAATAAAAAGAATTATGCGACTCTCACAAACTTCCTTATGAATACTTGCTTACTTGAGAACGGAATAAACCTAGGCCTCAACCAACATGCCCCTCCAATTAGCCCGGATCTTAGCTAACTGCCTACGGTTGCGCGTTCTAAGTTGGTTGAGGTCGGTTTCTACTTGTGCACGCCACTTAAAGCGAGGACTTCCTCTACTGCGTCCGACGTCTGGCTGGGAATCGAAGACTCTGCGAGCCGGAGTATTGGTGTCCATTCGTTCTACATGTCCTAGCCATCTTTAACATCCAATGCGAAGTTTTTCGACCAGTATGTCGCTGTACAGCTCGTATAGTTCGTGGTGGGATCTTCGTCTCCATAGCCCGTAAACGCAAACGGGGTCGAAGATTTTTCGAAGAATTTCCCTCTCGAATCGACCAATGATTTCTTCATCCGCTTTTGATAGGGTCCTTGCCTTAGCGCTTTAGAGCAGGACTGGTATGATCAGGGTCTTATATAGGATCTCCTTAGTAGTTCGAGTGAGGGCTTTACTACTAAATTGCCTTCTTAGTCCGAAGAAACAGCGATTGGCAAGAGTAACTCTTCGTTTGATTTCTGATGAGATGTTGTTGTCAGAGTTAATAGCGGAGTCGAGGTAGACAAAGTCTCGTACTACCTCAAAGTTATATCTGCCAATGGTGACGTTCTGTCCAATTCGTAGATGTTGTGTGTCTTTCGTGTTGACAGCATATACTTAGTCTTACCCTCATATACTGCTAAATCCTTTTTTGTCACTTCCTTCTATATAAAGGGTCCGCCAAATAACTTTTTTTTTTGAAAATGCTATAAAAAAAACTGCTGAATATTATGTCAAATTTCTTTTTTTTTTGTTTGAAATTACAATCCTTCCGGTTAATAATAGAAAATAATTTCATTCAAATGGGTGCCTCGGCTGGCCATGCGGTAGCCTACACGATCGGTCCAAGTACATTATCGATTGTGTGCAGCTGTATTTCACCAATGGCTTCACGAATATTGTCCTTTAAAGCGTCAATTGGCTCTGGCTTGTCGGCGTAACACTTATCTTTTACGGCACCCCACAAATAATAGTCCAACGGTGTCAAATCGCAGATCCGAGGTGGCCAAACGACATCAGCTCTGCGGCTGATAATGCGATCTTCAAAAAACAGGGCGCAAAACATCGAGTGTAGCTTCGGGTGTGTGGCACGTAGCACCGTCCTGTTGAAACCAAATGTTGCCAATATCCTCCCCTTCAATTTTTGTGAACAAAAATTCGTTCAACATGGCCTGATAACGATCGCCATTGACTGTAACGGCCACTCCTTGCTCATTTTCGAAGAAAAATGGCCCAATTATGCCTCTGGACCAAAATCCGCACCAAACAGTGACTCGTTTTGGGTGTATCGGCTTTTCAATGTATGCGTGCGGGTTTTCTGTGCCCCAAATGCGACAATTTTGCTTGTTTACATACCCGCCAAGATCAAAATGAGCTTCATCTGAAAAGATGATTTTTTTGGCAAAATCGGCATCTTCTCTAAGTCGATCGCAGGCCCACTTAGCGAAGCGAAAACGCATTGGATGGTCAGTTGGCTTCAACTCCTGAACCAATTGGACTTTGTATGGCGTCATACCACAGTCTTTATGCAAAATTCGTCTCTATGATGTCTCCGAAATGTTCAATTGTTGAGAACGACGGTGAATTGATGTTGATGGCGCTTCACGCACACTTTCTGCCACAGCAGCAATATTCTCGGGTGTACGCACTGTTTTTGGCTTTTCACAAAATAACGAACATACGGGGCTGACGGTGCTTCTCTTCTTCCAAAATCCGTACGCAATTTTCGCACACATTCTGCAACATTACCATGATTTTCAACGTAATGTCGCAATATTTCCCAGCGTTGTTCAAGCGTATACACAACTATATGATTCAGCGGAAGGATAAATCTAATTACTTGTCAATTCAGACATGAGCTAAGTGTTACCATTCACGAAATAAGCACTAGTTGAAAAAAAAAACGTTAGATGGCGGACCCGTTACTAGCAAACGTGGCAGTGACATCACGTTGAATCCGACCAATGATGTCAATATCGTCTGCAAATGCTAGTAGTCGGACCGATTTTTGGAAGATTGTACCTCTGGTATTAGATCGGGAGTTTTGCATAATCCTCTCTAGCATCAAATTTAAGAAGTCACATGACAGTGCATCGCCTTGCTTATATCGTTTTTTTTTTTTTCGAATCAAATGTGTCGGTGCATCGCATTGCCTAAATCCTTTTTTGGTATCGAATGTGTCGGTGAGGTCGTTTCCGACCCTGATGGAGCACCGATATTCTCCATCGTCATCCTGCACAGACGGACAAGTTTGGGCGGTATACCAAAACTAGACATGGCTCTGTAAAGTTCGTCTCTATAAATGCCGTCGTATGCGGCTTTGAAATCGATTAACTGGTGGTGGGTATCGATTTGGACTTCTTGAGTTATTCCTGGTTCTGCCGAAGTGGGAAAATTTGATAAGTTGTGGACTTTCCTGGTCTAAAATCACACTGATAAGGGTCGATCAGGTTGTTGGTAAACGGTTCCAGGCATTCACATATTACGGCAGATAGGATCTTGTAGGCGACTTAAGCCTCTGTAGTTGACGCAGTTCATAAGGTTTCACTTTTTTAGATCGGGCAAACTATGTTGAGGTTCTATTCTTCAGGCATACTTTTATCCAACCAGATTTGGCTTATAAGTTGGCGGATGTTACTTACCAAGTCTTCTCCGAGAGCTTTATAAAGCTCAGCGGGAAAGCCGTCATTTCCGCCGGCCTTATTGAGCTTGAGTTTAGATATTGCTATCCTCACTTCACTTAGGTCGGGTGGTTGGCAGTTTTCGCTGCCGTTGTCAATATTATGCACAATGATTTGGACTTATTCTCATAAAAATTTAAAATGGCCAACAAACTTAACGCAGCAGAATTGCCGATTGACCTGGAATTTTGCCAGAAGATGCTTCAAATTGTGGAAGAGGACGGAAACATATTGAACTGTCTTTATGTCTGACGAGGCCCATTTTGATTTAAACGGCAATATAAACATACAAAATTGTCAAATATAGAGTACTTCCAACCCACAGATACTCCATGAGACGGAATTGCATCCACTTCGTGTCACAGTGTGGTGTGCAGTTTCATCACGCTGCATTGTCGGGCCCTATTTCTTGGAAGAAAACGGTCACACCATTAAGGGCACTGGAGACCGTTACGTGAGCACGTTGAGAGAGTTATTCTATCCAGAATTACACCGAATGAGAATTTCGTTCAACTCTGTGTGATTTCAGCAAGATGGTGCAATTCCTCACATAGCCCGGACAGAATTGCGACGATAATTCCCCAATAAGCTGATATTCAGAAACTCCACATTCCGTTGGCCCCCAGGTCGCCTGACCTTACTGCACCCGACTTTTTGTTGTGGAGTTATTGCAAACAGGAAGTCTAAAAAACAAAACCAACAAATTTGAATGATCTAAAGCAATCCATTCGAGAAACAATTGCGGCTATTCCTGTCTCAACTCTCCAAGCAGTAATGAACAACTTTTTGGAAAGATGCCGCACATGCATCAACGAGCTATGCTGTGTTTTTTTTTTTGTATAATGTAATTGCTAGCTAAGTCAAGAAGTTAGTGCTTAAGGCTCGTTTGGTATATGCACCCCTTTTGCAGCCTTTTTGAAATCAAGATAAGAAATTTTGAAATATTGAAAATATTGAAGGGATAGATACCTCAACTTGAACATGTATAAAGCATCTTGTGGTCAAGTCACACCACACAAACACAAGCAACGTAAAGTATTCCAACACTAATTGAATAGAATACTCCTCCATCTTAATCTTAATCTCCACGCTGAAGCTGCACCGACTTACGACCAATGGCAATAAACCCTTAACCGCATTCAAGTGTCATTTCTTCGACTGCCACAAATAATCCATTATCTAACCTAAAGTTGTACATTTGGTATGTGTGTGTGGGCCACATAATGCCACAAGTCTAGGATGATCATCTTTTCTGCATTGTTACACTTGTCACGAAGGACATGCGGAACACTCACACACGCCAAACAAGTCTCTTGGCAAACTTTCATCATCGCAAAAAAAAAAATGATAGCGTTTGGCTGCAGTTTGTAGAGGATCTCTGGCAAATCCTTTTCCTCGCATGAGACTTATGCAAATATTTACGAAAAAGCTAAGCATTCATCAGGAGTGGTGCGATTTATCCATCTCTCACCATAATCCCTACCATTTCTGTTCGCCAACCGCACCAGCACAGCAACGCGCAATTCATCTGTCTGTCTGTCTGTCTATCCGTCCGTGTATGTGTATGCATGTGGTGTGTCCAAAAAAGCACTATACACTTGCTACCCTCTCGAAATAATAGTACAACTACTCTCCCATCCTATATATTCAGATGAATTGAGTTGTGGAGTCATTCAACCGAGTGGGTTGGTGCAACAACCCTTCCCTGAGAAGTTTCTGTCCGAGTGCATTTAATTTGCAGCGAAAAAAATGCTCCCCCTGTTGATTTCTTTAAGGAACGAAAGAAGAATCCGCTAGATTTTCGAAGGATCTTTCCCTTTGAATGACAGTTACAAGGTTGCATTGGAAGTTGGCCTCAACAGCATTTAGTTGGGCTGGAAGACTTCGATTTTCACCAGAGAAGTAGGAGTCATCCTTAGCTGGTTCTCCTTTTACTTAACACTGCAGGGGAGGGATTTACTTTAATGTTTCCTAGATGTTTGATGAGTCGACGGATCCTCCTCCTTAATCCCCAGCCTTTGGGGTTGCATCTGCTAACGTTGCCGACGAGGAAACGAGACGGCGAAATGAACAAATATCCCCATATGAATGTGGGCTGTGGGTGTGCAGCTGTATATGTATGTGCCTAGGGTGGGTGTTAAGACGACGACGGCAAGGATGAGAGGACCACATCCACTTTAGATTGGATTTACATTTGCTGAGCTGACAAGTGACAAGTGCGGTAGCAGATGAAAATGTTGTTTTCCCAAACAAAAGTGAACGCAAAAAGTGTTGAAAATGCGTTGCCTTCATTGTTGGAGCAGTTCTGGGGCGGGAGGGTTTTGCTCATGGTTTGATGGAGCACACAGGAAGTGTATGTCTGTTCCAGGGTGGTTTTGTTATTGTTGTTTTCACATTTTTATTATTCTCTGCCCCTCTCTTTCATTCTGGCGAAATTGGATTTCACCAAGTAGTGCGGATGCAGAGTGAAGTGAAATTTTCATTTCATTTTTGGATGAGTGTAAACATTTTAATTGAAGAGTAAATTTAAATGCATACGGATCAGTCTCATACGGTGTATGGTATCTGTATGTGTGTGCTATTTGAGTTTGCTTTTCCTGATGTGGTACAAAATTATGCAACACTAGTGGTTGGCAGGAGGTTAATAGGGATTTAGTTGAAACTGGAAAGTATGTTGACAAATTACTTTGGCCATTATACGCTTAACTACATTTTGACAGAGGTGGAAAGTTAAAAGCGGAAAATGTATGGAGCTGAATAATTTAATACGTTAAGGTAAACGGCTAAGAATTTTGGAATGATTCGCTGAATTCCAGCAGAGAAATGAAGTTCGTAAGTTTTGAAAATAAGAGCGAGTAGAAGGCAACCCTCAACCAAGCAGAAGATATTAAAATCTTTTCAATTGCGATGGTTTGAATTGAATCGTAATCAAGAGAAATCAAGGTCTATTGTCTTATTAATGAGCAAAGGTTTTAATGTGGTACATTTGGATGGAACTCTTCATGTAGATACAAAACTAACACATAGAAATTTAGCATACACCTAACCTTGAATATTCAAACTTTGAATACATTCTATTTCGCATCCAACCCAAATCCAACAGTTGGCCCAACCGGGGGGTTTATACTTCGTTTACATCCGAGTGATCCGAGCATGGTGCCCCCTGTAATCCCCCTGTTGGATTTGGGTTGCCTGCCAGTTTGGATGCATGCGAGGGAAATAAGCCCCACAACCAAAATGCATTAACAGCCGCAGGATTTATTTCCATTTCGAAAGGGAAATAAGACCCGCGGAGTCTGTTTCCTATTTTCCTTTTTTGGGAATTTAGCCCCATGGGGCTTAATTACTCAGGGGTTATTGCACTCCACCGGTTTCAGGCTGTAGCTCACGGATTGCTTGGCTGATATTGGTCTTAAGTGCTTGAATTGGTTCCGGGTTGTTGGCTCAACATCAGTTATTCATGGTTCCATACAAAAACGAGTGCTGGGTGCACGACTGGGTCGTACGCAACTTTCTCTTTCGCAGCGAGTTAGGCGTTAGATCAAATAGTACGCATTTTGATTATTGATGCTAAAAATGATATAAATAATGCCGAAATGTGTTTATACGAACGTTTGCTCCGAAATTTGAAGGAATCGATGTCAATGTGAATAAAAATGATTTTCCGGTTTTGGCCAAAACTGAAAATTCCTTTTAGTGATAGTTGGGCTAAAACTAATTATGTGGAATTGCTTCAAACTGTAATTGTAGTATATATATTAAATTTCATTCAATTTGACATAATAGTTTGCGAGAAATTAACAATTTTCTTTATATGGCCTAAATGACAAAATCCGTTATATGGATTTTCTCGAAAAAAAACTGGGTATGCAGTTTTGTTGGAACTAATATGGTTATAGTATATATAAAGTTTAATCAAAATCGTTAGCGCCGTTTTCGAAAAAATTGAGGTTATGTGTAATTTTTATATGGCAGGTACCGTTATTAACATGGCTAAAAGCAAAAAAAATGGCCTAGAATTATGACCAAATCAAGCTTGGATACGAAGTTTGAAGAAAATCGGTCTTGCCGTTTAGGCTGGGGAGACCATTACGGACCGACGAACGGAATTCCAAAAACCACTTTTTTAGGCTCCGCTATCATCGTAATGTTAGAATCAATCAAAATCTCGAGGTCGAAAATTTTCACGAAAACAATATCTTTTTCTTTGTAAGAGAAAAGAAAATTGTAAGAGAAAGTTAAAAAAGTCCAAAGTGGTCATATCGCTGCTCCGAGCCGGCCAATTGACATCGCCAAGGCGGCTGATATCACGATTTAGGAATTGGGTGCGCAAAAGATCGATTTTGGCATGGGCTGTGACAGAAAATACTAAATATCGTGCGCCTACAATTGCTGAGTCAATTGGACCTTTTAAGCGAATAAACCGAGATATTTGTGCAGAATTATCCTATGTCACAGCGTTTCCCAAAGTGTGCTCCGCGGAGCACTTGGTGCTGATTTCTTTTAAATGCTCATTTAAAAGAAACCAATACATACAAAGAAACTAAAAAAAAAATCCGTTGAAAAAGATGTGGGAATCCCCGACAAATGAAAATTATTAAAGAGACGTACCAGAGACGACCATATACGCTGACGCTAACTGAAATTTGTACTGGGACGACGCGACGTTTCTCTGGTTTTAAACGCGCCCAATAGACGGTTTTTGTTGGGTCGGTATCTGTTTATACAGGTTAAAACGAATCGTAGTGCGGTGTATTTAATCTATATTTTGCTTTTAGTGCGTGAATTTTACTTTTTATTTGTTTTTTTTTTGTACATTGATGTGACTCTGTGGATCTATCGACGTGAAAAGATCAAAAGATCGTAAGAGATCAAAAAAAATAGGTGCTATGGATGGCTGGCTAAAGTCTGGGTTGTTAAAAATAACCGCTGAAAGCTCCTTAACAGCACCCCCAGTAGTTACTAAAGAGTCAGCAACTGGCAGGTACATAATACAAAACCATATTTGTTTATTTCATAATGGGAAGTTTCCTATCGCTAGAACCGCATTTGTATTAGATGCGTTTTGTTGTATTTATAATATTTTTATTCTGTTGTTATCCTCTATTCAGATTTGTGAATTTACTCGTTTTCCATTTATTGTTCTATTCTAGAGCCAAGGAAAATGACGCAATAGAGACAGCTGCGTCAGAACTTTCTGAAGAATTTGAGGCAGACAATGTGGCTAGTACTAGTTCTATGGTGATCAGTACTGCAGAAAAAAAACAGTAAAAAGGAAGTACCACGATTCATATTTAAATCTTGGATTTGCTGAGACAAGTGACAACAAACCCCAATGCGTAATTTGCGGCAAAGTGTTGCCGAATAGTGCGATGTTTCCAGCAAAAATGAAACGTCATTTTGAGGGGGTTCATCCAGATTGCAAAAGCAAACCGACTGATTTTTTTAAAAGGAAGTATGGTGAACTTACAAAATCTCAAACAATTATTACTAACCACTCAAAGACAGTGAACGAAATTGCGTTGATGGCGTCCTACTTAGGGAGTTTCCGAGTTGCGCAAACTGGCGAAGCCCATAAAATCGCTGAAAACTTAATCAAGCCATGGGTTAAGGACATTGTTGAGTGTAAGTTGGGTGAAAAGGCCAGACCGTTCCTTTGTCAAATAACACAATATCACGAAGAATCGGAGACTTAGCAGAGAATGTCAAAACTACTTTACTTTCGCGAATAAAAGTCACAAAATTTTCGCTGCAAATGGATGAATCAACAGATGTTGCAGGGTTGGCTATTTTAATAGTATTTGTGTGCTACCAATACCAACAGTCCTTTCAAGAAGGTCTGCTTTTCTGCAAGCCGTTGGAAACTACAACAACTGGTGCTGAAATTTTTAAATTAATAGACAATTTCTTTATTGTCAATGATATCCCATGGGTTAACTGCGTGGATGTGTGCACAGACGGTGCGAATGCCATGACTGGAAAAACGTCCGGTGCCGTCTCAAGAATAAAACAAAATGCCAAGGAATGCAGCAGTAGTCACTGCGTTCTACACCGCAATGCCCTTGCAATGAAAAAAATGCCACTCTCCTTAAAAGAGGTCTTAGACGAAAGCGTGAAAATAATTAACTTTATTAAATCTCGACCTAAGAATTCAAGGCTATTCAAAGTATTGTGCGATGAAATGTGTAGTCTATATACGTCTTTACTTCTTCACGCAGAAGTAAGGTGGCTTTCTCGCGGCAAAACACTGACGCGGTTTTGGCGAAATCTTTAAAAAATCGAAACCTAGACAGCTTCCCAATGGTCAGCGAATGTAAAGAGGAAATAGATTTGGGTATTCCTGAAGACATTTTAAATGATTTTCATTTACATCTGCTAAGTTTGCTCGAAAACTTCCAAAGCTACTTTCCGGAAGAATACCATTCAAACATTAAAGAAAATGTGTGGGTTGCAGACCCGTACTCCGCCGCGTTGGAAAAGCCAGCATCTCCGACATCGTTGCAGTTTGAGTGCTTAATTGATTTGACATCAGATTCTCCTTTTAAGGCAAATTTTGAAACTAAGAAGTCTTTATCAGAATTCTGGTGTATGTTGAAGGACGAATTCAAAATTTTGTCAGACAGAGCCAAAATAATTTTTCTGCCGTTTGCAAGAACATACATGTGCGAATTAGGATTCTCCGCCTACGTGTAAGGAAGTGCTCCGCGAGGAATGTTTGACCTAAAAAGTGCTCCTCGACCAAAAAAGATTGGGAACCGCTGTCCTATGAGATCGATGGTGAGTTGATGTTTGTGAGTTGAGTCTCACATCTTGGCTAAAGCAGTCACATTCTCGTCTGTGCGCACCGTACGAAGACGGGGACCACTAGCATACCAGTCTCACGTAGTTTTTGCACAAACTTGCGTGTAGTAGGGGCGGTGGTTGTTTCATTTCGGCCAAAACTTCTTTTTTAATAACACACTGTTAGGGCTACACAGCACTCACTTTGGAAATAAGTTTTCCCAACGTTGTTCGATACTGAGTTTCTGTCAAGCTTTCTAGCGGGAAACCTATGATTTAAAAAAACACTAGATGGCCCATTAGTATTAAGTTTTCTAATGTTATACAGTGCAATACTTTTTTAGCAAAATCATAGGTAAAATATTCAAAAGTTCTCCTTAGCATATTGATGACTTGGGTGGTGGCAATCCACAAATAAAGTCATCCATCTGAAAAATATTACAAAAACACAAAGGACAGCATATGTGGGCGCCACTAGTGCAATGAGAACCACACCAACAGCGGGACTGGAAACCATCCTCAACCTGCTATCGCTAGTTCTTTACATGCAAGAATTTGCAGCTGAAAGCGCACTAAGAATCAGCCAGATCAACTGATGGAAATGAGAACACGCTCAAATTCTAACTTGTGCTCAGCTGTATCCTCTGACTAAATGCTCACCCTGTCTTTCAAAGATCAGTCTCCAGCATCTTTCTCAGTAGAGAGGATTATAATCGAGCTAGACACCAAAACCATATATCTATACTGATTGTTCAAAAATCTACGTAGGCGTTGGAGCGGGAGTGTTTTCAGAAACACTCAAGCTCAACAGCACTTTTCGTCTCCCTGAGCACGGCAGTGTCTTCCAAGGTAAAATATTGGCAGTAGCAGAGGCAGCCAAAGCGACCTCAATGCTAACGATAACACCAGATGATATTAAAATCTTCATTAACAGTCAGACTGCTATAAAAGCAATCTCTGTTGTCGTAATAAAATCTAAGCTTGTGAAGTGTTGTCGTGAAGAGCTCAAGGTTTTGGGGTCCAACATAATGGTAAGCTCTGCTGGGCTAACCGGACACAGAAGCATCGCTGATGAACTTGCGAGGAAAGGATCTGCCACCTGCATTGATCAGGCAGACCAGTTGGTCAAACCACCGCTATGTGACTTCAAATTACGAGTATGACAGAAAATACTAAATATCGCCAAAAACAGGTGGAATTCCCTTCCCACCTGTGAGACATCTAAAAGGTTTTGGCCTGATTATTACAAAGCAAGAACCCACAAACTACTTCAGAGAAGCAGGAAATCTTTTTCGACACTAGTAGGGATTCTTAGATGATGACCTTTGTAGAGGCGGCGGTGATGAAGAAATATACGAGTATACCCTCCGCTTTCTGTGCCACTGCCCAGGCTTACAGCAACAATGGACAGTAACTGGTTAAACGAATGAAATCAATGGGTCTATATTGACATGAATGAGAAAAGTGAAGACCTACCTCATCAACCTTACCTATCTTAACCCTTAGCATTCGGTTACACTAACAATTCTGAAAGGAAATATAAGTGCCCTACTAAAAATGTTGAAAAACAAAAGTAGGCAATAGGAGTGCAGTGAATCCTTAAATATCATACAGATGTACAAACTTACATAAATCTGAGCAAATATTACCATACGCTGATGATATTGATCAAAGGAGATATCACGCGTTTGTGAGTTTGAGCAGGAAGCTTCTAAAGTGGGTTCAGCAGTAAACTAGATCAGGACCATGTAAATACCTTCAACCATAGAAGACAAGCAACATTGTCGAACAAGACAGAATGTATACATTAACAGGTCCAAATTTAAAGAAGTTTGTCTACCTCGGCTCCAATTTTAGCTCTTAAAATACCATATCGGTTGTAGCAAGACTAGCAACTTCTGACTAGGAAGGGAATTTAGTTATAAAACCCACACTCGAACAACTAAGGGGCCTATATATAAGAACCGTATCATCCCAGTTATGCTTTATGGCGCGAATCCATGGACCATATCAACACTGGATAAAAAATCCTTGGACCGTATTGAGATTGATTGGAAATATAAAGCCAATGGGGATCGTCTCACAGAATCTTCGGTTCCCGGACCAACATCAGACGCCAGTAGAGGGTGACCTCGCCTTAATTGCAAGCAACAATAGAAACCAACCTTAATCAACTTGAAGTGTGCTAACTAGGTAGCTGACTAATTGAATGAGCATGTGGATGGGGTCCAGATAAAGCCCGGATTGTAGCTTACTTAAGTCAGGTAATAAGTAAATATAATGATAACTGAGAGGAATATGTCTTTTCCTAAGGTATCTCCTTCTCTTTACAGAAGTGGAGACTTCACAAGATGGCAATCGACGATAGAGTCACACCTCCCAGCTTGAGTTTGGTTAAATGAGCTGTTCTAAGATATTCGAAATACAGGTCATTCCAGATTTACTAAGGCGTACTGAAAGGAAATGGTTCCCAATAAGCAAAAAAATATCCAACACCTGCTGTCAATCCCAAAGTGGATACTCATAGCCCCGTGTACCGGTGGTAATTAATTCGATCTGATCTTCAATGTTGTGGGTTGTTAGTTAGACGATGATGGCCTGGCCAACGTCATTCCCAAGGATCTCATGTGACAATTTTGTTTGTTAACGTTCATCCAGAAATGGGCCCCATCGCTGAAGAGGACCTTTCGATGAAAATTAAAGTCAGTTTATAACTGCTCCAGAGCCCATTCAGCGAACACAAATTGTTGTCTACTCTTAGCTCCCAAGTCAGCTAATTTTTTTAGTTGTGATCTGCGAAAGGCCGAGTTCTTGTGAGCTCCGCAAAATCGACTCCGCAAAATCGACTCCGCAATATCAGAATCTCCTGCATACTCTCACGGACAGCGACGATGTTTTCGCATATCTTGCATTTTGTCCACGTACTGGTTTGTGGTTTACTAAACTAGTAGATTCCAATTAATACACCACGTTGCTCGAACAGAACACCAAATTTCATCAAACAATTTATCACTTTCATGTGTGTTGTTGAACCCTTTGTCCGTCCATAGTGATTTGCAAAACAGAATGAATAAATGACAGCCAATTTGACAGATGAAGCCTCAACAATATGGCCGCTATTAACTCACGAAGTTCTGAAGTACCTATTGGAAGAGACCCTTTATTTATTCTAAAAATTAAGGACACTTAACTGGTAACTCATGGACAGAACGCGTGTTTGATTTTGACCCATCCATTCCGTAAGGTGATATAAAACTTTCGCATCATCTTGGGCCATAAAAAACTTTTTTTTTTATATATTGTTGGTTTGTAGTGAATCCCGAATGACTAAGCCTGATACTATGGCATGAGTTCGTATTTTTATATCCGCCTTACTGGCTTGACTTGACTTGTATTTCAAAATAGGAAGTACATAGAACAGTCTAATGAACGAGCGATTTATAATGAATAAAGGAAAATCCAAATGACCTTGGCAAACCTGGTGGCTTGGTTTCCTTAAAGTTGCTCTCCCACATTTCACATTACCTATGGAAGAAGTTATTATTGGCTACCGCTCCTTTTTATTTATTGCCCTTAACATCTATAAATTATATTTAGAAGCTATTCTGTTGAAAATCGAAACGCTAGTGTATTGTCATGTCCTTTGTTGAATAAAACACATTCAATTCAGACTCACATTCAATGTACGATTCGAATTAATTAACATTGAGATACATAAGAAATCATATTTACAAGTACCACCATACCCATACATATTAATATGTTGCTCAAAAATATTTACAGCCCAAGTAAACCGCACAAGTATCAGCATCTTGTATATCTTATTTGCTGCAAAACGTACCGCAAATAATACAATCATTATGGAATATCTATCGTAAAAGTTTTTTTTTTCCCAAATGAATAGTCTTCTTCACACCCAGTGGTCATACTTACAAAATACATATATCCACACAAGTCTACGAGCTCAATTTCCTACCATTTACAACAACTACCTACTGTAGATACTCCTAAGGAATGCCCATCAAACACTTACAAACCTACACGGCCAAACTAAATTAATTCTTCGATTATGCTGATAAATTTCACCGACAAATTGTCAAGTCGAATAATCGTTCCATTAGACTATCCGAATTAAGAAGTGGTCATCCTTATATAAGCAAATAACACATTCCTTGCAAATCACCATAACCCACACCAATATCCCTCCGGATGCCATACGCCAGCATCAGGTATACCTGTGTGTGCCCCAGCTACTGCGTAAAAGCAAAAACATTTTCCTATTAGTTGTCTTCAATCGTGATATACTGTCGACGTAAGTTATTCTCATTTTCTATCTAGGATACGGCAGTTAGTGCGGTGCCAAAACGTAGACTAGGATAGCACCTTGCTATCCTTGGCATCTACCACGCATTTTCCCAACGACAACGATGAAGTCGATAAATTCAATTCATGGAAACAATTGACAAGTGAATATTTCGCCCCCTCCAAGCCCCCTCCACCGTCCGCACACAACCCCAGCATAATCATCACTGTAGTCGTCTTCATCACCCACATTATTGTACAAGGTAACCCCACTGCCCCCCAGCCCCGACCCCCAGAAAAGCTATCCTAAGCATCAGCGTGATAATTTATTATTATTGCTTAGGTAAGCCAGTTCCTCTTCTATGGTGCCACAAAAATGTGGCAATAAATTTGCCAAAGTAAAACGAACAAAAAATAAAGAAACAGAATGAGAGATGGCAAATTCAATAAAACAACGAAACTAGGACACGGAGGAGATGGGGAGAGCAGAAGGAGCAGATAAAACATTAGTAAAAGTGCGTTACAAAGAAATAAAATAATTATCCTCGTCCACAAGGGACAATGGTCGGAATTGGAAGATGTGGCAGAAATGAAGGACACACGCACCACGTGGGTGCTTTTGGAATTAGTGGGGCAGTCTAATTGACGAAAATTAACTACATACGTTGGCGTATACAGTCGGCACGAAAAAAAAAGCCAGAAAACTTTTTATCCTTGTATAGTTAAAAGTTGACGGGCCGTGAGTTTTTCTTTTGTTTTTCTTAAGGATAAGTATGTAAGCAAGGATTATGCAACTTTGAACAATAAGTTGTTTTGTTTTAGGGATATTACAGTGAAGTTTAGCAAACGCTTTTTCAGAGGACGACCCACTATATCGCTTTAATGCTTTTTTTAAACAACTGACTGAGAACATTACACAGGAGAGGTGCAGGCGAACAACTAGCGGAAGTCCTAAACTGCTACAAAGCAGACATTACTGCTATCGAGGAAATACGATGGGATGAGCCGGGCAAAAAGAGGATGAAAAACTGTGACATCTATTATGGATCGTGTTATAGTGAGCAGAAACAGAGACTATTTGGATGCGGATTTGTTATAGGTGCCAGACATATGCAAGAAGTCTTATGAGCTCCTCGACAAAACCTATGAGCGACTACCAAAGTACGATGTTAAAATCGTGCTGGGAGATTTTAACGCAAAGGTAGGAAGAGAAGAAAGCAGTACTGTCGGGAATTATAGCCTACACGGCAACACGTCTGGTAACGGACTTAGGCTAATTGACTTCGCTACGAGACGAAATGCCACTATAGCCAGCTTACGGTTTCCTCACCACGATATCCACAAGGGGACATGGCGGTCTCCAGATCAACGAACAGTCAACCAAATTGATCACATTGCGATAGACAAGAGGCACGCATCCAGTATTTTGGATGTCCGAACATTCCGAGGGGCCAACATCGACTCGGACCACTACCAGGTTGTAGCCAAAGTAAGGATGCGGATATCAAGCACGCCACAAAAAAAACAGAAATACTGTGAAAAAATTTAATGTCGAAAGACTGCAATCGCCAGAGACCGCCAAGACTTTCGCGCAACGCGTATCCCTTAACCTCGACTCACAACATACCACCAGCATCTAATGTCGAAGATAAGCAGCAACTGATGTGCTAGGTTTCTAGCGGCCACCAGCAAGAAACCCCTGGTTTGATGAGGAATGCCGACAGATGTTCGCAGCCAAGAACGAGGCCTACAAGGCTAAGCTGCAGTTGAAGACGAGAGCTGCCATTGAGCTCTATAGGCAAAGAAGAAGGGAAGAACATTGGCTTTTCAGAAAGAAGAAAAAAGAGCAAGAGAAGCGCGCGATCGAGGATATAGAGGGGTGCCACTCCAGGAACGATGTTCGCAAGTTTTACCAAAGTGTAAAACGTCAAAGCCAAGGATACAAGGCTCGAACAGAATCCTGTCGAGATGAACAAGGAAAAATTGTAGTTGAGACACAGTCGATGCTGAGGATATGGAAGAACCACTTCTGCAGACTGTTAAACGGCGATGACGAACAACATTCCGCTGTCAAGCAGAACGATCCATTAAATATTGGCAACGACAGCGAAAACTGCCAAACACCCGACCTAAGTGAAGTGAGGATAGCTATATCTAAACTCAAGCTTAATAAGGCCGCCGGAAATGACGGCCTTCCCACTGAGCTTTATAAAGCTGGCGGAGATGACTTGGTGAGCAACATCCACCAACTCATAAGCCAAATCTGGTCGGTTGAAAGCATGCCTGAAGAATGGAACTTCAGCATCGTTTGCCCGATCCACAAAAAAGGAGACCCTCTGAACTGCGCCAACTACAGAGGCATAAGTCTGCTCAACATCGCCTACAAGATCCTATCTGCCGTAATATGTGAACGCATGAAACCGTTTACCAACAACCTGATTGGCCCTTATCAGTGTGGTTTTAGGCCAGAAAAGTCCACAGTCGATCAAACGTTCACACTTTGGCAGATCCTGGAAAAAACTCAAGAAGTCCAAATCGATACCCACCACCTATTTATAGATTTCATAGCCGCATACGACAGCATTTATAGAGACGAACTATACAGAGCCATGTCTAGTTTTGGTATACTGCCCAAACTCGTCCGTTTGCGTAGGATGACGATGGAGAATTCTCGCTGCACCATCAGGGTCGGAAACGACCTCCGACATATTCGATACCAAAAATGGATTTAGGCAAGGTGATGCGCTGTCATGTGACTTCTTCAATTTGATTCTTGGGAGGATTGTGCAAAACTCCCGAGCCAACACCAGAGGCACAATTTTACAAAAATCGGTGCAACTACTAGCATACTCCGACGATATTGACATCATTGGTAGGACTCAACGTGATGTCATAGCCACGTTTGCTAGTATAGAGAAGGAAGCGGCAAAAATGGGTTTAGCAGTAAATGAGGGTAAGACTAAGTATATGCTGTCAACACCCATGTTGTCCGATGTGTGGTCTGTTTTTGTACTTGCGATGACATTTTCCTCTACAGTTTGGTGCCTAAGAAGGTAATTTATTAGTAAAGCCTTCACTCAAACATACATATATTGTTGAACCGCTGCTTCGTCTGACAACAATATTAGTCATTTAGTGTCGAATTTTGTTTAGTACGGGACAAAGTGAGATCTTCGAAATGCCGTTCATCAACGTCCAAATCATTGTAGTAAGCTGATTGAAGTCGTAAGAGAGTTTGATGCAAACGACCTACATGTCTCGTATCGCTTAATGTAACCACTTTGTGGCGCATTTTAAGAATTTATTTGCTTATGTTTCGTATAAGTGGCAGTTGGCGCTATGGATATTTCCGATAGACCATCCACGTGCGTCGCTTTTTTGAAGAAAATTTTCATGACCGACCAGTCAATTTTATACTCCCTGGCGCTGGCCGTTAGCAAGCGAAATTGCCGAATATAGGGAACTGAGAATCCACGAAAATTCCATGAAAAACCATTGCATGACCAAAAAGTCACTCATAATATCTTCAAATATTAGCAATTTCTCCCCCGACGCAGATGAAATTTGACACGTTTTACTTCTGTCTCCCTAAAAAAGTCTTTGATAGAGTGCACCACACCCTACTTTTAGCAAAACTTAAATCGTTGGGTTTTCATTCCTCAATGCTTAAACGGTTCCATAACTATTTAACAAACAGAAAGCAAATGGTTAAGATCGATGGTTATACTTCTCGCGAAATCAAAGTAACGTCCGGTGTTCCTCAAGGTAGCCACTTAGACCCATTGCTTTTTATTTTGTTTTTAAATGACGTTCATGATATTTTTAAATTTTGCAACGTTTTAACTTTCGCGGACGATTTAAAATTATATTCTCGTATAAGTAATATAACAGACTGTATCCGGTTTCAGTCTGATATAAATAGTTTGTCGGCATGGTGAAATCATAACGCTATGGAGCTTAACATCTCGAAATGTAAAATGTTTACAGCATTCCGTATAAATGCACCTATAATAAGTGATTAATTTATGAACGATCTTAGACTTCAGCGTACGTAAGAAGTTAAAGATCTCGGGGTCATATTTGACAAACAATTAAAGTTTTCTTCTCATTATCATTACACTATAGCAAAATCTGTAATGGATGATGGTGTAAATGAGGGGGGGGGTGGTAAATAAAAAGGGGGATAATTATCTTTATAGAGGGCTAAAACTTTTTGGAAAGCGGACTAGGATAGGACAAAGAAGGAAATGGGAAAAGAGGTAAGAAAAGGGAAGGTTTTCGGAAACTGTAGTGCGGGTGCATGCCTTGCTTTCTAAGCTTTTGTTCGTCGGAGGGTGGGTTCTTGCACTCAGATACCGAAAAAAAATAACACCACTACATAAAAATTTGCATGCATTGCCTAATAATGAAGATGAAACCAAATTAAGAAAGGAAACTCATAAACGTTTACCACCTGAGGAACCGATGTTTGTCCTCAATGCGGGTCAATACCCTCCCTACCGTGTGTCAGATCCAGCCGAAATACTGTACCGACACCAAAAAAAAAGCCCTAGGCTTTCTATACTCCGGACCACTGTAGCATATTACCATCCAAACAAGACACTAGTTTAGTTTTTATACCATTTTATATAATTTAAGTTTATTATTTAATTCCATTTTAAATCCGAATTCATATAAATAATTTTGTTCTTCATTGAAAATTAATTTACTTTATTTTGTTATTAATTTAACTTATGATGTGTTGGTGCAGCGAAAAGACAAATGAAATAAAAAAAAATTCAAGAAAAAAAAAATAAAAAGATAGTTAACTTATTAGTTGGTTGGTGATGAAGTGAAACTTTAAATTTTGATTTGGCAACTTCGGATTTCAAAAACTAACGGCAATAAGGAATTAAATAGAAAAAAAAACTTACCCTGGTATCCGCGTGGTCAGGCCTGCCGAAGAGGAATCCAGATGAGGGCGCTAAATGTAACCACCCGAATATAATAAAATTATTGTAACGATTCCCAAAACAAAAATTAAACTTCCGCAAAGGCCAACCGAATAACTACCATTGGTGTACTACTTTATAAGAACAATAAAAACACCGACACACCAGCAGTTTACACTAACAATAGGATTTTAATATTTTTATATAAAAATAAGTTTAAAAGACAAATCATAACAAGGTTAAGACATCCACAAACACATAGCGGCTTCTGGAGCAGGGGCGGGTGAACTTCGCAGGGCTGCGGGTACGATGACCACACGGGCGCTGGACTGGTACGGCGTCTAATTCTGCCGAAATTTTTTATTGGCTTTGCACTGGCGATCCGCGATTGAGCTGGTTTGGTTTTGGAGTATTGCAGAGCCCTTTTAGGGTAGGGTTTCACTGGTTTAAATGCGATCAGATGTTTTTTTTTTTTTTTTTAAGAAGTGGTCATGCCACTTACGGGTAAGCGGTGACCTCCACAGACAATCGCGTAGTTCTGCTCTACCCGATACTTAGTGTTCATGTCACTAACCGATAAAAAAATTACGATCTGCGGGTAAATTTTCACGGGGCGCAAGCGAAGGATATAAAGCGGTGTATTTGAAAGGCTCCAAATGAAAACCTTACAAGATGATGGCCACGCGCTTAAACACCGACACTTTTGATGATTTCGTTTTTTTTTTGTTTCTTGCGTTTTAACTTTTACGTGGCGACCGATCTGGTTAGCTGCTTTCGACGAACTGTCCCCAATCTTGTCAATCAGCTAATCATCATCCTACCTCCCTACCAATACCACGACAAGCTTTGTACCGCTTTGCAAACTCTCCGCAACCGATGGTAATTGTTACCCCGCGCAACTCTTCCGCATGACCCGCCCTTCTCCAAGTGCATGCCTAAACGGTTTTATCGCGTGAGCATGTTCCTGTACCTCGCATAAGCATGGTCAAGCGGTTTTGTCGCGTGAGCATATTCGCCCATCGCTCGTCCCCCTACGCATGATTCGTCCCTCCTTTCAAAACCTACAGGGCTTTACAAAAAAAAGACAGTACCGATATTATGTGCATCACAACATCATGTGTGGAATATGGAGGTATACTTCTCAGCCGTAGTTTATGAGACAAAAGAAAATTAGCTATGCAGCCATTACAAATCAAATCCAATGTTAGGTTTTCTAAAGCAAAATTGCAAGGACTTCCGAGACGTATTTAGCCTTAAAACTATATACTGCTCGTTAGTCAGACCGCAGTTGGAATACACATCCATCATATGGGATTCGCCATATGTAATGCAGGCACTTAGATTAGAAAGAGTTCAGAAAAATTTCACGTGGTACGCATTCCGTAAATTATTTACGTTTGAAGAATTGCCTAGTTATGATAAAAGATGGTAACAAATTGGCTTGCAAACCTTAAGTTTCAGACGTAAAGCATCTTGTATCATGTCTCTTATTAATTTGTTTGCTCCCAAAGAATCGCTTAGGGAGCGAAGTTTGTTAATGTCGAACTCTCATAAAACCAACTATGGCAGCAATGAGCCTATTACACGATGCATATGCATGTTTAATTTGGTAAGCAACACAAGTGATTTCTGTTTGTGCCGGGTTGATTTTAAAAATTGTTTATATTCAATGGTTTTAAATCAAAACAACAAAAACCTGTTGTGTAAAGCGACACTGAGAGCGTAGTGATGTGAAATGGCCGCCAGTTAAAATAGTGTTGCAAACTTAAAGTCTTATACCTCTAAAAAAAACACCCTTTATAACGCCAAACGTCTTTTATCATAATTTTTCCATTCGAAAAGCCATTCCGGAACAATTTTACCAAATTCCGTACAAAAAAATCAATACTCGATTTTTCCAATTATCTGACTTTTCCGGAGGGTTTTAACAAAAATTCTTTCGTAAAAACTTTCTCCTCGAAATTACGAACAACTGAAAAAAAACTTTGAGCCAAATTGGCCCAGCCGTTCTCAATTGATGAATAACCATACATTTTTCACACAATTTTTATATTATATAGATTTTGAATGAACTAAGTTTTGTTTAAGTAGATTCTAAATTTAACTGAAATATATTTTAAGTCAAAACCTGGGCAAATCTGAAATAATAGAATACTTCCTAAAGCAGTTATTGCCCTAACTCTGAGGTATGTCTTTGTTATTAATACTTTGAATCGATATCACTTTTCACTTACCCACATTTCAAGCCGCCATGGCAGTACAAGCTATTCAGACTTCTTATTTAGTTTTCGAAGAGGTGCCAACAAAACACTCAAAAAAGTTTTTGATGAAACCATTGAATTTGGGTAACAATATAATTTTCTACAAAGGAGTGGTAGTGAATGCATTTGAAATCATATCACAAACTTGGAGAGGTATTTTGAAACCTATTATGCGTAACGATACCTAAGATGTAAGCAAAAGTACTCAGAAAATACAAAGCCATTGCCTCCACAAACAGCAAATATAATGGCTACAGACTCTGGAGCGTTAAAATATGAATATTCCTGATTCCTGCCAGGGAAATAAGTATATAAAACCAATTATTTTGAAAATAATATCAGAAACATTTTGACACTGATCAAACGGAATTCTCTCTATTAGCCGACTCCTATGGCATTCGTACCTTACGCCTACTTGACAGATTATTCTGCGATAAATTTCTCTCTCAAAACGACCAAGGATTTCTACATCCACTTTTGATACGGTCCATGCTTCAGCGCTGTAGAGCAGGACTGAGATGATCAGTGCCTTATATAGGATCTCCTTAGTAGTTCGAGTGAGGGCATTACTACTAAATTGCCGTCTTAGGTAGTTGAGGTAAACAAAGTCCGTAATACCTCAAAGTTAAATCAGTCAATGGTGACGTTCTGTCAATTCGTCGATGTTGTGTGTTCTTTCGTGTTGATAGAATTTCTGACAGTCTTGCTCTAATTTATTGCTTAGTTCATGTTTACCGGTTCCATCTCTATTTTAGCAACCGCGGCCATTACATCAAGTTGAGCCCTACCGATGACGTCAATATTGTCGGCGTATGCTAGTAGTTTCACCGATGTATAAAAAAATTGTGTCTCTGGTGTTGGCTATAGAGTTTTGGACAATCCTCTCCAGAATCAAATTAAAACAATCACATGGCAGTGCATCGCCTTGCCTAAACGGACGAGTTTGGGCGGTATACCAAAACTAGATATGGCTCTGTATAGTTTGTCTCTATAAATTGTCGCGTAAAAAGAACGGGGCAAAAAGATTTCCCCTTCACAACCCATATCAAACCCCTTCACTTCTTCGCCCCTTCACTTTTCTTCGTCCCGTTGCCCTTCTTGGAGAACGGTTAAGTAGGAGTGTACTGGGTTGTTTACGAAGGCTTGATTGCTTGAAGGCAACAAAGCAGCTATGGAGCCAGACGGACGGTCTGAGGAACGCGAAAGAGACAGGCGGTCTCAAGCTGCAGACGAGAACCCTAGCAGCCAATAATGGGTAGTAGTTACAAACCCCCAAATAAGAACCAACAGTCAAAAGACTTTAACAAACGTACATAGTACGACCAGGAAAATATGCGCAAATTCCCACCGATGCTTCGAATTAAGTGGCTCACACGAATGGGGAAAAGGTAGAATTCCAGAGTACCCCGACGAATATATGTATCAAAAAGTCCATAGCCAAGGGCCCATCCTAAACAATTATGTAAGGGAAAAATAAAAAATGACACACTATCTAAATTTCCCCAAATCCTAAGCACTAATGCACGTCTGCGGGTTCCTTTTTGCAACTTTAGGGTTTCGGTTTAATTTTGTTGCTAGATTCGTGGGGACAAATGCAGAGAAACAGATCCTCGATCGAATTTCAGTATATTAACTTTGTGTCTACGTTCTCGTTGATTGTTGCGGTGGTGCAACGAACAAACGAGGGAAATCGTGTGTGTGGTCTGAATGCATTCAGTGGGATGTTTGTGGCCGAGGGAAATTTTCCAGGGTACAAGCGAATTCTTAAATCAATGCCAGACTAAGAAAGAGAGAATAGCGGGATACTGCAACCCACTCCAGCAAAGTAACAGAGTGGCGTAAAAATTAAACCGTAAGCTGGGCCCGCTTTTAGCTGAATCTGAGAGAGAGTGTGACCGTGCTGTAGGGAACAAAGAAGTTGGTCAAAGAAAATCCACTTCAGCGACACGAAAGGATTGTGCGGGAATCTTAATCGTAGAAAAGTTTAATCGAGGAGTTTTTTTTAATGTATGTATATGGTTTTTAAAGTTGTAAATTCCCCGTAGTGGTCGGGAAAATAGGAAAGTTTGGAAAAGGATAAAGCAGACAGTCGAATAGTCGCAAGGAATTAGCGACAGGCTAGGCCCCGAAGTGACTGGGAAAAACTTGGAGAAAGCCAGAAAGGGCTGAAAGGCTTTAACAGCAGGAAAGAAAAAAAGCTGAGTATAGTGCTTGTGGTGCATTAATGTTCAAGAGAGTGAACCCGTTCTGTGAGAATTGGTAAAATGTATCCGTTGGCATTACGTTTCGGAAATCTCTGAAACAAAATGTACTGGACATGTGACCCCTTGTTTGACGCCATTTTTGTTAAATTCCGGGAATAGACGCGATAGTGGGCCATTTTGTATTCCAAATTGTTTTTTTTTCTTCTCTTCTGTTTGCTGTTTTTCTTTTCTTTATGTGTGCGACAATAAATAATTTACTTATAACGTCACCTAACCCCGTGTATAATTTCGGAAACTTCTTTTTCAGAAACACCGTCAATTGTGTCAGGTTTCACAATTCCTCAAAAAAAAAAAAAAGAGATTGTGTGGCGCCATTTTAATTCAACCTAGTTGAGTACCCTCGAACCCTCGAATCTCAGCTGCTTGTTATACTCTCACTGGGGAAATTTCTTTATTTTTCCTTCGCGCTTTCATTCGACTTTAAACCTTCGATGCAGTGGCGACTGCAGAACTTTGCTTCCGACCCCCTTTTCTCTTTGCACGCAGTAAATTCGTTTTTCCCCGCGTGAAAGTTTATCAAAATGCTGTCGTATGCGGCTTCGATCGATTTTTCCACTTTTTGGGTTTAATTCCAGGATCTGACGAAGTGTGAAGATTTGATCAGTTGTGGACTCTTCTGGCCTAAAGCCACACTGAGAAGGGCCGATCAGGTTGTTGGTAAACGGTTTCAGGCGTTGTTGAGTAGACTTATGCCTATGTAGTTGGCGCAGTTCAGATGGACTCCATTTTGTGGATAGGGCAAACGATTCTGAGGTGCCTTTCTTTAGACATACTTTCATCCGACCAAATTTTGCTTATGCGAATGTTGGTGGTGAATTTTACTTACCATATCGTATTCGCCAGCTTTATACAGCTCGACGGGAGGGCCGCCTTTTCCGACACTTTAGTTAAGCTTAGATATTGCTATCCTCACTTCATTTAAGTTGAGTGTTTTTTTTGTAATTCGATGTTATTCCACTTTGGAATGTTCTGACATACAAACTACACCATGCGTGCCTCTTGTTTTTCTTAATCTGGTCAATTTGATTGACCGTTTGTTGTTCTGGAGACCGCCATGTATCCTTATGGATATCAATATGAGGAAACGGTGTGCTGGCTATAGTTGTATTTCGTTTCGTAGCGAATCAGTTAGCCTAAGTCAGCTGCCAGATATGTTGTCGTGTAGGCTATGTTTTTCGACAAAACTATTAAAGATGTCTTCTCTTCTTACCTTTGCGTTAAAATCTCCCAGCACTATTTTAATATCGTACTTCGGTACGCTCATTAGTTTTGCCAATGAGCTCGTAGAAGAAATCCTTAGTTATATCATCTTTTTCCTCCGTCGGAGCATGAGTGCATATAAGGCTTCTATTGGCGAATTTGGCCTTGATGCGGATTATTACAATGAGTTCCCAAATGTCTTGAAAACATTAGACTTCTTGCCTAAGACTGGTACTAATAACAAATCCGCATCCGAATAGTCGCTGGTTCTGCTCATTCTAACGCGGTCAATAGTAGATGTCACCGTTTTTCATCCTCTTTTTTCCCAGCCAATCTCATCGTATTTCCTGGATGGCAGTAATCTCTGCTTTGTAGCAGTTTATTGCTTCCGCTAATTGTTCGCCTACACCTCATCTGTTTAATATTCTCACATTGCAGATGCAGATACGAACGTCGTTGTCCTTTTATCGTTTTGCATGGTCGCCAATAATAAGATCAGTTCTTTCCGAGGCTCTTGGTTGCTTCGTAACAATATTTTTTTTCCGTTAGTGTGTATAGTTAACCCATGGCACAACCGCCATCGCAAACTTCCAGTTCCCATTTATTCGATACCTCTAGGACACCTGGCGATCTGTGTTTGCTCATCCGCCACCATCTCTAAATGACCTTTTGTCTGAATATGTCGAAGCAACTCATCAAGTTTATTCACAAAAATATATCCTTCCCTCTGGTTCCGAACAAAAACGCATTAAAACAGTTATTGCACCCGTACCCTCATTAAAATTTAAAAAAATATTTTTTTTCTCAAAAACAATAATTCCTGCCCATGATTATGAATTTCACTTTTTGAATATTCGACTTGAACAAAAACTCTTGCATCTATTACCGGCGCATACGAGTACCTCTCCCAAATAATTAATTCACATTTCCAAATTCTCTCCCTTTCGTGTCGAAAACGCTAGCAATAAAATATTATAAACCCCCATCGTTGTTTGAGTAAGCCCCGCTAGCAGCGCCCTGAACGTTCAACATCCTTGCCGACCAAAAAAATATTGCATCTGATTCCTTTTGCATATTTCAACGTAAACAAAGTGCGCATATCAGATCATCCTGCTCGTCCTGATACGGTTCTGCAATATTTCTCCGGCTGACGAATAGCAGTGGGAGTTCATGCACCTGTCTGCCTACCTGGAATATCAACAATTCAAGATAGAGCAGCGACTCTGTTTACAATACGAACACACTTTCAAGGATAATAGCAGAAAACAAAAAAATGAAGCTCACAAACAACGATGGATAGGAAAAAGGACGAGTCTTGTGTTAACCTCTTTTTTGTTTTTGCCTGATTGAGGTGAATCGCATGACTGCAGTCATTGTTAAGACAGGTTATTGAGCATGCCACCAGACAATGGCAATGACGACGACGAAGACTTAAAAATACTTTCCCCGACGAACCGCTCTTGTGGAGGTATCCACTTATCCGATATCAAATTAAGACCGCCACACTACCTACATTCACTTATTCAATATGCAAACTGTAAGGAGTGACACTGACGAGCAGGCTTAGGAATGTCATGATTGAGATATATTTCGAGTTATCCTCGTCAGAATTATTCGAAATCCTTTTTTTTTAGTTTTTTTTTGGTAGACATCTTTGCGTTTATCTATTTGTGGCTCATTTTGGTAGCAATGTCCTAAACAATTCCAGTTTCAATGTCAAACCCACACCCTAGAATGCCGATTAAAAATTTTAAGATATGTTAATCACGGGAATTGTTGGCGTCACATTAATGAAAATCAGACGAAGGCGGTAAAAGGACCCTGAGACAACAATGCAATGCCAATCAAGGATTTTTTTCTTGTCAAACTTGTTCGCACCGAGCAATATGAAGTTTGTGAAGTGATGTCAAACAAACACAAAAGCTCCAAACTTCATAGAAACTGTGTCCTGCGGTACAAGTGCAAGTTTTAGTAGAGAAAAAAACGACACTATCTCCTCACCTCAGCTCAGCTATATGGGGAAAAAAAGTTTGTGGGTTCGCGTCCTAGTTTCCCGTGTTTCACATGCTGTCTAATTAACTTTCCCATGACAGAGTCGGCGGAGTGGGTGGCGGGTGAACATGGATATTTTTGGATCTGTAGGTGCGTATGTATCTATGCCGCGGCAGCGTTTCGTGTGAGCTTCAATTTGCAGGTCTCTGTGGGAAAGTTTTTTTTTTCCTCCTGTTCCAACCACCGATAGATTGCAGAGATGCACGACAAGGTGCGCACAAACTTCCAGCCACATCGCCTAATTTCCTGACCAAGTTTTCACAGGTGAGGGTGGGTTAGTACGTATTTGATTTGACAGTTTTGATTATCTTTTAACATGTGGATATAGGTGGAGGAGGAAGGTTGACCCTGCCGATGATGAATAGTGAAGTGCAGGGGGCTGAAAACTTTTGCTTTCTTGTTCATAATGAGTTTGACGTTTATGAACAAAATTCTAGTGGATTTTACCAGGAAGCTTTTGTCTATTGAGTGCGGGTCTTTTTTGTCCTCTGGTTGCCATATAGCTGATGTTATAGGAGATTCGATATATAGCTGGGTAGTAGGTGGTGTGGGTTTAATAGACGGTTTGCTGTGCTCAATTAGTTTGAACTGATTGAAACTTTTTTAATGATCTTCTTAAAATTGAGACCGTAATAGTATCATTTAGATGGAGAAGGTTTAAAGTGACAATTTACTGGAAGTCTATGATCCAAGTTTAATTTTATATTAGAAGTGACAAGCTTTGTTTCCAAGAATCATTGATTAACCAAAAGAGGTTCGAGCAGCAGGGAAAATTCATTGACAGAACTTCGTTTTTCCGATTTTTTTCTGTGGTAACCGTGAATGCAAAATAGCTTCACAAGACGTAAAAGTCGAGGCTTTTCGAAGGCATAAATGTGAATATACTGGAAATAGAAAGCAAAATAGGGATATTTTAAGAATGAAGGCTGCACCATTGTATGTTGTATAAGTATACTGTAAGTAAGGTAAGTTTTGCCATTACGGTTGTAAGATGATTGTTAAGGCCTGTGCAAAATCAATTGCATGCCTAGCTGGTTTGATAATGTTATTGCAAAAGATTGACGCATCAATAGTGCTGATACCGACATCGAAGTCTATTTTTTTTTTTCAAAGGGCGTTAGGCTAATAAACTTTGCTACGAACAGAAATAACACAACAGCCAGCATACGGTAAGCCCATCACTATCTACAAAAGGATACATGGCGTTCTTCAGATCACAAACGGTCAATCAAACTGACAAGATTTAGAAAGACAAGAGGCATGCATGGTGTAGTTTGTATGTCAGAACATTCCAAAAGAGACTAACATCAAATCGAAGCACTGTTGCAGTCAAGGCGGATATTCACCATTCTACAACCCGAAATACTTTAAAAGAATTTAATGCCGAAAGACTTCATTCGCAAGATCCCGCCTAGACCTTTGCAGAAAGAGAATCCTAATACCATACTACCAGCATCTAATATCAAGGACAAAAATGACGACGATGTCCAGAAGACGTAAGAATGACAGCACCAAGAAACCTCTGGTTTGACGAAGAATGATGATAGATGCTCGCAGTCAAAAATGACTTTTACAAGAATGCAAGTGAAGAAGAGAGCCTAAAGTTGAGTTTTTTTTAAGCAAAGAGGGAGGGAAGAACACCGGCTTTTTATAAAAGAGAAAGGCCGAGAAGAGCACGTGATTGATGACATATAGAGGTGTCATTCCAGGAAAGATGTTCGACGTTTTACCAAAGTCTTAAACATCAAAGCCAAGGATACAAGGCCCAAACAGAATCCTGTCGACATGAAAAAAAAATTGAGTTGTCGATGCTGAGGATATGGAAGAACCACTTTCGCAGACTGTTAAACGGCTGTGATGAATAATCATACGTTGCCAAGCAGAACGGACCATCCAATACGGGCGAAGATAACGAAAACTACCAACCACTTACCTTAAATGAAGTGAGGATAGCAATATCTAAGCTTAACTAGTCTGCCGGAAAAGACTGCCTTCCTGTCGTGCAGTATAAAACTGGTGAAAACGATATGGCAAGTAATATTCATAGTATGCCTGAAGAATGGAACCTCAGCATCGCTTGCCTGATCCACAAATTATGAGACCCTCTGAACTGAGCCAATTACAGAGGCATAAGTCTACTCAACATCGCCTACAAAATCCTATCTGCGTAATATGTGAACGCCTGAAACCGTTTACCAACAACCTGATCGGCCCTTATCAGTGTGGTTTTAGGCCAGGAAAGTCCACAACTGATCAAATTTTCATACTTCGGCAGATCCTGGAAAAAATCCAAGAAGTCCAAATCGATACCCTCCACCTATTTATCGATTTTAAAGCCGCATACGCCAGCATTAATAGAGACCAACTATACAGAGCTATGTCTAGTTTTGGTATACCGCCCAAACTCGTCCATCTGTGCAGGATGACGATGGAGAAATATCGCTGCTCCATCAGGGTCGTAAACTACCTCACCGACACGTCCGATACCAAAAAAAAAGGATTTAGGTAAGGCGATGCGCTGTCATGTAACTTTTTTAATTTGATTCTTGAGAGGATTTTAAAAAACTCCCAACACCAGAGGCACAATCTTCCAAAAAATCGGTGCAACTACTAGCATACGTCGACGATATTGACATCATTGGTCGGACTCAGAGTGATGTAATAGCCATGTTTGCTAGTATAGAGACGAAAGCGGCAAGTTTGGCGGTAAATGTGGGTAAGACTAAGTATATGCTGTCAACACGAAAGGACACACAACATCGACGAATTGGACAGAACGTCACCATTGAGAGATATAAATTTGCGGTAGTACGGGACTTGGCCTACCTGGGCTTCGCTATTAACTCTGACAACAACATCTCATCAGATATAAAAATATTGCCAATCTTGCGACTGTCCGAATCAGACGCACTGCTGTTGAACCGCAGGCCTTCTCCTCTGCCTTGAGCGATAACGTCTAGATCGTATAGGAGCCGCCTATCCACAGTTCTTCGGAAGACGTCGTAGGTTATCGGGACCGCTGATCTATCCTTCAGGAGGAATGTATCTGCGAAAACGCGAACTTTCAATATTATCATCATTGGAGTAGAAAGGAGCTTCTTAGACACTGCCTTTCAAACACCCGAATCTTTTTTTTTTTGAGGTGGGACAACGTTGAACCACACCGGGCACCCATAGGAAATCATCAGCCTGATAATGACTATGTAGCAAATCGCCTTCACCCTGCTGTCAAGACGACTCCTATAAAACAATCGTCTTATCAGGGTAAGCCTCTCTCGTCAGCGGAACATCTACATGTCTGCCGAAATATAGATACTGATCCAGCCAGTTGCCACGTTTACTCGCCAGTGGCTGTCCGCTTGGTGCAAAGATCACCAGCTTGCGCCAGTTCTTTCTCGTTTCCCTAGGGTCCCTATACAACAGTGTCCTGAACAGGATAGTTTTCTGAAAATTGATTTTCAACTTCCAGTCATCACAATATCTCTGGATTTTGTTGAATTCCTGCTGCAAAAGATTTCGAAAGACATCGAAAGGAGGAGCTTTTCTGTACATGATAAGATTGTCCTCATACGCAATTGCTGAAGAAAATCGGCGAGTTTATCGCTCCCTGTTATGGAACATTTTTAATGAAAAACCCGGTGGTAGAAGTTACATTTCCACTTCTGACAACAAAACTTCAACAGTCAACATGTCATGAAACATATATAGCAGTGGTTTACTTATGCCAAGTCCAGTCGGCTTTAGATAGAGTTCTTCAAACCATACGTTGTCGCCTTCTATAAATCAACGAGACATACACCCGAGCACTGTTTTATTTAGCTTTATTCCATTGTATATCAAACACTAGTTTGGAGGCGGCATCAACAGTATCATGTCCCGCTTTAAAACCATGCTAGGTCTCTGGTACTGTCTTATTGCCAAATGGAACAGAGGCCGATCGAGAATCTTTTCAAATACCTTGCTGATACTCGGAAGGAGACTTATCGACTTGAAATTTGCTGGGTTGGAATTGTCCTTTCCCTTTTTCGGGAGAGGATGTACCACCGCCGTCTTCCACCGCACTGGATAATATGAATTATTCAGCGCGTTGTTGAACAGCGTGGCGTAAATGTTCACACCCTCAGGGGTTAAGTGTCGAAGTACAATGTTGGATATACCGTCGACTCCCGCTGACTTCTTATTCTTTATGGAAACGAAGATGATCTGTAGTTCCAATTCCAGATTAAAAGGGGACTAGACCCACTTCGCTCGGCGATGATGGCATTTGCCAAGTTTTCGTCATTGAACCGGGTGTAACCGCAGTTCTAAGATCGACGTTACATTATGGAGATAGAATGATGGAGCAGGACCTTGTTTTCCAGAACGCGGGTCGGGCGAATGCTACCATTCACCTTATACGCTTTTTGAAAAACAGCCGCAACTGGAGGCACTTTCTCCTGAGGGTCTTCAGTTACAAAGAAATTTTCGTTGAAGACGGCTTCCCTCGGATCGATTTCCGCTGTCAAGAGTATGTTTGCATTGTCAGTTGTTCATTGGAGCTTAATACACGGAAGATCGTTATTTAATCCTAAAGATCTTATTAATTTGTGGAAACATATTCGGGTCGCTGAAATCTACGGCCCGATTTTTGTTATTCCAAACCAAATTAATGGACAACCGATAGTTCTCCTTGATCGTTGGTTGATGTTCCGATCGACGCCTTCAGTGTACTAATCTCCGGGTCGCATGTGTTTGTTAGTCATTTGTATAGGAATTTAAGTTTTGCCAGAAGTCCGCTTTTTTGTCTTTGTAGTTCGTTAATAGTTCTCACGTCAATCCGAAAGACCTGAGGACCGATTAGCTTATCATCATTCTTTCTGAAAACCATGGAAAGTTATTCATCTTCGCAGAAGCATTGATGTAAATCAGCTATCTGCATCACAACATGCGTACTGCAAGGGAACATCTGTAGAAACAGCCTTACACACATTAGTACGTATTATCGAAAAGTCGTTTTGCTGCAATGGTCTATGGTTGAATTCCTAAACATTTAAAGTAATTTTAATTTGGGATCATTAAGGCGCTAACATGTCTGAAAGTCTATCACTTTATTCGAATGTTTATTAATTTTCTATTAAATAGCCGGATTATCAACACAAAACTGGGCTGTGATTCAACCAGAAGACATGTCAGTAGAGAGACTAAGGTGGAGTCCTATCCCCTCTTCTCTGGAACTTAGTGGTAAATGAGCATTTACTCATCCTGGAAGCATAGGAATGCCACGTGATTGCCTTCGCGGATGACGTTGCAATCGCAGTCTCAGGGAAGCATCTGAATATACTCAAGGAAGTGATTTTAAATTACACAAACTTTCCAAATTGGCAGTCAGTTGTGTTCTGGGTGTCAACCCCCATAAAACTGAACTAGTCATGTTCACTAGGATATATAAAATTCTTCACATTGAACCCCCGTCACTAAACGGAATCAAACTCAGACAAAGTTAAGTACCTGGGACTTATTTTGGACAGGAAGCTTAACTTGAAGCCGAACATAACAGAAAGAGTCAAGAAAGCGACTTACTTACTTACTTAAGTGGCGCTTTAGTCCGGGATGAACCTGGGCCTCAACCAACATGCCTCTCCAATTAGCCCGGTCCTTAGCTAACTGCCTCCAGTTGCGCACTCCAAGTTGGTTGAGGTCGGGTTCTATTTGTGCGCGTCACTTAAGGCGAGGTCCTCCTTTACTGCGTCCGACGTCTGGCTGGGAATCGAAGACTATGTAAGCCGGAGCATTGATGTCCATTCGTTCTACATGTCCTAGCCATCTTAAACGTCCAATGCGGAGTTTTTTTCCAGAGGTATGTCGCTGTACAGCTCGTATAGTTCGTGGTTGAATCTTCGTCTCCATAGCCCGTCAACGCAAACGGGGCCGAAGATTTTCCGAAGAATTTTTCTCTCGAATCGACCAATGATTTCTTTATCCGCTTTTGATACGGTCCATGCTTCAGCGCCGTAGAGCAGGACTGGGATGATCAGGGTCTTACATAGGATCTCCTTAGTAGTTCGAGTGAGGACTTTACTACTAAATCGCCTTCTTAGCCCGAAGAAACAGCGATTGGCAAGAGTAATTCTTCGTTTGATTTCTGACGAGATGTTGTTGTCAGAGTTAATGGCGGAGCCGAGATAGACAAAGTCCCGTACTACCTCAAAGTAATATCTGTCAATGGTGACGTTCTGTCCAATTCGTCGATGTTGTGTGTCCTTTCGTGTAGACCGCATATACTTAGTCTTACCCTCATTTACTGCTAAACCCATTTTTGCCGCTTCCTTCTCTATACTTGCAAACGTGGCTATGACATTATGTTGAGTCCTACCAATGATGTCAATATAGTCGGCGTATGCTAGTTGTTGCACCAATTTTTGGAAAACTGTGACTCTGGTGTTGGCTCGGGAGTTTTGCACAATCCTCTCAAGAATCAAATTGAAGAAGTCACATGACAGCGCATCGCCTTGCCTAAATCTTTTTTTGGTATCGCATGTGTCGGTGAGGTCGTTTCCGACCCTGATGGTGGAGCGAGAATTCTCCATCGTCATCCTACACAAACGGACGAGTTTGGACGGTATACCAAAACTAGACATGGCTCTGTATAGTTCGTCTCTATTAATGCTGTCGTATGCGGCTTTGAAATCGATAAATAGGTGGTGGGTATCGATTTGGACTTCTTGGGTTTTTTCCAGGATCTGCCGAAGTGTGAAAATTTGATCGATTGTGGACTTTCCTGGCCTTAAACCACAATGATAAGGGCCGATCAGGATGTTTGTAAACGGTTTCAGGCGTTCACATATTACGGCAGATAGGATTTTGTAGCTGATGTTGAGCAGACTTATGCCTCTGTAGTTGGCGCAGTTCAGAGGGTCTCCTTTTTTGTGGATCGGCCAAACGATGCTGAGGTTCCATACTTCAGGCATATTTTCATCCGACCAGATTTGGCTTATGAGTTGGTGGAAATGAAAATATAAAAAATTCGGCCTCATCATCAATTCCGACGCTTATTCACAATGACATTCCAGCTGTCAGCTCTTTAGACAAAGCCAATCTGCTTGCTGCGCATTTCGCAGCCAATTCTACTTTGCCAGATTGTGTTTAGTCTCCTCCTGCACTTGAGAACGTAGATCATTCTATGGGACAAATTCACTTTCGTACTCGTACAGTTGCAAGAGTTTTATTTGATCTTGACATACACAAATCCGCTGGTCCAGATGGTATATCCCCCATCATTCTGAAGAGGTGTTCTTCTACGCTAGCAAAACCACTGCGTAAGCTTTGCTATCTATCCTACTCATCAGGACTCTTTCCTAGTAGATGGAAAACAGCATTTGTCCAGCCTGTACCAAAAAAAGGCGAATCTTCTTCTCTCTCCAACTACCGACCAATTGCACTTATGTCCCTTCTTTCCAAGGTCATGGAAACGCTGATAAAACGTCAGCTTATGAAATATCTCGAAACACGAAAACTTCTCAATGAGGCAGTATGGTTTTCGCAGCAACAGGTCGACTGGTGATTTGATGACATATCTCACCGAAAAGTGGAACCAATCAATCCACCATGGTGGCGAAAGCAAGATTGTTGTGCTTGATATTTAAAAGTCATTTGACAGGGTTTGGCATCAAGCCCTTTTGTCGAAAATGCGTGCATTTGGAATCGACGAAAAACTTCTTCTATGGATTAGACATTATCGAAATGTTCAATTCAAGTTGTTTTGGATGGTTTCAAGTCTGTAACTCACCAAATAAAAGCTGGTGTCCCTCAAGGCTCAGTTTTGTCTCCGACTCTCTTTCTCATTTTTATAAATGATCTCCTGTCTGCAACTTCTAATCCAATTCATTCCTTCGCTGATGACAGTACCCTCAGCTTCTCATATTCGTTTTCAAGTCCTCGTCCCTCACCTTCGAACGTGGACTCTAAACGCCAAAATATGTTAAGCTCATTGAATTCCGACCTTGACAGCATTATCAAATGGGGTAAATCTAATAGAGTGGAATTCAATGCTTCCAAAACACAATGCTGTCTTCTGTCATTAAAGCGAAACCAAAATCTAGAGCCATTATCCATGAATGGCACTTACGTCGAAGAAACCGAAAAGCTTTCCATGCTAGGTATGTGTGTTAGTAACGACTTACGTTGGAACGACCACATATTCGAAGTCGCTAAAAACGCAGCGAAATGTCTAGGTTTCCTGAATCGATGTAAGAAATATTTCACCCCCTCTGATCTGGCCACAATATATAAAGCGTTTATACGCCCAAAACTTGAATTCAACGCCCACGTCTGGTCAGGTGCAGCAAAATCAACATTGCACCTATTAGATAGGATTCAAACACGTGCGAAAAAACTTATAGGAAACATAAGAATAGCGAACTCCTTAGTTTCACTCGAACACCATCGAAACATATCCTGCCTTACCTTGTTTTATCGCTATTTTAACAACCAATGTTCAAATGAAATAGCCAGCTGCAATCCTCCCATTCAACAATTCAGCCGCAATACTCGTACAGCGAATACAGAGATTCGTACATAAACCGAACAACACGAATGTGGAATGCTCTACCAAACTCTGTTTTTCCTTTCCGTTATAACTTACAGACATTTAAAACCAATGTGCATCGGTATCTCCTTTCTTCTTATCCCTAATTTCCTTAACGCCCGCACTGTGCTTAAACATATAAAGGGTATTCATAACCCCTTGAGTGCGCGCAAATTATAAAAAAAAAAGTTGGTGGATGTTACTTACCAAGTCATCTCCGCCGGCCTTATAAAGCTTAGTTTAGATATTGCTATCCTCACTTCACTCAGGTCGGGTGGTTGGCAGTTTTCGCTGTCGTTGCCAATATTCAATGGTTCGTTCTGCCTGACAGCGGAGTGTTGTTCGTCATCGCCGTTTAACAGTCTGCAGAAGTGGTTCTTCCATATACTCAGCATCGACTGTGTCTCAACTACGATATTTCCTTGTTCATCTCGACAAGATTCTGTTCGAGCCTTATATCCTTGGCTTTGACGTTTTACACTTTGGTAAAACTTGCGAACATCTTTTCTGGAGTGGCACCTCTCTATATCCTCGATCACGCGCTTTTCTTGCTCTTTTTTCTTCTTGCTGAAAAGCCGATGTTCTTCCCTTCTTCTTTGCCTATAGAGCTCAATGGCAGCTCTCGTCTTCAGCTGCAGCTTAGCCTTGTAGGCCTCGTTCCTGGCTGCGACCCTCCTTCGGCATTCCTTATCAAACCAGGGGTTTCTTGCTTTTGGCCGCGAGAAACCTAGCACATCAGTTGCGGCTGATCTAATGGCTTGTTGGCATCGTTGCCATTGTTCTTCGACATTGGATGCTGGTGGTGTGTTGTTAGTCTAGAGGTTGGTTAAGGGATACGCATTGCGCGAAGGTCTTGGCGGTCTCTGGCGATTGCAGTCTTTCTACATTAATTTTTTTTTAACAGTAAATCTGGTTTTTTGTGGCGTGGTGGATATCCGCATCCTTACCTTGGCTACAACAAGGTAGTGGTCCGAGTCGATGTTAGAGTCGGTGGTGGAATCTGTACAACACCCTCAGCAACACTAGAAATTCTTTTCCTCCTACTACTCCTAGAGTTCGTTGCAGAGTGTTCCAGACGGAACCTATGGCGATCAAAGAAGCCTTATCCTGTTTGAAAGAGAATGTAATATCTGCCAAGGATGTTAGCATTGGCCGCTTGGCTGTCCAAGCGGGCATCAAATCCCTGGAATCGGTCTCAACAAATTCAAAGACGGCCCTAGATCGCCGGTCATCTCTGAAGGAGATGTCAACGCATTTTAACATTCACCTATGCTGGGTGCCTGTGCATAATGACATTCCAGGGAACTCTAAGGCTCATGAACTCGCCAGAAATGGAACCAAACCAAACAAATTTGGCCAATGCTTGATTTGGACGCGATCCACGTATTATCACAACGAACCATAATGGTCTAAGTATGCTGGCAAACGCTGGCACTCTAACCTAACCCAACCTAACCTAAATGGCAGTAAACTCAGCTATACGTCTTAGAGACATCCAAGAGTGGACAAATATATAAACTGGCCACTTAAAAATTCTAAACGAAGATACAAATATTCCTGAAAACACCGATTACACCCTTACAATGTTTAGCTTTGATAAGAGTTTCCGGGTCACAGCCCCAGAAGGATCGTCATGGGAGAGTAACGAACCGTAACGGTGTCTTCTCAGACAGGCTAAATCTCAGCCTATCTTTCCATCTACCAGAGATGGTTTATTCGATGCATTCGGAGCGTTGATTGTCAATCTCTATATTGACAGATAAATTTTTGTTTTTTTCACATTGATGTCCTTCACCCAAAAACGATTAAAAGGAAGTTTTAATCAATGACAAATGACAAACCCAACAAAATTATATTTTCCGTATATACCGTTGCATAATCACACTTTAAATAATTTATACCATGTCCCATAATTCCACCATTTTATTTGCAATACAATTTCCCACCGCAGCACCGCCTCTAACATGTGAAACAAATTTCACAAAAAACACGGTCGGACAGGAACGATTTGAAGCCTTGTTCTCTATGCCACAGTTAACTTAATAATACTTCACAACGGCATAGGTAAAGTAGGCACCAGTAATTAAATAAATTATCAAGCAATAACGTACCTTTTAGGTACCGTTGGCATTGCGACATCCGGTAAAGAGGAAAACGGCATATCAGTATGCCGCACCGATACACCGATTTATTATTTAGAAGTGTACATTTCAAACTCGAATGGACGCTCGTTTACCGTATCGTGTGCGATTAGTTGCCAGGTGGTATTGGCGGTGGTAATACCGTACAGCCACTGCAGCAATTTGTATGTAAACTCGTGTCGAAGTGCTATAGTGTACTCGTATACTAGCCGAATTCATTTTTAATTAATTTATTTTGCTATAATTAAACATGATTCGGATATGAGTGTTGGTGTGTGGTGTAGTCGGTACGCGCCTTTATCGTTGCGACATTAACTAAACTACATGTGCGACTACATGTTATGTAAGCGCCAATTTTCGAAATACCAATTACTAACTATTAGCTTGTCGGTGTTATAATGTTACCTATCTGCTAATTCAACTTGCCACCGTTATACTCCTCAGCGGTAGATACTTTTTCCCTTTACACTTGGTACGTCGAGGGGTGGTTCTATTGGTCCTGTACCTGCCGACAATGTGCTTTGCTTTAATTTGCATTTCATTGGATTTGATGAAAATTTAATGGGCTTCGGAATTGGTACGTTCATTGCGAAGCAGCGACATTAACGGATGACAAGGGTATTTCACCTGTGAATGAAAATTGCGCTGAATATCGGACTGGGGTTTATTTTTACAGCTAAATGTTTGTCAATAAGCTGATGATGGAAAAGACGTGTTGGATTATAGAGGTATTATTAGCACTTTTAACCCTTTTACTCATTTTACGTCGAAGGTGTTGAAAATTTTAAGCTTTCAACAGTTGTCACTTCTTAGGCCTTACAAGGCCATAAATTTGTAAATTTCTAAGAGAAGGGGCTATTTTAAATGTCACTAACCCAATCCACTAGGTTTGTTAAAAGGACCCACTTTATAAAGAATTGTAGTAAATGCTGCATCATATGAGTTTGCGACAATAATACCTAGATCTATGCGAGCTAGTTTTGTAGAAGTTCCATCCAACCATGCATAACCGCTTGAAGTTGAGAAGGTTGTCATATCCAGGTACGAATCGATCTATTTCCGCTTTAGAATAATCGAACATGTTTATACCCTATCCTACAGGGGTATATTGTAAAGTATGCCTAACGTGAACACCTAGCCTTTACGCCTCTTATCTCAAGTTGGGCCTACCCACAATATCAGAACCATAGAAAATTATTGGATAACACCCCTATGCAGGACACATTACATTGGTACAAGTTTGGAAATCATGTGTAAGACACGAACTTCATGCTAGGTAAGGGTGGAGGTCCATCTAACACTTCTTGTAATCCAAAGTCTATCACTTCATAGACCTAAGAATACCATATGTTCCCGCGAAGTCAGGTAACCACCATGATACTAAAACAAGGGCGCCAACCTCTTAATCAGACTAAGCCATGCAGTCCCAGGACTAAATGATTTAGGGGCTCTTGAATCCCGTGGTACCAGACTATAGCCTCCGGTTAAGCTCCACATGTTCATCTTTATTGGTCCCTTACAGCCCAGTCCAGATTCTCTAATTTACTCAGCACCGCTACTAACCGAGGTTAGTGAGCAGCAGCAGCACCAAGCATCTTTTCCAACTTCCTGAGTCCATAGTTAGTTTTAAAGAAATGACTACATTGCCATGTTAAATATTAAAGCCATGATTACCGGTATGCCAATGATAAGCAGTATGAAACAGAAAATTTTAGAAGTCATTCATGAAGCTAGTTATGGTTGGTTCACGATGAGATTTTAAAGATCACCTGCTATAACACCATTCACCGTATATCGCCATAGTACCAAATGAGAGGACACATACCTTTCTGCGGCTTCCTCTACCCACAACCCGAGGACGCGCCCAGCAGTGGCCCAACTTCCCCTCAGCCTGACAGTGGTATATTCGTTTTGATACATAGTTTGTAAACTAGAGAATAATTTTAGATAGATATAAATTAAACGACCGACTTAGAATCTCTAAATGAGTCGATTTAGCAATGTCTGTCTGTACATAAGGTCCGTACGTCACCATACGTCACCAGTTGTTAGGCCTTACATTTTAAGCTTACTTACTTACTTAAGTGGCGCTACAGTCCGGGATGAACCTGGGCCTCAACCAACATGCCTCTCCAATTAGCCCGATCCTTAGCTAACTGCCTCCAGTTCCGCACTCCAAGTTGGTTGAGTTCGATTTCTACTTGTGCGCGCCACTTAAGGAGAGGTCTTGCTCTACTACGTCCGACGTCCGGCTGGGAATCGAAGACTCTGCGAGCCGGAGTATTGGGTGTCCATTCGTTCTACATGCCCTTGTCATCTTAGACGTCCAATGCGGAGTTTTTTTTACTAGGGGTATGTCGCTGTACAGCTCGTATAGGTCGTGGTTGAATCTTTGACTCCATAGCCCGTCAACGCAAACGGGACCGAAGATTTTGCGAAGAATTTTTCTCTCGAATCGATCAAAGATTTCTTCATCCGCTTTTGATACGGTCCATGCTTCAGCGCCGTAGAGCAGGACTGGGATGATCAGGGTCTTATATAGGATCTCCTTAGTAGTTCAAGTGAGGGCTTTACTAATAAATTGCCTTCTTAGCTCGAAGAAACATCGATTGGCAAGAGTAATTCTTCGTTTGATTTCTGACGAGATTTTGTTGTCAGAGTTAGTAGTGGAGCCGAGGTAGACAAAGTCCCGTACTACCTCAAAGTTATATCTGTCAATGGTGACGTTCTGTCCACTTCGTCGATGTTGTGAGTCCTTTCGTGTTGACACCATATACTTAGTCTTACCCTCATTTACTGCTTAATTCATTTTCTCCGCTTCCTTCTCTATACTAGCAAACGTGGCTATGACATCACGTTGAGTCCTACCAATGATGTCATTATCGTCGGCGTATGCTAGTAGTTGCACCGATTTTTGGAAAAATCTGCCCCCGGTGTTGGCTCGAGAGTTTTGCACAATCTTCTCAAGTATCGAATTGAAGAAGTCACATGACAGCGCACCGCCTTGCATAAATCCTTTTTTGGCATCGAATGTGTCGGTGAAGTCGTTTCCGACCCTGATGGTGCAGCGAGAATTCTCCATCGTCATCCTATACAAACGGACTAGTTTGGGCGGTATACCAAAACTAGACATGGCTCTGTATAGTTCGTCTCTATAAATGCTGTAGTGTGCGGTGGGTATCGATTTGGACTTCTTGGGTTTTTTCCAGGATCTGCCGAAGTGGTCGGGTGGTTGGCAGTTTTCGCTGTCGTTGCCCATAATCAATGGTTCGTTCTGCCTGAAAGCGGAATGTTGTTCGTAATCGCCGTTTAACTGTCTGCCGAAGTGGTTCTTCCATATCCTCAGCATCGACTGTGTCTCAACTACGATATATCCTTGTTCATCTCGGTAAAACTTGCGAACATCGTTCCTGGAGTGGCACCTCTATATCCTGGATCGCGCGCTTTTCTTGCTCTTTTTTCTTCTTTCTGAAAAGCCGATGTTCTTCCCTTCTTCTTTGCCTATAGAGCTCAATGGCAGCTCTCGTCTTCACCTGCAGCTTAGCCTTGTAGGCCTTGTTCTTGGTTGCGAGCATCTGTCGGCATTCCTCATTAAACCAGGGTTTCTTGCTGGTGGCCGCGAGAAACCTAGCACATAAGTTGCGGCTGATCTAATGGCTTGTTGGCATCGTTGCCATTGTTCTTCGGCATTAGATGCTGGTGGTGTGTTGTGAGTGGAGAAGTTAAGGGATACGCGTTGCGCGAAGGTCTTGGCGGTCTCTGGCGATTGCTGTCTTTCGACATTAAATTTTTTTCACAGTATTCCTGGTTTTGGATATCCGCATCCTTACCTTGGCTAAAACAAGGTAGTGGTCCGAGTCGATGTTAGCCCCTCGGAATGTTCGGACAGCCAAAATCCATCCATTTTGAGCTAGAATGATGAAATTTGGTACACGTACTCTTTGTTACTCCCAGCAGCCACGCCTAATTTTCAGCAAAACGTTGTTCTTGTCTAAATGGTGAGGAATTTTGAAAAAAATGCTGAGTAAAATAAATAATTCGTCTACGTTAAGCTTTTTGCTTTGCACACGTTCACTTTTTGGGGGTGTTTTCCGCTTTTCTAAAAAAATTCTCGAAACGAATGATTTCAGCTGATGGTGGTAAAAAGTGGATTTGTCAATGTCAAGTGAAAACGGTCATGGAGTCGAATCGAATTTAGACGCCACAGTTCATTCCGTCTCGTCTGTTGTGTAGGATGATGATGGAGAATTCTCGCTGCTCCATCAGGGTTGGAAACAACCTCACCGACACATTCGATACCAAAAAGGATTTAGGCAAGGCGCTGCGCTGTCATGTGAATTTTTCAATTTGATTCTTGAAAGGATTGTGCAAAACTCCCGAGCCAACACCAGGGGCACACTTTTCCAAAAATCGGTGCAACTACTAGCATACGCCGACGATATTGACATCATTGGGAGGACTCAGCGTGATGTCATAGCCAAGTTTGCAAGTATAGAGAGGGAAGCGGTAAAAATAGGTTTAGCAGCCAATGTGGATATAACTAAGTATATAAGTATCAACACGAAAGGACACACAACATCGACGAATTGGACAGAACGTCACAATGACAGATATAACTTTGAGGTAGGACGGGACTTTGTCAACCTCGGCTCCGCTATTAACTCTGACAATAATATCTCGTCAGAAATCAACCGAAGAATTAGTCTTGCCAACCGCTGTTTCTTTAGGCTAAGAAAGCAATTTAGTAGTAAAGCCCTCACTCGAACTACTAAGCAGATCCTATATAAGACCCTGATCATCCCAGTCCTGCTCTACGGCGCTGAAGCATAGACCGTATCAAACGTAGATGAAGAAATCCTTGGTCGATTCGAGAGAAAAATTCTTCGAAAAATCCCGTTTGCGTTGACGGGCTATGGAGACGAAGATTCAACCAAGAGCTATACGAGCTGTACAGCGACATACCCCTAGTCAAAGAAACTCCGCATTGGACGTTTAAGATTGCTAGGGCATGTAGAACGAATGCACACCAATACTCCGGCTCGCAGAGTCTTCGATTCCCAGCCAGACGTCGGACGTAGTAGAGCAAGACCTCGCTCTAAGTGGCTGGCGCGCACAAGTAGAAATCGAACTCAACCAACTTGGAGTGCGCAACTTGAGGCAGTTAGCTAAGGACCGGGCTAATTGGAGAGGCATGTTGGTTGAGGCCCATGTTCATCCCGGCCTGTAAAGCCACTTAAGTAAACAAGTAAGTTCATTTCGTTTTAGGAGTTCTTCCGCGACCAAAAGCATTGCCTACCATTTCACCAACCATATCATCATTTAGCAGTAAGAAAATATTTAACTTCATAGATGAAACACACTAAGTAAAGGTAGATTTCCTGCATCGAAAAGACGCAACTAAAAAAAGTAAATAATCATATCCCTTTCCAATTAAAGAACTTACTAGCATCTATGTTGATACACAAGTCAAAACAAAGCAAAAAAAAATCCCTGTTTCCGGCAGACGCCACGGGATCCGATTCTACCATGAAAAATCTCAAAATTCAATACATTATCCACCGACTTATTTTTTTCCAATTATATCCTTTTTACCGCAATATCTATTCACTGCTAACAACAGGCTACAACGTTGTATCCAATCGCCCTTCATTCGCGTACATCGTCCACAGGATACACGATCTAATAAACCCACATCCATTAGCCTCACAAAAAAACAAAAAAAATTTAACTACCGCCTAAAGGAGTTCGCACATTGGAAATACAAGCAAATAGCCCGAAAAATCGATCCTCCTCTTGTTCGTGTTTAATTAAAATTCTCAGCATGTCCCCGACATAACCACCGCCTTCCAAGCGTGGTTTCGATTTCCCGCACTACCACCACCACTTTGCCATAAAAGCATTTTAACACTTTCGTTTAAAATTGTGTATCTGCAATGTTTTCTTCTCTCGCATACAGATAATTGTATATCTCAGCGCGTTATCCTTGTTTGTGCTTTAACTTTACTCGTGTGTTTGTGAATTTTTTTTCTTTTCGTATTTTTTTCTCTGCCTCTTTGCTTGACCACAATTTTTCCGGTCACTGACAATAAAATCGTATCATGAGTTGGGATATAGTTCTGTCTGGATGTCACCCATTAGGAATATGTGAAGTCCTTTTTCGGAGCTCTGTGATATTTACATATATCTCATGATCTAGCATTACTCGAATATGCATTTTTCGTTTGCCCTTTCCCATAGGGGTATATTGGTTTTGACACAGTTTGTAACATAGAAATATAATATACTTGACTATGTCCTTCTATCCTTCTGTCCTTCTGTCCGTCTGCAACGCTGATGAAATTTAGTACACGAATTTTGTGATGCTACCAACAGAACGAATTTGAGTGTTTACCAAATTCGCCAATTAGAACGACCAATTTTCAGAAAAACTTGGTTTTTGGTCAAACCATGCGGAATTTTAAAACAAATTTGAACACGATTTTTAGGCAACGCCATTTTTATGTCAGCTATAAAAAACTTTGTGACACCCCAAATTTTTGGGAACGTTTTCTAAAAATACCGTTTTTGGTAAAGGAATCAAATCAGTACTACACTGCTTCAATTCCCTCCAAACACTCAGCTCCAGGAACAAAGCCAGACTATGGTGGGTCTCCAGACATAAGGGAATTGAAGGTAACGAAAAAGCAGATGAACTAGCCAGAAAAGGCTCGGAAACCCCCTTCATTGGACCTGAGCCCTTCTGTGCAATCCCCAAATCAGCCATAAATCTGGTTTTAAAAAACTGGGAACAAAACAAATGTTTTTCATACTGGTAAAACATCCCAGGCCTAAGACAGGCCAAAAGAGCTATTCAGTCCTTCAAAGCAGATGCCAATAAGATACTAAATCTTCGCAGGCACGATATCAAAAACTTAGTAGGCTACCTAACTGGTCTTCACGGTCTGCGATATCACCTAAATAAAATGCATCTAGTCGACTCGAGGGGCTCAGTGGCGCGATGGTTAGTGCGATGAACTGGCGCTCAGGAGGTCTGGGTTCGATTCCCAGCCGTAGTAACACCTAAATGATTTTTCACTGGCCCTCCTCTCGTGATGAACTGACAAATCATCCGAGTAGTATCAATTGTCAAGAATAGCTTATCTCAACTTAGCCGTTCGGAGTCGGCATAAAACAGGAGGTCCCGCCATCGTGCAAGAAGTACACACGCACACATGAATGGTTGTGAGAAAGCTAGGCCCTGGGTACTAACGAGCCTGTTGCGCCAAAAATTTGTATTTTTTTATTTTTGTAGTCGACTCACCGGAGTGCAGACTATGTCTAGAAGAAGACGAAACAGCCGAGCATATTATGTGTGAATGCCCGGCCCTTTACGGTATGAGAAGGGAAACTTTCTTCAGGGAAATTTTAAGTCCCGAAGAACTGAGGAAATCTTCGGCTGAAAGTATTATCAGCTACATTAGGAACGTAGAAGCGCTACTAACCTAAAAAAACATCTGACGGCAAGCACAATAGATCTTTTAGGTCGATGTGAATAATACTGCTAAGGCAAGTCAGAATTTAAAAAAAAGGACCAAATCAGTTTTTAAAAAAATACTAACAAGCCCCAAAATGTATGCGTGGGTTAAAATGGCCTTAGGACAAAATTGTCATATTTATTTCATAAAAGTTTTTTTTTCGAATATATGACAATTTGACCAAAAAAGTGGGCGTTGCAATAAAAATTGTATAGACAAAATATAGTTATTGCGATTGTCCAAATATGATGTTCAGACACTTTTTTCAAAATTTCCTACCATTTGGCCAAGAACAAAGTTTTTCTAAAAAGTGGGTGTGATAGTAGGCGGATTTTAAAATTTGTTTACAGTTGTTCTGTAACAATGCGCAAGGATCCTATATACCAAATTTCTTTAACCTAGCTCAAAATTGAAGGCCTAAGAATCGGTGACATACAGAACGACGGACGGACAGGCAGACATGGCTTAATCGACTCAGCTAGCGATTTTAAATCGATCCATATACTTTGAGATATGTCTACCTAAATTATTTGTCTATGTTACAACCTATGCATAAAAATTAATAAACCCCTATGGGATAGGGTATACAAAATGTTGTTGTACAGTGCTAGACTTAGAGATGTTTGGTAGTATATCCAACAATTTTCAGAAAAGATGATGATCATTTTGTTCATGTCTCCAGTACTTACTTACTTACTTAAGTGGCGCTACAGTCCGGAATGAACCTGGGCCTCAACCAACATGCCTCTCCAATTAGCCCGGTCCTTAGCTAACTGCCCCCAGTTGCGCACTCCAAGTTGGTTGAGGTCGGTTTCCACTTGTGCGCGCCACTTAAGGCGAGGTCTTCCTCTACTGCGTCCGACGTCTGGCTGGGAATCGAAGACTCTGCGAGCCGGAGTATTGGTGTCCATTCGTTCTACATGTCCTACCCATCTTAAACGTCCAATGCGGAGTTTTTTGACCAGGGGCATGTCGCTGTACAGCTCGTATAGTTCTTGGTTGAATCTTCGTCTCCATAGCCCGTCAACGCAAACGGGATCGAAGATTTTTCGAAGAATTTTCCTCTCGAATCTACCAAGGATTTCTTCATGCGCTTTTGATACGGTCCATGCTTCAGCGCCGTAGAGCAGGACTGAATGTCAGGGTCTTATATAGGATCTCCTTAGTAGTTCGAGAGGGGGCTTTGCTACTAAATTGCCTTCTTAGCCCGAAGAAACAGCGATTGGCAAGAGTAATTCTTCGTTTGATTTCTGACGAGATGTTGTTGTCAGAGTTAAACGCGGAGCCGAGGTAGACAAAGTCTCGTACTACCTCAAAGTTCTATCTGTCAATGGCGACGTTCTGTCCAATTCGTCGATGTTGTGTACCCTTTCGTGTTGACAGCATATACTTAGTCTTACCCTCATTTACTGCTAAACCCAATTTTGCCGCTTCCTTCTCCGCCAACCTGGAGGGCCAGGCCCTTGTTTTGACCATAGGACAGCGGGCCGGAAAAATTACCTATGTCAGTAGCCGATTTTGGGATGTGAGCGCTGCCGTTGACCCATTGAGGGCTCCTCCGCCACCAACTCTTTTCCAACCCCTGGCTCAGTATTGGAAATCCCTATAAACCTGGTGTTCAAATATATCGAAGGAGCTCATATAGGGATTTCACTACCAGTTCGATCAAACTGGAGCTGTAGGCGCCAGCGTTGACTCCATCAAGAGAATTCCTCCGCTGCAGCCTGAGTGCCTTAGTGAGGGGACATTCCTCCCCCCTCTCTCGCTTGCTGCCACCAACGGCCTTCCACAGGGGTTTATTACCCAATCTCCAGTCGAGGTACTAGGCACCCACTAGTCACCAGCGTGGAAGTTAGGTTAGGAGTTAATAGTGAGAGGCTAGAGTGAGAACGCTTGTGTTCTCATGTAATGGCATCACTATCCTTAAAGACAGGCAGTAACTAATTTTGACGGCCTTAATATTATGGTCCACCAGCCTAATCAGCTGATCCATATTGTCACGTATGCGGCTATTCCTCATGAAACAGCATGAATTTTTCAAAACCAAATGTGGACCCTACAAATGCTATCGTGTACTAAATGTACTAAAATAGATGCATATGATGTGAGTATCGGTTTGCGCTTTCGATTTTTTCTTACGGCCTGACGAAGCTTCATAATTACTTTCCCCTTTATCTTGAACTTCGTTTCTATATCTAGTATCTAACAAGCATACACCAATCACAACATAATTTGTTTGTATATACCAAGCTAGTTACTATCATATTCGGATTCGGATTTCCAGATTCAACATTTCGAGTTCATTGCCCTTTTTTTGGTGGCTGTTGCTTGGAAATATATTTCTGTGACCACTACACCAGCTGTTACACATAAACCCCCACTTATATGGTATAGAAAACAAATGACTTAACTACCTTTCTGTCACACAATTACTCCATGACACTATAATCATCGACACGGAAGTCCACATATGGGCACCCGTAAATTATCACGTTTGTCCATATCAACTTCCCATTTAAACTGATCCTACCCTTTTCCAATAAAGACCAACAAACACCATGAAACCGTCTTGCTGTCAGGCCATAACTCATATTGCTAGACTAATTCAAGACAGTCCTGACAAATTTAAAACAAAGTAACACATCAGCACCAGAACAGACTACCTATACACCATCACAGAATACCAATTAGAGGACGAGCTACGACGTAAAGAGAAAATCATGGCCTGACGTTACATCCCACCTTCATCGTTCAGCATGAAAAAGGGGAAAACTAGAAAAAAAGGACGAAAATTGTAAAACAAACGAAAGACTGTAACGAGCGTTGATTAGTCTCGCCAATTCCTGTCATTCATATTCACGTTGTCTGCTGTTGCTCGGTCCGTGTTTTATTGCGACAGGACACATCACCACTGTCACAGTCCGGAATTTGCAGATGGGATTCAAATGGATTGCTGGCCGTTTTATGATCCAATTTTGAAATTTAATTAAAATATTGAAAGATTTCCATTTGTGATGTAAACGAAGTAACAAAACCGATTCACACCAAGTCAGTCGCCTATTTCGTAACAAACAGCAACAAAGGGATGTTTAATGGTAGACGAAACAAAAAAGGATCAATATGGAATTTTTTACGACAAGAACCAGCCGGGCTCGAGTTATGGTATTGTTGCGTTTTACGTAGTTTTCGGCAATATTGACGTTATACGAGGATTATTGACAGGCAATAATTTTATCCGACCCTCGGGTGGGAGGCGAGAAGTGATTGAATTCCTTTAATGCGCGGTGGCATATTACCTGCCTTGTGAGTGCAATATCCGGAAATTATGTTTCTTATTTCCTTTGGCAAACATAAAAAAATACATTTCGCACTTGGGGGTGGAATTGGGGGCGGGTATCCTCATAAATATATTGCTATGCTCACAATAGTCTACCGGAAACTGGAAGGACAGTGTGAACATTTTATTGCAGACACTTTAATGTGGCATGTAATTGCTTACGTTGACTCGCACTGTTTGTAGGCGATAAATAAAAATTAAGGATAATTGAATTTGTGCGAGGACTAGTGGCTAGTACGTTGTTGACCACTAACGATGCAGACACCGAAGGATGGGAGCAGTTAAATTTAATAAGCTCTAAATGGGCTTATGAGCGGTTCATAATGTGGTAGCATCGGTTAACCCTGTTGCGATATGTATGACATATCTATTAGTTGATACAACATAACTGGACCTTAAGATGAATCATTCACTAGGGTTTTACCTTGAAATTAGTGGTATGTGGGGCTGGTCCTGATTGAGGTTTGAGTGGCGAACGCATATTAACAAAACGCATCAAGGCCTATAAGCCATATAAGCGCTAAAGCTACTTACTTACTTAAGTGGGGCTACAGTCCGGGATGAACCTGGGCCTCAACCAACAGGCCTCTCCAATTAGCAAGGTCCTTAGCTAACTGCCTCCAGTTGCGCACTCCAAGTTGGTTGAGGTCGGTTTCTACTTGTGCGCGCCACTTAAGGCGAGGTCTTCCTCTACTGCGTCCGACGTCTGGCTGGGAATCGAAGACTCTGCGAGCCGGAGTATTGGCGTCCATTCGTTCTACATGTCCTAGCCATCTGTAACGTCCAATGCGGAGTTTTTTTGACTAGGGGTATGTTGCTGTACAGCTCGTATAGTTCCTGGTTGAATCTTCGTCTCCATAGCCCTTCAACGCAAACGGGACCGAAGAATTTCCGAAGAATTTTTCGCTCGAATCGACCAAGGATTTCTTCATCCGCTTTTGATACGGTCCATGCTTCAGAGCCGTATAGCAGGACTGGGATGATCAGGGTTTTATATAGGATCTCCTTAGTAGTTCGAGTGAGGGCTTTACTACTAAATTGCCTTCTTAGCCCAAAGAAACAGCGATTGGCAAGAGTAATTCTTCTTTTGATTTCTGACGAGATATTATTGTCAGAGTTAATAGCGGAGCCGAGGTAGACAAAGTCCCGTACTACCTCAAAGTTATATCTATCAATGGTGACGTTCTGTCCAATTCGTCGATGTTGTGTGTCCTTTCGTGTTGACAGCATATACTTAGTCTTACCCTCATTTACTGCTAAACCCATTTTTTCCGTTTCCTTCTCTATACTAGCAAACGTGGCTATGATATCACGTTGAGTCCTACTAATGATGTCAATATCGTCGGCGTATGCTAGTAGTTGCACCGATTTTTGGAAAATTGTGCCTCTGGTGTTGGCTCGGGAGTTTTGCACAATCCTCTCAAGAATCAAGTTGAAGAATTCACATGACAGCGCATCGCCTTGCCTTAATCCTTTTTTGATATCGAATGTGTCGTTGAGGTCGTTTCCGACCCTGATGGTGCAGCGAGAATTCTCCATCGTCATCCTACACAAACGGACGAGTTTGGGCGGTATACCAAAACTAGACATGGCTCTGTATAGTTCGTCTTTATAAATGCTGTCGTATGCGGCTTTGAAATCGATAAATAGGTGGTGGGTATCGAATTGGACTTCGTGGGTTTTTTCCAGGATCTGCCGAAGTGTGAAAATTTGATCGATTGTGGACTTTCCTGGTCTAAAACCACACTGATAAGGGCCGCTCAGGTTGTTGGTAAACGGTTTCAGGCGTTCACATATTACGGTAGATAGGATCTTGTAGGCGATGTTAAGCAGACTTATGCCTCTGTAGTTGGCGCAGTTCAGAGGGTCTCCTTTTTAGTGGATCGGACAAACGGTGCTGAGGTTCCATTCTTCAGGCATACTTTCATCCGACCAGATTTGGCTTATGAGTTGGTGGATGTTACTTACTAAGTCAGCTCCGCCAGCTTTATTAAGCTCACCGGGAAGGCCGTCATTTCCGGCGGCCTTATTCAGCTTGAGTTTAAATATTGCTATCCTCACTTCTCTTGGGGTGGTTGGCAGTTTTCGCTGCCGTTGCCAATATTAAATGCTTCGTTCTGCCTGACAGCGGAATGTTGTTCGTCATCGCCGTGTAACAGTCTGCAGAAGTGGTTCTTCCATATCCTCAGCATCGACTGTGTCTCAACTACGATATATCCTTGTTCATCTCGACAGGATTCTGTTCGAGCCTTGTATCCTATCAAACCAGGGGTTTCTTGCAAGTGGTCACGATAGACCTAGCTCATCTGTTGCGGCTGATCTAATGGCTTGTTGGAATCGTTGCCATTGTTCTTTGACATTAGATGCTGGTGGTATGGTGTGAATCGGGAGGTTAAGGTCATTTCGAATGCAATCTGTCGACATTCAATTTTTTCAAAGTATTTCTATTTTGTTGTGGCGTGGTGGATATCCGCATTCCTTCCTGTAGTGGTCCGAGTCGATGTTAGCCCCTCGGAATGTTCAGACATCAAAATACTGGATGCGTGACTCTTGTCTATTGCAATGTGATCAAGTTGGTTGACTGTTTGTTGATCTGGAGACCGCCATGTCCCCTTATGGATATCGAGGTGAGGAAACCGTGTGCTGGCTTTAGTGGCATTTCTTTCCGTAGCGATGTCAATTAGCCTAAGCCCGTTACCAGACGTGTTGTCGTGTAGGCTATCTTTTCCGACAATACGGCTTAAGATGTCTTCTCTTCCTACCTTTGAGTTAAAATCTCCCAGCACGATTATAACATCGTACTTTGGTAGTCGCTCATAGGTTTGGTCACGGAGCTCGTAGAAGCAATCCTTAGTTATAACATCTTTTCCCTCCGTCGTCGTCGGGGCGTGAGCGCATATATGGCTTATGTTGGCGAATTTGGCCTTGATGCGGATTGTGTGTTTCCTCAATATAGACCCATTGCGATGTCCCTTGGGATCCACGATTTAAGCTGGTTCCTTCATTTTTTAGTCCCTTTGCAGCCATCCATATGTTATTGCAAATCCGAAAAGATAAGATAGAGAGAAGGATTTCAGATTAGTCCGTGATCTCACAAAAAAATATTTTCCTAATGTTCTTTTTCTTTATTAACTATAGTCTGAACAGTGGCACGGGACGTGAAGTGCATCCTCTTGTATTTCTTCATCACCCCAGCCTCCGCAAAGGTCATCATTAAGTAATGCATGACATCAAACCCCATTGTAAACAAAGCACTGACACTTTTAGCCCAAATGAAGAGGCAGAATACAATTTGTTCTTGAATTTTCTAGGAAGCCAAAGTCTCATCACATGACGTTTCATCAGCCATAAATATGATCTCATCTCAACTGCTTATGATGAGCAGATTTGAAACCAGCAAAAAAAAACATCGAGATTCGAAAATGCTCTTTAAAGAACATTTTACTGCAAGCTACTGTTCTCAGTCTTGTGAAATTTAATTTTGCATTTCAGTCCTCTTTGTAGAATTTTCCACGACTTGCTTTACCTTTGCCGATTAGAAACCCCAATAAACATTCCACACGAGCGCATTCATTCTGCACTCCTAACTTACTTAAAAGATCAAAGGTCGCATATAAACTTAAACATTTCTACCTCGGCTTACAGGTTCTAATTTATCATCACGAAAGTCACGGGAAAAGACAAACAAAACCTAAAAAAAAATAATACCTACCTTATTCTAACGGGATAAAGTAATATCAAAGTACCCACTTCAGGTAATGACGAACAAATAAAACAACCCCTGCATTCGAGGGACGACTCTACAATTTCCAAAAACCCTCCCTTCTAAAAAAAGAAGAGGAATGTCTTCAGCAAACTCTTGCGATGTTTGGATTTTCCTTTCAAATGCTCGTTCTGGCCAACCGACCATCGTCGACAACGATGGTGCTAGAGAAAGCGTCCCCACACGCTCCTGCCCTCATCTATAACAACATTGAAATGGACGAATGGTAAATGCAACACTGCATACAAATGTTTACATTACCAGTCCTGGCGGAATGTTCATGCAGAAATACGAACTCCTTCGGGGAAGAACATTTTTCAAAATGGCCTTTTTCAGGAACGTATAGAATCACCCCGTCTCCGCTACAAGTTGTTGCCGTCGTCGGCAGTAGGTAGTCGGTATCCCCCCCTCATTTCTTGAAGAACGCTACATGTGAGACGAAGACCAAGCGGTATGGGGGATAGATTGACTCACTTCATTCTCAATGCACCCCAAAACCTATCGCGGCGCTCTTACCCAAATCCATAGTGCACTTCAGAATCTGTGTCTGCGCTGTGTGCTTGTAAGTTCTTCTCCAGCTATATACCACGAGCGTGCTTCGGGAAGACACAACTACCGAAACCGAAACTACTGGAAACTATCTTTAATATTGCCTTTGGGGAATTCATTTAGTTTTGCGGCAGTTGTGTGGTGCACGGATGTATGCGTGTGCATCGTCTATAAGCGTGAGCGACCCGCCCCAACTTTCTGTCATACATCATTCCGGGTGGCTGGCCCTCGAAATGCTAACTTTAGGCAAAAAACTTTTAACATAAATTTGTGCATAATGAATAAATTATTATGCAGGGCTACCCTGTAGCATAGTACTTCATCCTTTCGTCCTTTGGCCTCGTCTCTCCTATCGCTGAGGCATTTACCAGCCAAAAACCGTTCTCGTTCTCTGGCCATCACGTACCGTCTTTGAGTTGAAAATTCTGCTTTCGAAGGACTCGCCGAGTTGAATACTCCAAGTCGCGGTGGGTCGCACATCGCACATGCACATATATACGGCGAAGGACTCATTTACTTGAGTTTTCATATTTTTCGTTGCGAGAAACGCGCGCGTTCTGTATAGAACCAACATCGCACCACATAACAGTCAACCGCTGCGCTGGTGGTGTGATTCCTGATGGCGAGCCATAGCACTCCTTTCCTAGAATGGAATGCCAGCGGAATGCGGGAATTTGTAGCGGTGGTGAGGTGCCTCTTTAGAGATAGGATGGGTTTGGGGTGGCGCGATGATAGTTTTGACTGATATACTCGTTCGGCTAGGATAATGCCGGCGTAAAGGATGAGTCGCTAACTGGTTACTTGAAAGCTCCTGCAGAGGGAGTAATTTGTGAGTGTGACGTGGTGCGACATGACTGGATTGCATGCACATTTCATGTGCCACGTGGGAGTAGGACGATGAGGAGGAGTTGATGCATTGTACAGAGTGATGGGTTTTTTGCATTTCAGCGCGGAGCATACATATTGTGTGATGTGTTATGTGATCCTTTTTGCATATTTTTCTGAAAGGCAGCCATATCGCGGGCTGATTACTTTGTTCACGCGGTGCCTTGACGTCTGACAAGTCGATGACGTTGCAGGGAAAGATATTTTGATGGGAACGCTTTGAGTGGAAATGACACAAACGCTGTTTGCTGTGTGATGACTCTATTTAGACAAAAGAAAAATGGTGGCAACAACAAAAAAAAAATGAGAACAAGAGGTTTCGTGGGGTTCGTGGGGTTCGTGTAATGGAGTTACATGACGATGAGAAGCACATGTCAAAAGTACTTTTGTTCTGTAAAGCTAAAATGTAGAAGATACAAAATTTTCCTAATTTATGAGTGAGAGCTGGATATAGGACTTGATATTCAATGGCATTAGTTGAATGTACTTTTAAGTCATTTTCTTGGATCATTACTTTCTCCCTTAGTTAGGCACAGAGAGTAGGTTTGCCTCACAGTTTAATTAGATTTTTTGACGCCGTTGATAATTCCTTAACTTGCAAAACTTTAACACTATAACACGGAAGTGAAAGGCCAACTTGTTCGCCAAAAGATTGCTAGGAGTGTCTGAATCAAACTTGGCTGCTATAAAGCAGACATTACTGTCATCTAGGACATTTACTACGGTCCAAGTTATATGGACCAAAATCAACGACTATTAATTAGTGAATTTGTCATAAGCGACTGACTTATACATGAAGTCCAACATAATGGTTATATGGTCCATGTCGAGCTTCTAGTCTCCCACCAGACTAGTTCTCAGGTGGAAAAAATAATACCACTGGAGCACCAAAATTAGGTAGGTAAAGGGCGTCTATCAAAAAACATCCCCAGACGCATAAGAAGAATTCCCAAGATGGAATCAATAATGCCGCCCACAGTTCCAGTTAGGCTGGAAGAAGTGAACAATCTACATGATCTGCTCTGATATAGTTGGGCAATAGGCGATATTGGATTTTAAAGGCTCCTTAAATAATAGCGATGATGATGATGATGATACATACTGACGACCTCGTATAATAGGTACATCCGGTAAAGCCCTAAACTACTATAAAACAGAATACGATTGGATGGGCTAGGCAAATGGAGCATGCAAAAATGTGACCTTAACACAGTGTTGTAGTGTGCAGAAACAGCGAATACCAGGATGCAAATTTTTCAAGTGTGGAAGACTCAGCCAAAATTTCCTATGCTTAGAAGACACGAGTGCATTATAAAAATCAGCATCAAGGCCGAATTAGCCAACATTAGCCTTGCGAGGACCTGAACGAAACATATTAGCGACTACCGAAGAACGTCGTTGAAATCGTGCTGAAGGATTTAAGATGAAGCCAGAAATAGGAAATATCCTTTGTCAAAAAATAAAGCAAAAACAACGTCGGAAGGCTTCAATCGAAAGAGACCACCCAGACCTTTGTTGAACGCTTATATGGCTTATATTTAGTTATATAAAATAGAGCATCAGTATCGTTTACGCGAAAAGGCCTTCTCAATGTCTCCTCGATCGACTCTGCCGGCTTTATCGTCAAACCCATAGGCTTATAGACCAAGAAAGTTCAAATCTACATACAGTGGTAGTTCCAGAAAACCCAAGATGTCCATATAGAAGGGTGTTCGACAATTGTCCACTCAAGAAGCGGCAAGTCCTTCTGGAGTAGATATTTGTCGATATCCCTTCTATTTCTCAGCAAAGTTCAGCCCCAGTAAAAGTGGGAGACTCACGAAGGAGCAATGAGAAAGAAAACTTATGACATGGTCGATGGAAATATAAATATGTCGACGAAGCCCTGCAAATGTTGGGAGAATCACGACGGGCAACATCAGACAAGAGCGGTCTAAATGAAACGATAGTTGAGGGAGTACTATCCATCGTCGACCTTAACACGATACTCATGGGTGGGGAGGGACGATCCATACAAATTGTGTAAAATTAATTTCGAAACCCAAGACGGTCTCTTAACAACAACGATGGAACATAGAATAGCAACTGATGTTCTTAGGCGGACGGCCAGATATAAACAATCTCGACACAACACAAATACAGAACGCGTTTTATATCTCAGGTTGATTTTATTTGGTTGCGATTTTTATTTGAATAAAATTTGGCAATTGGTATTTAACAGTTGTAGAGAGTGGTCGATAACAATTATGAAGAATCTAACGTGGCAACAAAACACAAGGGACATCATCAAAGCATTTCTGCAACATGGATGAAAGGGCAAAATCAGATTAGCACAACCCTAAAGTGTCCAATGGGAGCTATCAAGCTGTCGAAATAGCCAAAATAGCTCGAGAAATCGCAGTTACACTATCGAGTGGTGAATAACAAGAATAAGTGTGTGTTCGAAAGAGAAGCTGGATCGATTCTGGCCAACGGATCAACTTCTTGGATATCTTTGAACGCAAATAGATGTATTCTTATGGAAACAGATTTTTGGTACTAAACAGTTATTGGTTGAGAAATTATTTCGATTTCATTTCTGACGAACATATTAAGAACCAAGGCAATCGTATCGGGAACATTTTTGAGAGAAAAAATGACGAGGACGTACAACACCGAGAAGGGAGGAAGGACGCAGCGTCGGTATAGAATCAGAAGAAAGGAGGTAAAAGATGCAAGACTACACTAAAATAAAAGACATTTTAGAGTTTCGAAAAGTGACTAGTTTTGGCTTAGGATATAAAAAAGTTGATTACTTCGTATTCGAAATAATCCAGAGGAACAACGGAGCATGCATTACTATTCAAATTCAATTATTTTGTGAAAATCTAGAGGCCATCTAGGTGGTACTCCCACTTTTTCCACAACTGCTGTGACTTAACTATTTACAAACAAAATATTACAAAAGTAAGTATACACTTAAGCAACTTCATATATAATGCTAAAAAAATTGCGAGTTCCTACAAATATTTCTACACAACTGTTAGAATTTTTTTTTTCACGAAATTGACCGTTCATTGACAGCAAAGATAACGGTTAATAGTGAAAATTATATGAAAGAAGAGAAAAAAATTCGGGGACCACACATAAGTTCGTCTCAAAAGTAAGTATACAGCTGCAATTTGTGAGATGCCTATTGCAATAGCACAGTCGCTTGTTGAATTTTCTCCTCCAAACTTGTAAATACTTTCATCATACTTACCAAATCATCGTACTTACTTATTTACTAAACTGGCGCTACAGTGCGGAATGAACCTGGGCATCTCCAATTATCCCGTTTCATATTACTCAATAGATCCATGAGAACATCATTTAATTTGATTAATATAGATACTACTTACGTACTTACTTAAGTGGCACTACAGTCCGGAATAAACCTGGACCTCAAAAAACATCGCTCTCCAATTAGCCCGGTCCTTAGCTAACTGCCTCCAGTTGCGCACTCCAGTTGGTTGTGCGCGCCACTTAAAGCGAGGTCTTCCTCTACTGCGTCCGACGTCTGGCTGGGAATCGAAGACTCCGCGAGCCGGAGTATTGGTGTCCATTCGTTCTACATGTCCTAGCCATCTTAAACGTCCAATGCGGAGTTTTTTGACTAGGGGTATGTCACTGTACAGCTCGTATAGTTCGTGGTTGAATCTTCGTCTTCATAGCCCGGCAACGCAAACGGGACCGAAGATTTTCCGAAGAATTCTTCTCTCGAATCGACCAAGGATTTCTTCATCCGCTTTTGATACGGTGCATGCTTCAGCGCCGTAGAGCTGGATTGGGCTGATCAGGGTCTTATACATAATCTCCTTAGTAGTTTGAGTGACGGCTTTATTACTAAATTTCCTTCTTAGCCCGAAGAAACAGCGATTGGCTAGAGTTATTCTTCGTTTGATTTCTGACGAAATGTTGTTGTAGAGTTAATAGCGGAGCCGAGGTAGACAAAGTCCCGTACTACCTCAAAATTATATCTGTCAATGGTGACGTTCAGACCAATTCGTCGATGTTGTGTGTCCTTTCGTATTGACAGCATATACTTAGTCTTACCCTCATTTCCTGCTAAACCCATTTTTGCCGCTTCCTTCCCTCTATACTAGCAAACTTGGCTATGACATCACGTTGAGTCCTACCAATGATGTCAATATCGTCGACGTATGCTAGTAGTTGCACCGATTTTGGGAAAATTGTGCCTCTGGTGTTGGTTCGGGAGTTTTGCACAATCCTCTCAAGAATCAAATTGAAGAAGTCACATGAAAGCCCATCGCCTTTCCAAAATCCTTTTTTGGTATCGAATCTATCGGTGAGGTCGTTTCTGACCCTGGTGGTGCAGCGAGAATTCTCCATCGTCATCCTACACAAACGGACGAGTTTGGGCGGTATACCAAAACTAGACATGGCTCTGTATAGTTCGTCTCTATCAATGCTGTCGTATGCGGCTTTGAATTCTATAAATAGGTGGTGGGTATCGATTTGGACTTCTTCGGTTTTTTCCAGGATCTGCCTATGTGCGAACATTTGATCGATTGTGGACTTTTCTGGCCTAAAACAACACTGATAAGGGCCGATCAGGTTGTTGGTAAACGGTTTCAGGCGTTCACATATTACGGCAGATAGGATCTTGTATGCGATGTTGGGGAGACTTACGCCTCTGTAGTTGGCACAGTTCAGAGGGTCTCCTTTTTTGTGGATCGGGCAAACGATGCTGAGGTTCCATTCTTAAGGCAGGCTTTCATTCGGCCAGATTTGGCTTATGAGTTAGTGGATGTTACTTACCAAGTCTTCTCCGCCAGCTTTATAAAGCTCAGCGGGAAGGCCGTCGTTTCCGGCGGCCTTATTAAGCTTGAGTTTAGATATTGCTATCCTCACTTCACTTAGGTCGGGTGAATGGCAGTTTTTGCTGTCGTTGCCAATATTAAATGGTTTGTTCTACTTGACAGCGGAATGCTGTTCGTCATCGCCGGTTAACAATCTGCAGGAGTGGTTCTTCCATATCCTCAGCATCGACTGTGTCTCAACTACGATATTTCCTTGTTCATCTCGACAGGATTCTGTTCGAGCCTTGTATCCTTGGCTTTGACGTTTTACACTTTGGTAAAACTTGCGAACATCGTTCATGGAGTGGCAGCTCTCTATATCCTCGATTGCGCGCTTTTCTTGCTCTTTTTTTCTTCTTTCTGAAAACCCGATGTTCTTCCCTTCTTCTTTGCCTATAGAGCTCAATGGCAGCTCTCGTCTTCACCTGCAGCTTAGCCTTGTAGGCCTCGTTCTTGGCTGCGAGCATCTGTCGACATTCCTCATCAAACCAGGGGTTTCATGTTGGTGGCCGCGAGAAACCTAGCACATCAGTTGCGGCTGATCTAATGGCTTGTTGCATCGTTGCCATTGTTCTTCGACATTAGATGCTGGTTTTATGGTGTTAATCGAGATTTTAAGAGGTACGCGTTACGCGAAGGCCTTGGCGGTCTCTCAAATTGTTTCACAGTATTTCTGGTTTTTCGTGGAGTTGTGGATATCCCCATTCTTATCTTGGCTGCAACATGTTCGGATATCCAAAATACTGAATGCGTGCCTCTTGCCTATCGCAATGTGATAAATTTGGTTGACTGTTCGTTGATCTGAAGACCGGCATGTCTCCTTATGGATATCGAGGTGAGGAAACTGTGTGCTGGCTATAGTGGCATTTCATTCCGTAGCGAAGTCAATTAGCCTAAGTCCGTTACCAGACGTGTTGTCCTTTAGGCTATATTTTCCGACAGCACTGCTAAAGATTTCATCTCTTCCTACCTTTGCGTTAAAATCTCCCAGCACGATTTTAACATCGTACGTTGGTATTCGCTATTAGGTTTTGTCAAGGATCTCGTAGAGCCAATCCTTAGTTATATCAACTTTTTCTTCCGTCAGAGCGTGAGAGCATATAAGGTTTATGTTGGCGAATTTGGCCTTGATGCAGATTGTTACAATGCGTTCGCTAATGTCTTGGAAACATAAGACTTTTTGCCTTAGTCTGGCACTTATAGCAAATCCGCATCCGAATAGTCGCTGGTTCTGCTCACTATAAAACGGTCCATTGTAGATGTCACAGTTTTTCATCCTCTTTTTGCCCGACCCTTCCCATAGCTTTTCCTGAATGTTAGTAATGTCTGCTTTGTAGCAGTTTAGGGCTTCCGCTTGTTGTTCGCCTGCACCTCTTCTGTTTAATATTCTTTCATTCCAGGTGCAGATACGAACGTCGTTGTCCCTTTTTCGTTTAATCAGTTCGTCAATAATATGATCAGTCTTTTCCGAGGCTTTTGGTTACTATGTAACATATGGTTTTTTCAATGGGTGTGTAGTTAACCCAAAGCACAACCTCCAACCTGGAGGGATAATAATTAAAAAAATATTTGTGTCCTTACAAAATGAGACACCCCTGTGTATGTGGTAGGGTTTTTTGCCTATCGCCCCCTCAATAGTATCCAAATCAGCCTGGTAATTTAAAGTCTTGTTGCGATACTCATCGATATTCCTTTGATAGGAGTGATTACAATCCCATAAACACCTCATTAGTAGTCAGTAAAATGTTTAGACTAAACGCTTCAATAAGTTTGTCTAGTCTCGGGAGCTTTGTTGAGATGACAGGCGCTTATTATTGAGTTCACAGTTTTCCTTTGTCAATTCAAAATCATCAGTACCTGTGTTATGGTTAGATATCATGTATTAATTTAAAGTCCTTAACTGTGAATTCAAAGTAGATTACACATAAGGACCTTCCAACTTATTTATGAGACAACATTTGTTAACAAAACAATGACCATACACCCCTATACTTCTATACGGTGAAGGTAATCCTGTTTTTAATGACCCACGTTGTCAGATTTTACCGAATTATTTTCAAACTGTAACAGGCTCAATGTTCAATGAAATTCTCTCCTAAGTCATTTTTCATAAAGGCACCCCATACACGTGGACTTAATACTTTCGATTCACTTTGCGTTTGTATTATCCTACAAAACGCCGCCATTTTATTCCTCTATTGTCAGCGGGTAATTTACAAAATAAATACCAATTCCAGTAATGTGCGCTTGTATATGTAGTTGAGCACTACCCGTATCAATTTGCAAAATCAAATAACTATACTCGTTCCCAACGCGTCTATCCCTGCATATCCCTTTTCTCCTAGCTCTAGTTCCCTCTATAGCCCAAAGAACGAGGGGGAAATTAGAAAAGTTTCGCAAAAATATATCCCTCCTTATTTTTTTTTTTCAATTTTTCCTTTTTCTTACAAAAATGGTTTAGATCCTTTGAGTTGGGCGGTGGCACATGGGTTGGGGGTGTATGTGTTTCTGAGGAAACTTTTCATTTCATTTTGGTGCTATTAAAATTTCAATGGAACTTCCTGCATGCTGGAAGCTAAAAAATATTATAAGACCATACAGGAGGAGGTCGAATAAGAGAGCAGCGCTGTGCCGGCGAAGTGAATACAAATAAAATTCCCAAAGAATATTACACGGTAATATTTGTTTTGGTTGAGGTACTCCGGACCAAGAGTGGCAGCGGATGTGCTTGTGTAAGGAAGAAGGTGCTTTTGAGTTCGCGGAATATCAAATAGGTCCTTGATGGCTGGCGGGTCATGTATGCACACAACATTTTTGCTTGTCATGCGAACGGGTGTTGTTTGTTGTTGCTGTTCGAGTGGCGAATGATTGCTTTTGATTTATTGAAATCAATTGAAGGATTGTAACATCCTTCTGACGTAATAGATATGGAAATTTTTGTGACGTCCACTTGAGGAAATTGTATGTTTTTTTTTTGAATTGATGGGGACATAACGAATTGGCAAGGGATTTCCAGAAATAGAATTTTAAGGTGGCGGATACAACAATTTATTTGAGATTGGTTTTGAGTTATTGCAGGGTGCTTGTTTGACATGTAATTGACGTTGAACTCGGTAAGGTGAAGTCGATTATTCAAATTTAGCTTCGATATATATTTGGTATGAAAAAGCAGAAAAAATAACAAGCTCACGAAACAAAAAAGGGTATGGAAAACTTATCTGACCAACTTGCCTCTCCAATTAGCTCGGTTCATAGCTAACAGCCTCCATTTGTGCGCTTTAATTTGGTTAAGGTCAGTTTTGTTAGCGTGCCATTCAAGGCGATGTCTTCTTCTACTGCGTCCGACTCGGCGCCTGGATGGGAATCGAAGACTTTGAAAGCCGGACTATTGGTGTTTATGCTCAGTTACTCTTAGTAGTTCTAATGAGTCTTTATAGCCGGTGCTTAAGAATAGTGATGCGATTACATGAGGACACAAGCGTTCTCAATGTAGCCTCTCACTATCAACTCCTACTCTCACCTCCACGCTGGTGACTGGTGGGTGCCTAGTACCTCGACTGGAGATGGGGTAATAAACCCCTGTGGAAGGTCGTTGGTGGCAGCAAACGAGAGAGGGGGGAGGAGTGTCCTCTTACTAAGGCACTCACTCTCAGACGGCAGCGGAGGAATTCCCTAGATGGAGTCCACGGTGGCACCTACAGCTCCAGTTGTTCAAACTGGTAGTGAAATCCCTATATGAGCTGCTTCGATATGTTTGAACCCCATGTCTATAGGGATTTCCAATACTGAGCCAGGGTGTTGGAAATGAGTTGGTGGCAGAGGAGCCCTCAATGGGTCAACGGCAGCGCTCATATCCCAAAATGGGCTACTGACATCGGTATTTTCCGGCCCGCTGTCCTAGGGTCGAAACAAGGGCCTGGCCGTCCAGGTTGGGGGTTGTGCTTTAGGTTAAATACCCATCCATATAAAAAAGCTTATGTTACGAAGCAACCAATAGCCTCGGAAAGGACTGATATTATTGTTGACGACCATGCTTAACGAAAAAAGGACAACGACGTTCTTATCTGCACCTGGAATGTGAGAACATTAAACAGGAGAGCTGCAGGCGAACAACTAGCGGAAGCTGTACAAAGCAGACATTACTCCCATCCAGGAAACACGATGGGATTGGCCGGGCAAAAAGAAGATGAAAAACTGTGACATCTACTATGGACCGTGTTATAGTGAGCAGAAACAGCGACTGTTTGGATGCGGATTTGTTATAAGTGCCAGAATTAGGCAAGAAGTCTTATATTTCCAAGACATTAGCGAACGCATTGTAACAATCCGCATCAAGGCCAAATTCGCCAACATAAGCCTTATATGCGCTCATACCCCGACGTAGGAAAAAGTGAATATAGCGAAGGATTGCTTCTACGAGCTCCTCGACAAAACCTATGAGCGACTACCGAAGTACGATGTTAAAATCGTGCTGGGAGATTTTAACGCAAAGGTAGGAAGAGAAGACATCTTTAGAAGTATTGTCGGAGAACAAAGCCTACACGACAACACGTCTGGTAACGGACTTAGGCAAATTGATTTCGCTACGGAACGAAATGCCACTATAGCCAGCACACGGTTTCCTCACCTCGATATCCATAAGGGGGCATGGCGGTCTCCAGATCAACGAACGGTCAACCAAATTGATCACATTGCGATAGACAAGAGGCACGCATCCAGTATTTTGGATGTCCGAACATTCCGAGGAGCTAACATCGACTCGGATCACTACCTTGTAGCAGCCAAGGTAAGAATGCGGATATCCACCACGCCACAACAATCCAGAAATACTGTGAAAAAATTTAATGTCGGAAGACTGCAATCGCAAGAGACCGCCAAGACCTTCGCACAACGCGTATCCCTTAACCTCACGATTAATACCATACCACCAGCATCGAATGTCGAAGAGCAATGGCAACGATGCCAACAAGCCATTAGATCAACCGCAACTGATGTGCTATGTTTCTCGCGGCCACCAGTAAGAAACCCCTGGTTTGATGAGGAATGCCGACAGATGCTCGCAGCCAAGAACGAGGCCTACAAGGCTAAGCTGCAGGTGAAGACGAGAGCTGCCATTGAGCTCTATAGGCAAAGAAGAAGGGAAGAACATCGGCTTTTCAGCAAGAAGAAAAAAGAGCAAGAGAAGCGCGCGATCGAGGATATAGAGATGTGCCACTCCAGGAACGATGTTCGCAAGTTTTACCAAAGTGTAAAACGTCAAAGCCTTCAAGTATACAAGGCTCGAACAGATTCCTGTCGAGATGAACAAGGAAATATCGTTGTTGAGACACAGTCGATGCTGAGGATATGGAAGAACCACTTCTGCAGACTGTTAAACGGCGGTGACGAACAACATTCCGCTGTCAAGCAGAACGAACCATTTAATATTGGCATTGGCAGCGGAAACTGCCAACCACCCGACCTAAGTGATGTGAGGATAGCAATATCTAAACTCAAGCTTAATAAATGACGGCCTTCCCGCTGAGCTTTATAAAGCTGGCGGAGATGACTTGGTAAGTAACATCCACAAATCTGGTCGGATGAAAGTATGCCCGAAGAATGGAACCTCATTCAAAAAATCGTGGTTTTAGGCCAGGAAAGTCCACAATCGATCAAATTTTCACACTTCGGCAGATCCTAGAAAAAACCAAAGAAGTTTAAATCGATACCCACCACCTATTTATCGATTTCAAAGCCGCATAAAGCGGCATTTATAGAGACGAACTATATAGAGCCATGTCTAGCTTTGGTATACCGCCCGAACTCGTCCGTTTGTGTAGGATGACGATGGAGAATTCTCGGTGCACCATCAGAGTCGGAAACGACCTCACCTCACCTCACTGGAGGCAATTACCTTAAGACCGGGCTAATTGGAGAGGCATGTTGGTTGAGGCCCAGGTTCATCCCGGACTGCAGCGCCACTTAAGTAAGTAAGTAATGAGTCTTTATAACCTATTGCCTCCGAAGAAATAGCGGTTGACAAGAGTAATTCTTTGTTTGTCATTGTCAAAGTAAATTGCGGATACGAAGTAGACAAAGTCGAGTAGTTGTATCTATCAATGGTGATGTTCTATTCAACTCGTCGTTGTTGTCTTTCACTTCTTGTTAACCGAATATACTTGTCCTGTCTCTGGAATCGAATGTTTTGGTGATGTTATTGGAAAAGTATGAGTTCTTCATTGCATCCTGGATAGACGGACTAATTTAGGGGTTATAACAAAAATGCAAATGGATCTGCCTTCGTTTCTACAATTGCTGCCATAGACGCATTGGCATCGATATAGGGTAGGCATCAATTTTGACTTCTTCTTTTTCATCAGGATTTACCGAAGTCTAAAGATTTGATCAGTTGTCGATCAAGAGTCGATCAGTAAAACCCAATGCCACCAATTTGATTGGCCGTTTGTTGATCTGGAGACCATATGAATTTCAATGGGAGCAAACTGTGTGCTGGGTAAAGTGGCATTTCGTTCCGCAGAGAAACCAAATAACTTAAATCTGTTGCCTGACGCAGCGCCGTTTAGGCTGTGTTTTTAACAATACTACCGAAGAGTACCTCTCTTTCTATCTTCGCTTTAAAATCGTACAGCAAGGTTTTAAAACCACACTTTGGTAGTCGCTCTTATGTTTTGTCCACGAACTCGTAGGAACAATCCTAAGCAATCCAACTTTTTGTCTTCATTGGAGCCTGTACGCTTATGGTTGGAATTTTGGCCTGTATGTGGATTGTTATAATGCGATCGCTTGTGTCTTCGAAGCTCATGACAAACCATCATTCGAATATTCGCGTAGTAGATGACACAACCCGTCGTATTTCCTGGATGGCAATAATGTCTACGTTGTAGCAGGTTAAGGCTTCCATTAAATTTTTGGCTGCTACTTTTCTATAATGCAATCTTACTCTCCATAGATCAGATTCGAACGTCATTGTCATTTTGTTCGTGTCGCATGCTTGTTCACAAAGTCAGTCTTTTTAAAGGGTTCGTAGTAGCAGATTTGTCCCTAAATTCGAAACACCTAATCTACACGTCCAGGTCCAAATTTTGAAAACGGCTAAGACTTCGGTGGCCGTGTAATATTTTTTTGGTCCCGTAAATTGGACGTCTTGGTCGTCTGCTTTGAGCCAGACTACTATTTGCAATATGAATATACACTCAGTATCGTTTGACCGATACACAAAAAAGCAGACCCTCTGAATTGCGCCAACTATAGAGGCATAAGTCTCCTCAACATTACAAGAACCTATCTGCACGTCAGTCACGTTAACCGGTATAGAGAAGAAAAGTGTCAAAAAAGGGTTCAGCAGTAAATTAGCGTAAGACTGTCAACAGCGTCCGACGTCTGGCTGGGAATTGAAGATTCTGCGAGCCGGAGTATTGGTGTCTATTCGTTCTACATGTCCTAGCCATCTTAAACGTCCAATGAGGAGTTTTTTGACCAGGGGTACGTCACTGTACAGCTCGTATAGTTTGTGGTTGAATCTTCGTCTCCATAGCCCGTCAACGCAAACAGGACCGAAGATTTTTAGAATTTTTCACTCGACTCGACCAAGGAATTCTTCATCCGCTTTTGATACGGTCCATGCTTCAGCGCCATAGAGCAGGACAGGGATGATAAGGGCCGATCAGGTTGTTGGTAAACGGTTTCAGGCGTTCACATATTACGGCAGATAGAATCTTGTATTCGATGTTGAGCAGACTTATGCCTCTGTAGTTAGCGCAGTTCGGAGGGTCTCCTATTTTGTGGATCGGGCAAATGATGCTTTCATCCGACCAGATTTGGCTTATGAGTTGGTGAACGTTACTTACCAAGTCATCTCCGCCAGCTTTAATAAGCTCAGCGGGAAGGCCGTCATTTCCGGCGACCGTATTAAGCTTGAGTTTAGATATTGCTATCCTCACTTCACTTAGGTCGGGTGGTTGGCAGTTTTCGCTGTCGTTGCCGATATTAAATGTTTCGTTCTGCCTGACAGCGGAATTTTGTTCGTCATCGCCGTTTAACAGTCTGCAGAAGTGATTCTTCCATATCCTCAGCATCGACTGTGTCTCAACTACGATATTTCCTTGTTCATTTCAAAGGGGTTGTATTCGCACTTTGTATCCCTGGTTTGACGTTTTACACTTTAATGTCTTGAAAACATAAGAATTCTTGCCTAATTCTAGCATTTATTACAAATCCTCTCCTGCATCTCTCTTGTTTAATATTCTCAAATTCAAGGATCAGATACTAACGTCGTTGTCCGTTTTTCGTTTAGCATGGTCGTTGACAATAACATCGATTATTTCCGAGGCTCATGATTGCTTCGGAAGTGAATAATACACTTAAGGCACAACCCTGAACATGGAGGGCCAGTTCCAATTTTACTAGGACACGGGGCCATCAGTATCCACTACGGAATTGAGCGCTGCTGTTGACTTCTTGCCTCATCCGCCACCATGTCTGTTCAAGGGGCCTTACTTAACCAAGAGAATACTAGATGACCTTTTGCCCGAATATGTCGAACCAGCTCATTTAGATATTTTACTTTGTTGATCCTAACTGAGAATGTAGTATCCACAGTGGACTCCATCTTGGGAGCTCCTGGAATCGAACATGTGCATTAGTGTGAGTACACTATTAACCCAAAAGGGGAATTAGGCCAGCATGCTCATGTCGAATTGACAAAATTTCGAACACAAACGAACGTCAAAAGATGCAGTAAAGTCGGAGTGTTATGATTCCACTACCCAGTTCATTACCTAGCTATTCAAACAATCCCCTTCTCAGTTTGTGTACTGCAATTATTTTCAATCCATTTCTTGCCTTAATGACTCCCACCATTATATTATGATACTCCTTCGTTCGTGTGTGCATTGTAAACCACTTCATATCCTACCACCAATGGTGCGACTGATGTAATTTTCATTCGCATTTCCATTGCATTAATAATACAATTTTTCTCGAGGACTCAAAAGGTCCTCCACCCAATGCCATAATTCAAATGATTTTTATTTCAGTAAACGAAAAAAAAATTCCATCCGATGTATCTAAACATTATGAAATTTTCGCCTTTTTATACATGCGACATCTTAAATTATATCCTGGTTAGGATCGCTGTATATATTTTCTATTCACCTGCTGGGCGCATGAAAATGTCTTTTTCTACATTCATCCACGCACTGAGGCGCTGAAAATCAGAAAAAAACACACACATTACACCATTCACAAGTGTATGGATGTGTTAGTGAAGAAATATAAAATTACCCGATTCCCTCAGCACAACCCCATCTTGTTACATTTTGCATAAATTTCCATTGCCACCGTTCATTTTTTGCTCCCTGCAACTGCGAAAACCGAAGTCGTCCTCGCTCGGCGAAAAACACAGGGAAACCATCTAACCCAGGAAAAGAGGCGACAACGAAAACAAAAAGCAAAACTGTGTGAGTTATGATGATTTTAAGGATATTTTATTTGTACCTGGGAGTTGCACAGCTAAGGGGTATGCGTGCTCGCGCAAAAGATGCTTTTAACCACTTTTCTCATCCAACGGAACAAGAGTCAAGTCCCATTCCATGGTGGTGGGTACTCATCTCCCCTTCCAGAAACAGTGCTGTCCTTTGCCGCAGGTGAGTCCTTGAAGAGCGCAAAAGGTTTAAGTGATATGCATTGCATACCATTCCATCTGATGATATACGTGCGTAACTGGGATGATATTATGGCGTTTTTATGTACCCATCTTCGTTTGCCTTTTGGCGTATCTATGCTTTCACCGCGACCGCCCGCTCTTGTCAAAGGACCAGTACGTGTACGACTGTGAGTCTTCTGTGTATCACTTCCAATTCAACAGTTAGATATAATATCATTGATAAATCATGTTCGTTATTCGAGAAGCATCTGTTATCCTTGCCAAGGAATCTGTTTTGCGTGCGTATTTGACTGTATTCACACCCAAAGCATACCCGTATCCATTTGTGTTTGCCTTTGTTATAGCCGAAAATAAAAGATACGAAAAATAGACACACAAACAAATCGAAGTGTGTATGGGAAATGCGTACGTTTGGATTTGCGGTATCGTTTTGAACGCAAGGTTGGTCCTTCGCAGAAGGGTTGCGCTGCACACCGTCCCGGGACGGTTATATGGGATTTTCAGGGTGAATTATGAAGTCGAATGAGTTATTGCGGGTACATTAAATAATCTGTTTGTTTTCATTTTTCGATGTTGCCCCTCCCCCCTCGCTTTTTCGACAGATTCGCGTTCATTTTTTATGCCGCATGGTTATAGATACGTGGGTGGATGGATATGTTTTTTTCATCGCAGACATGGCTTTAAGGATTCTGACAGATGTAATGAAATTCCATGTTTTTTTTTCATTTATTAGCAAATGGGGTTTTGCCTATTACGATGTGGGTGAGTGGGGGGGGGGGGGTGTCTGATGATATAGATATGCTTATCCAGAAAGTCCTTTGAAATTAAAATAATTGTATGTGGTTAGAGCAAACAGGACGTGAAGGAGGCATGTGTATACGGATGTGAGGTTCATAAGGACGACAGTGAGATCTTTGGAGTGGGGGCAAATGTCCTTGCTTATGTTGAGTGATGAATGTGGACAAACAAATTGCATTAGATATGAAGTCATATCACTTGGTGGGTGAAAATGATAAGAAAAGACCTTTCATTATATGAGAACCAGATGATATGAATTTTTTTTGGCTGCAATACATTCGCAGTATAGAATTCATAACACAAAACCATTTTGAATATATTAATAAAGGTTGTTATGTGTTGCACGTCTGCGTTCTTTAAGCGTTTTTTTAGATGCGCATAACTTTATTTTCCATTATTTGAGAGCACTTGTGATACTCTGCAAGCAGGATATTCTCTACAGAAACTGTGGACTTTAGGCTTCAACATGACGTGCTCCAGGCTTTTCGGCTAACAAGTCAGCGTACTCTTGGTATGGGGTCATGCCGAGTGGCACAACCTTCCACAAATCTGGGGTCAAGTAAGCGTATGTCTTGGCAATAGCAGCATAGGTGGCCTAGGCGCAGTTACCCAAAGTACCAGTGGAGCGAATAGTCGAGGTGTAACAATCCTCAATACCAGCCATGGTCAACAGCTTCTTGGGGACTAGAGCCGATACTGTACCAGTACCACGTGGGGCTGGGATCAAACGCACAGATACGGAAGCGCACTTGCCAGTGACCTTGCATGGCATGGTATGGGGTTTACCGATCTTGTTATCCCAGTAACCACGACATACTGGAGCAACCGACAATTTAGCGAAGATGATATTTCCACGAATAGCAGTAGCAATGTTTCCATTGTTATCACCAATAGCGACGAAGGCCTTGAAGTGGGTACGTTGACCAGCACGGGTCTGATTTTGGACAGGCATGATCATTAATACCTCATTCTTAAGGGCAGAGCCCAAGAAGAAATCGATGATCTCGAACTCTTTGATTGGCAATGAGTAGAGGTAGATTTCCTCAAAGCTGTGAATCTTTGCATCAGGAACCAAACGTCCCAACTTGATGACTCTGGAACCCACTCCTTGGAGTCTTCCTTGCCACGTCCACCACGGCCTCCACGACGTCCACGACTACGTTCACGGCCACCACCGCCACGAGAACCAAATCCTCCACGGAATCCACCACGGGCTGGGGCTGCGTCCGCCATTCTGCAGTCTATGAAGTTATATCGGTGAAGGGTAAAAACCGAATGGAACCTCGCGTTTTAAGAACCTCGTTTATTGAGATCCGTTGTCGTTAATCGTAAGATCCATTGAATTGAATAACATAGTTTACAAAGTTGACGTACATTATTGCATTTTTGACAGGTTGGATTGTTTTACAATTGACTTTTGACACTTGACATTATAGCAGATTTACCCGCTTTTAGGTTTACATATATATTTTCGAGGGAAAATTGTCTTATAAATTAGCAAATTAAAATTATAACATCTAACTTTAAACAGAGGTTGTGTTTATTTTTTAAATAGGATTAGGCAAAGGCCGTCTTAGGTGTCGACGGCAATTTAAACTACAACCAAACTTGCAACTGCCATCGTGCAAATTTGCTGTAGCTCCTGTACAATATACAGTCGGGTTCAGTTCATTACTTACTAACTTAAGTGGCAGAATGCACCTGGACCTCAACTAACATGCCTCCCCAATTAGCTCAGTCCTTAGATAACTGCCTCCAGTTTCGCACTCCAACTCCAAGTTGGTTAAGATCGGTTTCTACTTGTCGATGTCTGTATTCGATTTTATTACAGTCCATGCTTCAGTGCCGCATAGCAGGACTGGGATGATCAGGGTCTTGTATAGGATCTCCTTGGGCGAGGGCTTTACTGCTAAATTGCCTTCTTAGCTCGAAGATAGAGCGGTTGGCAATTAAATAAGATTTCTGCCATATGACCGCCACGGATATCTCGGACATAGTCTAATCTAGAGGTCAAATTTTCGATGACTTTTTCCAACATCTGTGAGCGTATATCGGCAATTACGCGGCGAATTTTGTTCTCCTAGTGGTCAATCGTTTCGGGCTTATCGGCGTAGACTACAGACTTCACATGTCCCCACAGAAAATAGTCAAGCGGCGTTAAATCGCACGATCTTGGAGGCCAATTCACATGACCAAAAAGCGAAATTTTTGCGCTCACCGAACGTTTCTTCAACAAATCAATTATGGTACACGCTGTGTGACATGTTCCTTGGTTTTTCAACATGTTGTTGTTCAATTGATGAACGAAAAAGTCAGTAATCATGGCTCTATAGCGGTCACCATAGACTATAACGTTCTGGCCAGTATACGAAATAAACCATAAAGCACACCAAACTGCCAGTTTTTGTGGATGTAACGGTGTCTCAACATACTCTTGTGTCCCGTGTCAATAACCGAACACTGGAGCCCAAACTACTTACTTGATTTGACGCAAGTTACGTGCGTTGTTGGCGGCCCTAAAGTGGGGTGTTTGGAATTGAGTTTCTATATATTTAAAACACGAACGGCTGACTACCCTGCTAAACGAAAAAAGAACAACGACGTTCGTATCTGCACACGAAAACACGTCACGGACTTAGGCTAATTGACCTAGCTACGGAACGAAATGCCACTATAGCCAGCACACGGTTCCTCGGCTCGATATCCATAAGGGGACATGGCGGTCTCCAGATCAACGAACAGTCAACCAAATTGATCACATTGCGATAAATAAGAGGCACGCATCCAGTATTTTGGATGTCCGAACATTCCGAGGAGCTTACATCGACTCGGACCACTACCTTGTTGTATCCAAGGTAAGGATGTGGATATCCACCACGCCACAAAAAAACAGAAATACTGTAAAAAAAATTTAATGTCGAAAGACTGCAATCGCCAGAGACCGCCAAAACGTCAACGCGTGCGCAACGCGTATCCCTTAACCTCTCGACTCACAACACACCACCAGCATCTAATGTCGAAGAACAATAGCAACGATGCCAACAAGCCATTAGATCAGCCGCAACTGATGTGCAAGGTTTCTCGCGGCCACCAGCAAGAAACCCCTGGTTTGATGAGGAATGCCGACAGATGCTCGCAGCCAAGAACGAGTCCCACAAGGCTAAGCTGCAGGTGAAGACGAGAGCTGCCATTGAGTTCTATAGGCAAAGAAGTAGGGAAGAACATCGGCTTTTCAGAAAGAAGAAAAGAGAGCAAGAAAAGAGCGCGATCGAGGATATAGAGAGGTGCCACTCCAGGAAAGATGTTCGCAAGTTTAAAAAAAATGTAAAACGTCAAAGCCAAGGATACAAGGCTCGAACAGAATCCTGTCGAGATGAACAAGGAAATATCGTAGTTGAGACAAAGTCGATGCTGAGGATATGGAAGAACCACTTCTGCAGACTGTTAAACGGCGATAACGAACAACATTCCGCTGTCAGGCAGAACGAACCATTTTATATTGGCATTGGCAGCGAAAACTGCCAACCACCCGACCTAAGTTAGGTGAGGATAGCAATATATAAACTCAAGCTTAATAAGGCCGCCGGAAATGACGGCCTTCCCGCTGAGCTTTATAAAGCTGGCGGAGATGACTTGGTAAGTAACATCCAACTCATAAGCCAAATCTGGTCGGATGAAAATATGCGTGAAGAATGGAACCTCAGCATCGTTTGCCCGATCCAGAAAAAAAGAAGACCCTGCGGAGAACTGCGCCAACTACAGAGGCAGAAGCCTGCTCAACATCGCCTACAAGATCCTATCTACCGTAATATGTGAACGCCTGAAACCGTTTACCAACAACCTGATCGGCCCTTATCAGTGTGGTTTTAGGCCAGGAAAGTCCACAATCGATCAAATCGATCACACTTCGGCAGATCCTGGAAAAAAAACCCAAGAAGTCCAAATCGATACCCACCACCTATTTATCGATTTCAAAGCCGCATACGACAGCATTTATAGAGACGAACTATACAGAGCCATGTCTAGTTTTGGTATACCGCCCAAACTCATCCGTTTGTGTAGGATGACGATGGAGAATTCTGGCTGCACCATCAGGGTCGGAAACGACCTCACCGACACATTCGATACCAAAAAAGGATTTAGGCAAGGCGATGCGCTGTCATGTGACTTTTTCAATTTGATTCTTTAGAGGATTGTGCAAAACTACCGAGCCAACACCAGAGGCACAATTTTTCAAAAATCAATGCAACTACTAGCATACGCCGATGATATTGACATCATTGGACTCAACGTGATGTCATAGCCACGATTGCTATTATAGAGAAGGAAGCGGCAAAAATGGGTTAAGCAGTAAATGAGGGTAAAACTAAGTATATGCTGTCAACACGAAAGGACACTTTAAGAAACTGCTATTTTGTCGAAGTCGTGTCGGGTTTTTTTTTTTTTGCAGGCTGTAGATGAGTTCATGGAAATTTAAAATAAATGCTGCAAATGATCCATCTGTCTCAACTCGTAGGACAATATTGCGTATTTAGAATAACATTGCGGAGAGGTTTAAAATTGGATCGTAAGATGTAAGATGTACCATAATCCATTCGTTTTTAAAAATAAATTTGTATACCCTATCCCATAGGGGTATGTTAGTTTTGATACACATTTTGTAACATAGAGAATAGTTGAGGTAGTTATATCTTATATGTAGCAGGGTCGATTTAGCCATGTCTGCCTGTACGTCAGTCAGTCTTTTCTTCACCGTTTTTTGATCCTTAAATTTTCGGCTAGGTTAATGAAATTTGATATATAGGATCCTGCCTACAGAAAAAGTATAAAAATGTTCAAAATCCGACTGATGCAACGCCCACTTTTTAGAAAAATGAATTTTTGCTCAATCGGTTAAGAATTCTGAACAAAATCTGAACAAGATATTTATACAATCAAAACACCTATATTTCGTCAATCTAATATTGTTTGCCACTCCCACTTTGTAGGGGTGTTTTCTGTAAAGGAAAACGGTTTTCAGTAAAATTTTAAGAACATTTAAAAAAAAATTAAATGCAAAAACTTTAACAAAGTTGCTAAAAACATTTCTTCCGTAGCTTATTTTAACCGACGCCCATTTTTTTAGGCGTTTTTCTGCAAAAAAATATTAGTAGACCCTACCCAAAGGCATATGCAATAAAAACGAGTGGTGGGTGCACGACTGGGTCGTGCGCAACTTTCTCTTTCACAGCATGTTGGGCGATAGATCAAATAGTATGCATTTTGATTATTGATGCTAAAAATGGTATACATAATGTCGAAATGTGTATATACAAACGTTTACTCCGAAATTTGAAGGAATCGATGTCAATGTGAATAATAATGATTTTCCGTTATTGGCCAAAACTGAAAATTCCGTTTAGTGATAGTTGATAGCTAAAACTAATTATGTAGAATTGGTTCAAACTGTAATTGTAGTATAAATCTTAAATTTCATTCAATTTGACATAATAGTTTGCGAGAAATTATCAATTTTCCTTATATGTCCTATAAGACAAAATCCGTTATATGGATTTTCTCGAAAGAACTGGGTATGCAGTTTTGTTGAAGCTAATATGGTTATAATATGTATAAAGTTTAATCAAAATCGTTAGAGCCGTTTTCGAGAAAATTTAGGTTATGTGTAATTTTTATATGGCAGGTACCATTATTAACATGGCTAAAAGCAAACAAAAAAAATGGCCTAGAATTATGACTAAAACAAGCTTGGATACGAAGTTTGAAGAAAATCGGTCAAGCCGTTTAGGCTGGGGAGACCATTACGGACAGACGGACCGGAGCCTAAAAAAACACTTTTTTAGGCTCCGCTATCATCGTAATGTTAGAATCAATCAAAATCTCGAGGTCGAAAATTTTCACGAAAACAATATCTTTCTCTTTGTAAGAGAAAGTTAAAAACATCCACTTAGCCAAACTTCATTTCTACCACAAATGTGTGCCAAGTGCATTTCTCGTCTGTTTAAAACAACCACACTGTCATCGGAGTATCCATATCCAAACAACAACTATCCCACTCCGTGTACACATCCGGCATCGTTTACTGCAACCTTAGTCAAACAGAAGGACGATCATCAAAAATACATTCGATTGAGTGTCGTGTGTTACTAGGTGTATCATCGATATCGATAAAAGCTGCATCCTTAGTACCAGTGCCAGTGCATATGTAAATACACTTGTGCCGCACTTGCACACATATTTAATCTGCTCCTGTAATTGCAAAACACAATACAGTTGGATGGTGAAAAATACATTCGAACGACAAGGTAGGGGAAAGGGAATGTAATTAAATTAAATACCAGTAGAGTGCTCGTGCAAGACCAACGTCGCACTGTATAGGTGGTACACGCGAAGATGTATGTCCACAGAGCATCCCTGCGCAGGGGTGAAGCGGAGCAGCAGTGAAAAAACAACAAACCTCATCAGATACTCGTATAAAAATCCTGCCAGTACATCTCTGCACAACAACGGAGCATCTCTGAACAGAGAACAACAAGAGCAATGAAATTGATTGGGTTTATTTGTTTGGCGATTTCCCATTGAAATTTATCGAGATTTTTATTTCGCTTATTTTATTCGTCTATCTCTGTTGTTTGGCTAGGAGATAATACAACAACACTGTGCACTGGAGGACATCTATAGGCAAAGCGAATGCGGTGTTTATTTTTTGGTTGTTAATGCAATTTTATTATTTTCCTTTTTTTTAACGAATGTTCAAGGATCACGTTTCATTGAAGAATTTCGATGGATTTTAGGAGGACGGTAAAGTAGAATGGGGTTTTGTAGATTCTTTTTTGTACTTTTGTTTGTTTAATTGGAAATCGAACTCATTTGAGGGTAAATACCTCTTAGACTTTCTGAGAAGATGTTTGTATTGGTTTAATCACTCTTACACTGGACTATATCTACACTTAATTGAATAAAAGATTCCCACAAGACTCAAACAAATTTCTTCAGATATTTAGAAGAGTTTTGTGTTTGACGATAAGTCATGGCCAAATAAGCAATAAGGTGAAACATAACCATTACTTGAACAGCAGTTGCATTACTTATTTACTTACTTAAGTGGCGCTACAGTCCGGAATGAACGTCAACAAACATGCCTCTCCATACATAAAAAGTACAAATTTTTGGCGCAATAGGCGCCTAGCTTTTTCTCACAATCATTCATGTGTGCGTACGTATATTTTGCACGATGGCTGGACCTCCTGTTTAATCCGAATGACTAGAATTAGATAAGCCTTTCTTGAAAAATGATACTACTTGGACAGAGTTAACAAATATCTAATGGCCGTGGTAGGTGATGACTACCAATTCCGACTCATAGCATTCACGTGACGACCACTGAGCGCTTAGTTCATTGACCGTATATAGGGTCTCAATCCCTGTGTAAAGTCTTTGCGGCGATATTTGGAAGGGTATTCAAACCAATGCACGTATTCTATTCCAGGCGACAGCGGAGGAACTCCCAAGTATGTGTCAACGGTGGTGCCTATAATCCCAGTTAGGATGAACAAAGTGAATAACTTAAATAAGCTTCTTCGAAGTATTCGGAAAACAGGTCATCTAGGAATCTGAAGGGTAAGTCAGGGCCCTTGCAACGAAACGGTGGTGGATCAGCCGAAAGGCCTACGGCAGCGCTTAATCCCGTAGTGGATAAGAATTTTCTTTAAAATTCATTTTTATTTTAATCCAAGCTGAACTAGAAAAACAAGCCTACTTATCAACTAATTAACTTACTTACTGGTCCTATGCGGCCGCCTTAAATTAAACAACAACAACTCAAATCTTTCGGCCTACAATCATAGTGGATAAAGGTACTGATGGCTAGGTGTCCTAGGGGGATCTATTAAATTGGATCTGGCTCTCCAGGCTGGGCGTTGTGCTTTGTGTTAACTACCCAATAACGAACTAAATTATTACAAAGCAACCAAGAGCCAACACAGATGGTTGGATTTTGTAGAACGAGGATAGACTCTGATTGGCTTTAACTAGGCAATGTACAGTTGTTGTAACTCTGACTACACATCAATAGTGCTAATATTTACCTCCAAGTGGTACCATCGGAAACTGGTCTCATCCAACAGGATTTGACTTGCTAAATGATAAGTGCGAGTGTTGATAACAAGACGAAAAACAGCAACGCTATAAACAGCCTGGTCAGAATGGAACGGAATACCCGGCCTGCTGTCCTGGCGAACTGAGATGAGCTGCTTCGACATATACAGAGAATCGGTTATTTAGGAATCTCAAGGGTAAGTCAGGGACCTTGATCAGAGTTGGTGGCGGGTAAGCCGAGAGGCCAACGGTAGCGCTCAATCCCGTAGTGGATACTGATGGCCATGTGTCCTAGGGGCATCTAATAAATTGAAGCTAGTTTTCCAGGTTAGTGGTTGTCCTCTGACGTAAATACCCACCCGTCGAAAAAAAAAACCTAATTAATGCTAAACGAAAAAAGGACAACGATGTTCGAATCTGCACCTGGAATGTAATAACATTAAACAGGATAGGTGCAAGCGAACAACTAGCAGAAGCTCAAAGCTGCTACAAATCAGACATTACTGCCATCTAAGAAAGGATAGTGATGCGATTACATGAACACACAAGCGTTCTCACTCTAGCCTCTCACTATCAACTCCTACTCTCACGCTGGTGACTGGTGGGTGCTTAGTACCTCGACTGGAGATGGGATAATAAACCCCTGTGGAATTCATTGGTGGTAGCAAAAGAGAGAGGGTGGAGTGTCCTCTCACTAAGGCACTCGCTCCCGGGCGGCAGCGGAGGAATTCCATAGATGGAGTCAACGGTGGCGCCTACAGCTCCAGTTTGATCGAACTGGTAATTGAGCTGCTTCGACATATTTGAACACCAGGTCTATAGGGATTTCCAATACTGGGCCAGGGTATTGGAAAAGAGTTGGTGGCGGAGGAGCCCTCAATGGGTCAACGGCAGCGCTCATATCCCAAAATGGGCTACTGACATCGGTATTTCCGGCCCGATGTCCTAGGGTCATAACAAGGGCCTGTCCCTCCAGGTTATGGGCTGTGCTTTGGGTAAACTACCCATCCATGGAAAAAAAACTTATGTTACGAAGCAACCAATAGCCTCGGAAAGGACTGATATTATTGTTGACGACCATGCTAAACGAAAAAAGGACAACGACGTCCGAATCCGCACCTGGAATGAGAGAATATTAAACGGGAGTGGTACAAGCGAACAACTAGCGGAAGCTCAAAGCTGCTAAAATCAGACATTACTGCCATCTAAGAAATACGATGCGATGGGCCGGCAATTAAAGGTTGAGAAACTGTGACATCTATTATGGACCATGATATAGTAAACACTATTCTTCGACTATTCGGATGCAGATCTGTTATAAGTGCCAGACTTAGGCAAGAAGTCCTATGTTTGCAAGACATAAGGGAACGCATTGAAACAATTCGGATCAAGGCCATATTCACCAACATTAGCCTTATATTTTCTCATACCCCGACGTAGGAAAAAGTTAATATAGCGAAGGATTGCTTCTACGAGCTTCTTGACAAAACCTATAAGCAACAACCGAATTAAGATGTTAAAATCGTACGGAGATTTTAACGCGAAAGTAGAAAGAGAAGATATCTTTAGCAGTACTGTCGGAAAACACAGCCTACACGACAACATGTCTGGCAACGGACTTAGGCTAATTGAACGAAAAGCCACTATAGCCTGCACACGTGGCGGTCTCCAGATCAAATAACGGTCAACAAAATTGATCACATTGCGTTAACAAGAGGCACGCATCCAGTATTCTGGATGTCTGTTCATTCCTAATGAACTTAAATCGACTCGAAATACTACCAGGTTTCAGCCAAGGTGAGAATGCGGACATCCACCACGCCACAACAAACCAGAAATACTGAAGAAAAATTTAATCTCGAAAGATTGCAATCGCAAGAGACCGCCAAGGCTTTCGCAGAACGCATATTCCTTAACCTCTCAATTAGCACCACCAGCATCGAATGTCGAAGAACAATGCGAACGATGCCAACAAGCCATTAGATCAGCTGCAACTAGGCTGCATCAAGGGTTCTTGCTAGTTGGAAGAACCCTTGATAAGGAATTCCGACAGATGGTTACAGCCAAGAACGAGACCTACCAGACTAAGCTGCAGGTGAAGACGAGGGCTCTATAGGCGAAGAAGAAGGAAAGAACATCGGCTTTTGATAGAGAAGAAAAAAGAGAAAGAAAATTGTGGATATAGGGATTTGCCACTCCAGCAACAATGTTCGCAAGTTTTACCAAAGTGTAAAACGTCAAAACCAAGGATACAAGGCTCGAACAGAATCCTGTCGCGATGAACAAGGAAATATCGTAGTTGAGACACAGTCAATGCCGAGGATATTGAAGAATCGCTGTCATGCCGCTGTCAGGCAGAACTAACCATTCAATATTAGCAACGGCAGCGAGAGCTACCAACCACCCGACCTAAGTGAAGTAAGAATAGCATAATCTAGACTCAAGCTAAATAATGCCGCCGGAAATCACGGCCTTCCCGCTGAGCTTTATAAAGCTGGCGGAGATGACTTGGTAAGTAACTCATAAGCCAAATCTGGTCGGATGAAAGTATGCCTGAAGAATGGAACCTCAGCATCGTTTGCCCGATCCACAAAAAAGGAGACTCTCTGAACTGCGCCAACTAGAGAGTCATAAGTCTTCCTAACATCGCCTACAAGATCCTATCTGCCGTAATATGTGAACACCTGAAACCTTATCAGTGTGGTGTTAGGCCAGAAGAGTCCACAACTGATCAAATCTTCACACTTCGGCAGATCCTGGAAAAACCCAAGAAGTCCAAATCGATACCCACCAACTATTTATCGATTTCAAAGCCACATATTACAGCATTTATAAAGACGAACTATACTGAGCCATGTCTAGTTTTAGTATACCGCCCAAACTCGTCCGTTTGTGTAGGATGGCGATGGAGAATTCTCGCTGCTCCATCAGGGTTGGAAACGACCACAGCGACACATTCGATAACAAAAAAGGATTTAGGCAAGGCGATGCGCTGTCATGTGATTACTTTAATTTGATTCTTGAGAGGATTGTGCAAAACTCCCGAGCGAACACCAGAGGCACACTTTTCCAAAAATCGATGCAACTACTAGCATATGCCGACGATATTGGCATCATTGGTCTGACTCAACATGATGTCATAGCCACGTTTTCTAGTATAGAGAAGGAAGCGGCAAAAATGGGTTTAACAGTAAATTAAGTAAGACCGAGTAAATGCTGTCAATTCGGAAGGACACACAACATCGAAGAATTGGGCAGAATGTCACCAGATGTAATTTTGAGGTAGTACTTGACTTTGTCTACCTCGGCTCCGATATTAACTCTGGTAACAGAATCTCGTCAGAAATAAACGAAGAATTACTCTTGCCAACTGATTCTTCGGGCTAAGAAGTCAATATAGTAGTTTACCCCTCATTCTAAGTACTAAGGACATCGTTTACCAGGCCATTGCTATACTGCGCTGAAGCATGGACCGTACTGAAATCGGATGAAGAAATCATTGGCCTTTTTGAGCGAACAAAACCTTCTAAAAATCTTCGGTCCCATTTGCGTGGACGGGCTATGGATACGAAGATTTAACCAAGAAGTCAATAACATAGACCTGGGCAAAGAAGTCCGCATTTGATTCTTAAGATGGGTAGGACATTTAGAGCGAATAGAAACCAATACTCAGGCTCGCAAACTCTACGATTCCCAGCCAGATCTCGGAAGCAGTAGATAAAGACCGCTCCTTAGGTTAAGCCAATAAGTAAAAACCGACCTCAACCATCTTAAAGTACGCAATTGGAGTCAGTTAGATATGGTCCGTGCTTGTTGGCAAAGCATGTCGGTTGATGCCCAGATAAATGGCGGCATTTCTTCGTTTCAAATCCGTCTTAACCGATGTATATATAATTTATACAAAAAATATCCCAAAGACAGTGACTAACAGGAATAGGAATTCGATAGGTTATCTGTATTTTCTTACTGACAACAAGAGAAACACTATAATGTTAACACATTTTAACCACCAATCCAGGCACGGCCATGGTGTCCTAAAACAAGATTCTGCTTACACTCCGAAAATTCGGTTAATGAACCCTTACCAGATGATCAATTCGTCGCTACAATAAAATTTTCGATTTCTCTGCCATAAAAACAAACTTTGAGGTGTACACTTTGCCATAACACTAATAAACACCTTCCATACCTGAAGGACACATTTGTCACATCTTACCTCTTACAACAGCAGAAATAAAAATAACCATGCAACCCTCATCCAAACAGCTTCCCATCGTTAACTTTTATCGCATGCAATAACTTAACCACGCGATTCCCTGTGAAAAGTTTCATTTGATTTATATTTATGCCGCACACATTATTTTGCGCAATCAAATTGATATATTTAGTTCCTCCACACAAACACACCCAAGTCCACAGATACACATATACCATTAACATTTGTTCGATTAAAATTCCACCTGAATCTGACCCCCGATATCGGGACCTTCATATCATGGTTCGATAATTCGATTGACTTGGTGAAAGAAAACGCACACATTACACAACCCACATGACAATAGTCTATTAAGGATTGTGTAAGTAAGAAATATGGCCAATAAAGGACCCGGTAGAAGAAAAGGCAAACAAAATGATATGGTGTGGGTGATGTGTTCGTTCCCAAACAAACAGACCGACTCTATGGGTGGACGATCGAGGGTGGGATAATTCAAATAGCCATTAAAAATTCGTAAGAGGACATTTATTTCAGTGAGTGTGCCAGGCATGTTCGGTAGTGGTAGTGGGCCGAACGAACCGAGGACCTGCTGAACTACAAAGGCATCACAACACAAAAGTATCCGTTGGGATTCAATGAACTAGAAATTGGGTTCTCCAGACATTTCGTTTGCACGGCCACCTGGAGATGGTGATACGAACCTAAATCTGGTGAAGAATGAAATGAAAACCATTCGAAGGACGTGTGGGAAGTAGAATGTCGTCCCATCACCACACGTTTGCAGTTTTCCATTTTTTTTTGTCGTGGAAAAACTTTCTCTATGACCGTCCCAAAGTGTGTTGAATTTTTGTGTGTTCACCTGAAAGAGGGGTATTTGTTGGAACCGTGAAAATATAAAATTTTCTATTTTCTATATTTTGAAGGACTAAGAGGGCTAAGGGCTAAAGCTACGAGCAGACGGTATGCGAAAGTCGCATATTGATGCGAGTACTGACGTAACGAAAAAATTCGCAAATGTGCCGCAAATTAAATACGTACGGCAGTGATCGCAAACTGGCATATAGGCGTGTTCACATGATATGCAACTTTTGTCCCAAAAATCGCAAATGCATTAGCATTTGAGGTGTTCACTCGATATGCGATACAATTTGCACAGCACATATTTTTAATCATATGCAGATTTTCGAATATAACATCAATCTGTCACTTTGTGTATTGTGTTGGTGATTTTTGCGTACCTCGTCTCAAACTTTTTAAAGTGCTACATTTAATTTAAAATGTCGAAAAGAAAATGAGCTAATGTCGGCTGAGCAAACACATATGTGTTTCCCTCATCGTCACTATACACGTCGATCCGCTCCACATCATTCACATTTATGTTTGGTCCATTCCCCTCGACAAAAGGGACCGATGACTGCGATTCAATATCGCACAATAAATCCAAGAGAGTACGGTTCAGGGAATTGCGCACGCGATCCGAATGGTGATCCGGAAGGGCTCGCAACTGGGCCGTCAAATAGTCGCAGAAGGTGGAATTTCTGTCGTATACATTCAAGGCGAAAACAGCAGAATTCAAAATGGCTAAGCGTGTCCGAAGAATTCGATATTGCTGACGGGCCTTAACACCTCACATCGACTTTTGCGTAGCTGGCCGACTGCGACTTCTGATGTTGACGGTGCAGGCGGCAAAGGAACATCGTTTGGAATCCCATCATCGTTGACAAAAAATCACAAGCAACGCGAATTGTTACAAAATTACCAGATCCATTGTTGATATTGATGGTATGGATGTTAGCTTCCAAGAACATAATTTCTTGAAAAATATCCATGACACAGAGGATGATTTGTGCCCTGCCCCAACTTCTTCGTGCGGAGCTTGGACAAATTGGCCTTGAATGTCACGCGAAGTCACGCGAAGAGGGCACCACTTTGCTTTGGCTTCATTCACACCGATATCCAGGCCAAGATCATCGACAACTTTGCCCCCAGGCGCCAAGTTTGGACCGGACGAGCCGGTAGCTTGGAACGTTTTTCCACCGCAGCAATCAAACGCTGGAATTCTTCATCCTGTCAGTTGTGCTGTACTTTCTGCTTCTGACTTTTTGACCGATGCAGTTTTGATTGCGAGGGTGGCAGAGAATTGATATCTTGTGATGGTGAATCCGTCATCTCAAGCTCATCAAGTTCACTCATAATATTAAACACTCTATTTATCACAAGAACCCACTGTTTGCTTAACTGAACTCTACAACTGTTTGCTCGCAAATGGCAGAATATGCTCTGTTTTCCTGCGGTCGCATAAAGTTGGGACGCTCGCAAATATTCGCAAAATGTCACAAATTATATGCGAGCGTGTTCACACAATATGCGGAAAAGTCGCATATCGATTTGCAATCTGGATATCGCATATCGTCCGCATATGGTTTGCGATCATATGCGGAGTGTCCCAAAAAGGCGTTCAGACGATATGCGAGCAAGAATCGCATATTATGACGCAAAAATTTCGTCAGACTAGCATATATGCGACTTTCGCATACCGTCTGCTCGTAGCTTAAGGCAAATGTGTAAACCACATTTTGAGCATTTTAAAAACGAAAATGATAAATTGCATTTGGACATTTTGCATCGTTGCCTTGTGTTCCCATATATAGACCAATGGCTGCTTGAGGCTTAGTGCTCGTCCTTTGGTGGTACTTAAACTGTCGTTATGGAGCTTTTTTTTTCAAGATCACTTGGTCGTCCTCATTAGCTGGTTGTTTGAATTCCTTGATTGCATAGCTATATTCAACTTCAGTCAAATTTTTTTTAAGGTAAGTTAGGTTATTTTTTTTTGAAGTGAAAGTTCTTTTGGGATGGTGAGAATTGGATTTTATGAAACGAAAAAGTGTAACGAAAATGAGTAAACAAAATTCCGCAGATAGTTCCGGACTGTTGTGGATGTTTGATCGTATGTATTGAAGGGGTGTACTAGTAATGCACGTACGTATGTAACGTTAGTGTGCAAAAAGAGGATCTATTATCGGAAGTGTGCAGCTTTTTTGTGCTTTGACGATTTCGTGTTGACATGTTGTTTGGAGAACGAGGAAGATGGTAGACGGTGAGCTTGTTATAGAGCATTAAGTACGTTGGTGCACCGGCAACCTAAGAAATTGTGGTGGTGTGAAGCAGGTACGTGGCATTGTGTGTGATCACGATCAAATTATGAAACTCATCGGTGAGTACAGGAGTACAGGAACGCAATAATTTTCTTTGTAAGGAATCAAACTAAAGTTGAGATATATGGACGCGACATTTGGTAAAATGTTCTGAAAAGATTCTGTTTCCGGGGAGGTTTGAGGGAAGGTGTCTTAAATGATTATTTTCCTCTTAAAATTGAAATGACAGCTGATCGATGGTACTGACGTTCCTTTGATCTATTACGAGGCGTATTTTGGCTTGGGGTGATTTTTGAGAAGGAGTGTGTCTGACGTTTTCGATTCCCAGCCAGACCTCGCCTTAAGTGGCTCGCACAAGTAGAAATCGACTTCAACCAACTTGGAGTTCAAATGGAGGCAGTAAGCAAAGGACCAGGCTAATTGGAGAGGCATGTTGGTTGAGGTTAACGTTCATTTCGGACTGTAGCGCAACTTAAGTATGTAAGTAAGTGTGTCTGACGCCTGGAGTCTTTAATTCAAGCTTGAACCCAAAAAGATTACCTTTTGACTGTTTGTGTTTCTCAAGGAAAGCTTTTACGATTTTATCGAAATTTGGAAGTCTTTCCTAAAGGGGTAGCGTGTAGCTTTATAAATTATAGTGGTCCAAAAAACATAACAAGGAAATGAGCAACGTTTTAGCATCAAAAAACATCAAGTGCGAGTTTATTCCACAAAGCAGCCCATATTTCGGGTGACTTTGGGAATCAGGAGTAAAATGTTCGAAGAAATGAGGACATAATTGTAGCTTATCGAAGCTGTATTAAATTAAAACCCCTTTGTGCTATATCAGATCTTTATTTGTATCCTTTAACACCATCCCGTTTTCTTATGGGAAGACCGTTTACTGTGCTACCTGATCCGGATCTCCCCGACGTTATAACCATAACCAACTGTTTGAGCCATTGTGAACCGATGCAAAACATGGTGCAAGGATTTCTGCATCGTTGAAGTATTGACATTGCTCCAGCGTTTGAACATTTTTCGGTTTCGGGACCGTAATCAATGGTCCATTGCCTTGGAATATACATATATCCAAGGTGGGCCAAAAGAGATAACCCTATTGGAAGATGCTCTTAATTTTGCAAATGGCCGCCAATGCAATGTCAAATCTGTTTTGACATTTTTGGACAAGACAGATGTAAAATACAAGTGAACAAGCCATGGAGCGATACACTCCCCAAGAACGCGGAATAATCGTTTCTATTTTTTTGCCGATTACCAGACCGTCCGACACTGACTGCGCAAACACTGCACCGTTTGGCAACCAACCTTGAAGAGTATGGGACCACACGAGACGTTGCCAAGAGTGGCCGGCCCCGGAGCACCCGTTGTGCCGAAAATATCACCGCTGTTGCCGAGGATATCGAGCTGTCGCCGGAAACATTGACCAGACGCCGTGCCTCGCAATTAGCCATCAGCCGATCATCCCTAAGGCGAATTTTGGTCAAAGACTTGCGCATGTTCCCGTACAAAGACCATTCCGTGCATCAGCTGCTGCCTGTCAACCGCCAAAAGCGTGTAACCTACGCCCAAGCCATCCTCAATCTCTAGGACGAAGTGGACACTTTTTCGACCAACATCATAATGAGCGATGAGGGTCATTTCCACCTCAGCGGGTACGTGAACAAGCAAAACTATCGCTTCTGGGGCACCGAAAATCCACGAGTAATACACCAGGAGCCCTTACATCCGCTCAAAGTTACTGCACGGTGCGCTGTTCACGCTGGAGGAGTCATCAGGCCATTTTTTTCGAGAACGCCACTGGGCAAACGACAACAGTGGATGGTGCGCGCTATAGGGCCATGTTAACCGAGTTTTTTTCTGCCACAATTGGAGGAATTAGGACGGGAGGACATGTGTTTCCAACAGGACGGAGCAACGGCACACACTGGGCGAGCCACAACCGATATTCTGAAGGGCCAAACAACATCGGACGGCTTCTTTTGGCCCACCTTGTATATGTCTCAGATAAGCATTTATAATGAAGAGCAACTTAACTAACGGTTTTTTCGATAGCTCCTTTAGAATTTCAACAGTGATTAAAACATGTCCAGAAGACTTATTGTTTTTTAAATTGTCCTTTGGAAGGTCGGACAGGGATACGGCTTTTAATATATAGTTGTCGAGTGTCGTATTAGCATTCTTTTCTTCGTTTCAAGGTTGTCCATCGAACGGCTTGAACGTTTATTTCAGATGATCGGCAAATAAATGCGCTTTCCCTTTGTCTCCTTTTGCATTTTGGGTTTCCTTACGGACTTCAAGGATTTCCAGTAGTTTGAACTTTTATTAGCAGTCAATCTCTCGAGGTATGTAAAAGTTTCGCGATTTCTTTAAACCTGTAGCTCATTCTTTAGCTTGTTGCGAAGACGGTTCAGGTGAGTTTTATCAGGGGGCGTGCGGGATTGTTGCAATCTCTTGTGTGCTCTTCTTTTCTCGTATGAGGTCTTTGATTTTAGGCTGCAATTTAACTTTATTGTTGCGTGTTGCAGTCTTCCGGGAGGGAGTGTTTTTCCACTCTGCGCTCTAAATGGCTTCCACGAGATTGTTTATTTCATCTTATAGTTCGAGCTTGACGGATGTAATGAAACATTTTCTTTGCAGTCCTTTCTGAAAACGTCCCAGTTGGTTTTGTTACTAGTCCTTTTTTTTTGTTAAAAGTCCGTCAATTTTCAGAGTGACAGTGGTCTGAGCATACATCATAGCATTCTTCGACTTCCTGCAGATTCAGATTTTTAGGTGTGAGGTCAAGGATTTTATTTTTGTCAGTTGGCCAATACATTAGCTTTCACGTCAAAAAAGGGCATCCACACTGGCTTTGCACAGTAATCTAAAGGAAAGTAGGTTTCATTCCAACCAAGAATTTATCGTTGCCATACCAAGCAAGTGGTCAAATAGTCGCAGATACAATTTTATGGTGCGCATTTTTATCTAATAGCGCTCAAGTAACCCGTCCAGGAGATTGACTCCTCCTATATGCCTGTTAGACTCCCTTTGTAATTATGATTACTTACTAAGACTTAGGATTTCAGTATGATTTTTGTCTTGTTCATCGAAGCCGTATACATTTGAAAAAGGTGTTTATGAGTCTGACTATATTGTTGCCTTTCCAACAGCTAAAACCGCCATTCCATGTCCATCTATATCGGCCACAAATACCTGGTACGTTAAAAGGTATTTGTTTGCAAAAGTTTGTAAATGGAAATTTTTGGTATTCTTATTGTTCCAATGGTTGATGTTACATGTCCCATTCAACGAACATTAATCGAAGTGCATATAGTCCGTAGGGTACCCAGGGCCTAGTGCATCCTCACAACCATTCATGTGTGTGTGTTTACTTCTTGCATGATGTTTACGTCGAATCTGAATGACTGAGTAGAGATAAGCTTTTCTTGACAATGATTTGTCAGATCATCGCGAGATCAATAGACTTCAGTTCTTGTACTAATCGAACATTGAAATAATGGAGACACAGAGCATTAATAATTATTCACTGTGGAAATGTTCTTGGAATTTGCAATTCTTGTCCGCAACATAGAATTGATATTCCTGAACTATTACAAACTGTCTTATTTTTATTTGAACGGTGTGTTACTGGAAGGTCTGTATGTTTAAGAACATCAATTGATCCGTTTTCTGTTAATTTTCTAATTAGGCGATGTCATAGCCACATTTGGTAGTACGGAGAAGAAAGCGGTAAATGCGGCCAAGATCAATTATATACTGCAAATAAGAATGAAGACAGATACTCGCGACAAGAACCTACAAGGCTAAGCTCCAGGTGAAGGCGAGAGCTGCCATTGAGCTCTATAGGCAAAGATGAAGGAAGAACATCGGCTTTTCAGAAAGAAGAAAAAAGAGCAAGAAAAGCGCGCGATCGTGGATGTAGAGAGGTGCCATTCCACGAACGATGTTCGCAAGTTTTAACATAGTGTAAAACGTCAAAGCCAAGGATACAAGGCTCGAACAGAATCCTTACCAGATGAACAAGGAAATATCGTAGTTGATACACAGTCGATGCTGAGGATATGGAAGAACCGCTTCTGCAGACTGTTAAACGGTGATCACGAAGAACATTCCGCTGTCAGGCAGAACGAACCATTTAACATTGGCAACGACAGCGAAAACTGCCCACCACCCGACCTAAGTTAAATGAGGGTAGCAATATCTTAACTCAAGCTTAATAAGGCCGCCGGGAATGACGGCCTTTCCGCTGAGCTGTATAAAGCTGGCGGAGATGACTTGGTAAGTAACCAACTTATAAGCCAAATCGAAAATGAAAGCATGCCTGAAAAATGGAACCTCAGCATCGTCATCAGCATCCACAAAAAAGGAGACCCTCTGAACTGCGCCAACTACAGAGTCATAAGTCTTCTCAACATCGCCTACAAGATCCTATCTGCCGTAATATATGAACACCTGAAACCGTTTACCAACAACCGAATCGGCCCGGTTTTAGGCCAGGAAAGTCCACAATCGATCAAATTTTCACACTTCGGCAGATCCTGGAAAAAACCCAAGAATTACAAATCGATACCCACCACCTAATTATAGATTTCAAAGCCGCATACGACAGCGTTTATAGACACGAACTATACAGCGCCATGTCTAGTTTTGGTTTACCGCCCAAACTCGTCCGTTTGTGTAGGATGACGATGGAGAATTCTCGCTGCACCATCAGGATCGGAAACGACCTCACCGAAACATTCGATACCAAAAAAGGATTTAGGCAAGGCGATGCGCTGTCATGTGACTTCTTCAACTTGATTCTTGAAAGGATTGTGCAAAACTCCCGAGCCAACACCAGAGGCACAATTTTCCAAAAATCGGGGCAACTACTAGCATACGCCGACGATATTGACATCATTGGTAGGACTCAACGTGATGTCATAGCCACGTTTGCTAGTATAGAGAAGGAAGCGGCAAAAATGGGTTTAGCAGTAAATGAGGGTAAGACAAAGTATATGCTGTCAACACGAAAGGACACACAATATCGACGAATTGGACAGAACGTCACCATTGACAGATATAACTTTGAGGTAGTACGGTACTTTGTTTACCTCGGCTCCGCTATTAACTCTGACAACAACATCTCGTCATAAATCAAACGAAGAATTACTCTTGCCAACCGCTGTTCCTTCGGGCTAAGAAGGCAATTTAGTAGTAAAGCCCTCATTCGAACTACTAAGAAGATCTTATATAAGACCCTGATTATCCTAGTCCTGCTCTATGGCGCTGAAGCATGGAGCGTATCAAAAGCGGATGAATAAATCCTTGGTCGATTCGAGAGAAAAATCCTTCGAAAAATCTTCGGTCCCGTTTGCGTTGTAGGGCTATGGAGAAGAAGATTCGCTGTTTCGCTATTGGTCCCATACATTTTTGACTTATCCAGGACAGTTTTTTTACCAATCCTAACAGGCCTAATCCTATACAAATTTCAAGAACGTTTATTTACTTTGATTCTACGATTATTAGGGTATGCTTGTATTTTTTGATTGCGGTGGCTAAAAAGCGTTGAACTACTAAGCACGGTGTTCCTGGTTTGAATTTCGAAAAGAACAATACTTCAAGTCTTCAAGTTTTTTTTTACTGCAGCGGTGCAGTGCAATTACCCATGCGGAATTAAGCCCCATAAGGCTAAATTCCAAAAAAAAAAAAAGAAACATACTCCGCGGGGGTTATTTTTTTTTTGAAATGGAAATAAGTCTTGAGGCTGTTAATGCCTTTTGCTTGTGGGTCTTATTTCCTTTGCATGCATCCAAACTCGCAAACAACGCAAATCCAACGAGGATCCCAAGTAGGGGGTTGCATATTCAAACATTTCATTCACCAAAAATAGAATAGAATGCCAATTTCAAATGGCAATAACAGCCGCAGGTGTTAATGCTGTGGTGGTGCTTATTCTGATTTCGAAAATGTAATAAGCTCTGTGGGGGGTATTTTCTTTATTTTGGGAATCAGGCCCAGCCGGACTTAATAGCAGCATCTGAAGCACCTCTTGTGAAAGTCTTCTTCTTAAACTTGCCATTCTAAATTGATGTTAAGTCACTTTTGTTGGACCAAAAATTAAACTTCACCCATCATATCCCATATTAATAAATAAGGTAGGTTTGGTGTCTTGTAATAGCTCTTAATACCATGTGAAAGCTGCAGTCGACCTTCATGAACAGATTGCACTTACTTTGCATTGAAATCTGATAACATTTGGACCCTGTGATGGGCTGTCAAATGTCTATCTGAGTAATACCAATTTCAGTCATCCATGATGGAAAGCGTTTTGTCACAAAATCTGTTTTATTTACCGTGCCAGAAATTCTGCTCGAAGAAGTCCACTTTCCAGACAAGGGGAAAAAGTTGAATTCTTCATCCGATAACTTCGAAATGCAATAAATGAGGTGGGATTTGTTTTTAAAGTTGGTGATCGGATGTGGAACCTTTATAGACATCCTGTTCCAGGTTGACGGGAGTAATACACTCTAACTCACTTAACCTAACCTCCGCTGCTTAGAATTCCAATAAGCATTGTGGAGTTTGATTTCAGTGTTGAAAATTCCATGAGAAACCTTCATATTCATCAACGGTAGTGGTATAGTCTAACTCGCAAAACCCAACCTTCGCTGCTTTAAGGGTAGGTGTCCCAGACCGACCAACTCATATTTCATGTAAATGCATTTGGTTGTGTTGGTAAGATCTCTTTAATTTTACTCTTGGCAAGACACCATTCTTGGCTCTTTCCGCTCGATAATCGTTAGATGAGCCCTTCTCTGCCTTTCCGACAGTCTGATCACGGTTTGCTTACGTTGGTAAGTTAGTTTACAACCGCTATCCAATTTCTCACTGGCATAAATATTCTTCCTCTTAAATTCGAAGGTTCATTGGTGGCAGAAAACTTAACCCCCCGCGTAGAAAGCCTGGTTTCAAAGCCGTAGCAATAGGCTCTGGGTTAAAGATTATCCCAACTTATCCCTAACAACTAATATTCCGACTAGCCAAGGTCAATACTCCAGCAGAGGAAAACATTTTAATAAATATTTGAAAATATGATATCCAATCATATATTGATAATTTCTCAAAGCGACATTGATATCGTAACACCTTTCTTCAATAAAGTTTCGCAACCCTCAATGAAAAAAAACCTCCACATGTCCATAACATGTACTCCTACTCACAGAGTTCTCGCCCCACAGTAATGCAAATCCTTGTGGTATATATTTAAACCACCTCAACAATATTTTATACAATTATATGTTTGCATAAGCCCTATATGAGGCAAGTAAAAAAGTTCACGAACTTCCCCATTCGTTATTTGGTTTTGTTATCCCTCCCACCATGCATTGTTTGCCTACCACCATTTTGAAAATGAGAACTAAAAACTTTTTCGATTTCTTCCCAGTTGCCGTTTGAAAGTTGGTCAATTCCACTTGTGAATGTAATTCTATCGTCAGCTCTGCTACCAGTTGACTTGAAACTTTTTGCACATTTCCTTTGATATCCTTTATACGGTACATCTCGAACATATAATGTACAATAACATGACATGAGCCAAAAAAAGAAAAAAACCTGTCCCGTAGGTACGTAAAAATAGTAAAATTCGCATACGAAAGTAAAATAAAGTTTAAGTCTAGGTTGTAACAAGTCGGTTTCAATTCATTGGATATAATAATCGTCGGATCAAACATATTCTCGATGTCCAAATTAGGAACTGCATGCGCATCTCCATTTTGTAGTCTATGTGAACATACTATGTCTGGCATAGCATGCCAGCTAAGGAATCGATGGAACTTTGCAACTTTAATGTTATACCTGCCTTAGATTGGCTTTAATTCAGAAGCTGCAAGCCTCAAAGAAAGATCAACCGGGGAGAATGTTTTATGATTTGTAAGGAGGGGGTTGAATTGGTATTATTGTACCCTGTAGTAGAGGTGGCATCCTAGTGGTCGCACGGCGACAGCTCGTCGGAATGGGGGGGATCTTTCTACTACCACCAACCTACAAATAATTATCGTGCCATGATCACTGTATGTATTCATCTTACCAAGTGTTAAAAGCTTATTTTTTTGCCCGTTTAAGCGATTGTACATCCTTAAGGGAAGACAAGGTAAAAAAAAAGAAGATTTTATAGAAAAAAAAGGGGAAAAAAGGTCTAAAGAGATATTTATCGATGTTATTATATGTTGGTGGAAGATGCTCTCAGGTAAACATTCTCCCAATAGGCTAGCCCGCCCATGATATCAACTGAGATTGAATCACCTTGACTATCTTGTGCCTAGATATTATAAATAGTCCCTAAAATGATCCACATAGTTCTACTCACACATCACTCCATCAAAACAAGTCTACGCTACATCGCCAAATGGTTTAAATTACTCCATAATTAAAGAAACGTTTGTTTCAAAATTCAAAATAATAAATATTTATTGGTAATCTCATCTCTGATATAGTAAAAAGAATTATGACAGCTAACATCAAAAGAGAGCAACAAGGTAAAATCCCATAATCTGCATATGACTTGATTTTAAGGTTATGTGATTAAATCCAAGCAGGCTGATTTATACTTATAAAATTATGATATTTTTATACCCTATCCCATAGGGGTATATTAGTTTTGATACATAGTTTGTAACTGCCACGCCCCCTTTTTAGAAAAACGTGTTTTTTGGCTAAACCATAAGAAATTTTAAAAAAGTGTCTGAGAAACGTAGTTAGAGAATCGTAATATATATATTTCGTTCATATAAAGTTTTTTGCCACGCCCAATTTTTGGGGGCGTTTTTAATAAAAAACGTTTTACGGTCAAATTTTAAAATTTTCGAAAAAAATTTTGATTTCACATTTCATCCATAGATCATTTTAGCCCACGCCCACTTTTTGAGGGCGTATTCCTACAAAAACCGTTTGTATACCCTACCCCATAGCATATGCAGGAGGAAAACGATGTGTTTTGTCAAACAACAAAAGATTCTAATAAACTGTTTGAACAATGTGTTGTGATAATGTCATTTTCTATATTATAGGCTAATAAAGCCCACTTTTTGGAGATATTAATTTTAAGGATGGGATGGGATAGGGTATTAAACGATCCGCACAGGGGATTGTACTCTTCTCATATGTTTAATAGGACAATTAACTTCAAATAGTAAAAATTAGATTAATTCAATATTTAAGAATAGATATATAATAGTTCTGTAAGATGTCAATTTAAAAATGTTCACTTTTGTAGAACATGAAGTTAGGAATATTTTTATATGCAATTTGTATTCAAACTGATAAAGTGAATGTATGTTTATATTGAATGATTGTTTGTGTGACGTATATCGATATGTTTAGTTTTGTTTGACTGATTTAGCGTATATAAAAATATTGACATGGTAGGTAGGTATATTTTAGGTAATGCAATTTAGTTTTAAAAATTTAGAAAATGTAGGTGTGAATTTTTAATATTTAGCGAATTTTTAACATTTAAAACAGATAAAATAAATAGGCAATTAATATATATAGACTAGACCACGTCCAGCACGCTGTGAAGAAAATATAGCGGCCGTAGCTGAGAGTGTACACGAAGACCGTAGAGAGTCGATTCGGCGTGATTCGTGCCATGATAACCGACTATTCGATGCCTGAAATTGAAGCTCGTGATCTCGGCGACATTTGGATTCAGCAACACGGCGCCACTTTCCACACATCGCATCAATCAATGGACTTATTGAGAGAACATTTCGGTGAGCACAGAATTTCACGTTTTGGGCCGGTCGATTGGCCACCAAGATCGTGTGATATCATACCGTTAGACTTTTTCCTGTGGGGATATGTAAAATCAAAAGCTTATGCCGACAAACCCGCTTCGATTCAGGCCTTGGAGGAAAACATCACGCGTGTCATTCGCCAGTTACCAGTCGAAATGCTCGAACGAGTGATCGAAAATTGGACTCAACGGATGGACCATCTGCGACGTAGCAACGGCCAACATTTGACAGACATAATCTTCAAAAAATAAATGCCAAAGAATATTCTTTCAAATGATAATAAACATTCTCCATTAAATTTGAATTTTCTGTGTTTTTTTCTTTAAAAAAGTAGGGAACCTCGAAATGGATCACCCATTACTTATTTTGTATGATGTAAAACAAAAATATCGTAGATCAAATAATATAACGACATGAGTCAAAGAAAGAAGCAATAATTAATCGTTGGATTGAAACTCTGTGCGTTTGGTGTTGGTGAAGGTGATGGGAAGGTGTTGGATAGGTCAGATGACGCTACGATCCTGTATCAAAATCCTCGGCGTGCTTCTGTAGATTAAGTCAATACACTATAAGATTGATGATAATTCAGATAATGTTTTTCTTGACAAAAAGAAGAGTTGGTTTGAGTCTTTCGTCGTTGGTCCCACGAACAATTTCCACAAGTAGGTTATGTTGGCTCGAGCCCGTTTTACGAAACGATGTACTGCGTAGCCTCGTTTTGCGGTAAGTGGGTGGTAAATCACTCGTGGATCAGATCAAGGAAATATCTAACAAACAAATAAAATATTTTCACTAACTATTCACATTTTTTTATGAATTAATAATCACTTTTTGATTTATGATTCATGATTTGAATATTTGGAAGTTTGGTGTGCAGATAAACACATGTGCTATTTGCACGTTCAATTGTCTTGAAACTTTCTCAAGTAATTTGAATAATCGCTCCGAAGTTGAGTACTAAATCATTACACAGTTTATTTTTTTAGAAGAGTTGTTTAGTTTGAAACAAATGGTTTAAAAAAATTACCTTATATTAATTTAATATTGCAACATGCAAATAAAAGTATACCACCAGTGTAATTTTTCTATGAAGCACTTTGTGCACGATCGGTTGCGAAAACAAGAAAAAGATCTAGAGCATGTGTTCCACGGCCTATATAGTACTGATTTGTACAAAAAAGAGTGCAAAAGGTGTGGTGTAAAATTTGCACAACATGTGTACAGCGTCTTTGATTGTTGAGATACCGGGTGCAACATTTCCAAATTTAGTTTTAACATAATATTTAAAATACAAGGTGGCGCAAAAGTTGTCACCCGTCGCAAAAGTTGTCACCCGATGTTTTTTGGTTGCAAATATTTAAAATCTTCAGCAAAAAAAGTAGAAAAAAATTATTCCATGATTCATGTCTTATGCGCCACCTTTAATAATTGTTTCAATTTTTTTGCAAAACACTTTAAAAAATGGCGGCCAAAAAATATCGGGTGACAACTTTTGCGACGGGTGACAACTTTTGCGCCACCTTGTAATTATTTTAAAGGCTTATGCTACAGATTATTCTGGATGGTTGACAGGATATGAACTCAGCCCAAGTCACAATTCTACAGGATTTTAACATTACCATCACCATTTGGTTATGGTACCCTAGCAGAACGTGAGTGACAGAAAGCCAGGGTGGCATGGTTACCATTAGAAGCAGCACGACTTAACTTTTGAATGAATAGAGGACATCCTCTACTGCGTCCGACGTCAGCCTGGGAATTGAAAACCCTGCAATCCAGAGTATTGGTGTCCAATCGCTCTACATGTCGAAGACATCTTAAACGTCCCATCCGAAGTTTCTTGACCAGGTCAATGTCGCTGTATGGTTAAAAAAGTTCGTGATTGAATCTTCGTCTATACAGTTCGTCAACACAAACGGGACCGTTTGCGGTTGTTAAGAGTAATTCTTCGTTTAATTTCTGACGAGATGTTGTTGTCAGAGTTAATAGCGAAGCCGAGGTAGACAAAGTCCCTCATTACCTCCAAGTTATATTTGTCAATAGTGACGTTCTGTCCAATTCGTCGATGTTGTATGTCCCTTCTAGTTGACATCATGTGCTTGGTCTTACCCTCATGGCCTACTATTTTTGCCGCTTCCTTCTCAATACTATAGCCAACGTAACTATGACATCAGGTGGAGTCCTACCAATGATGTCAATATCATTGACGTATGCTTATAACGGGTGATTTTTTAGCTGGTTTGGTTTTGGCAACACTGGTTTTGACAGCTGACGTGTGTTTAGTACCTTGTGTCACTGTCAAACAGCTTCAGTTTGGTTTGCAATTTAACCATGGATCGTCTTACAAATGAACAACGCTTGCAAATTATTGAATTTTACTATCAAAATTCGTGCTCGGTTCGAAATGTTCATCGCGCGCTGCTTCCATTTTATGATCGGCATTCTCGACCTTCTGAGCAGTCTATTCGGAAGATTGTGACCAAATTTCGCACCAAATTTACTTTGTTGGACATTAAACCACCAACACGTTTACGTACTGTGCGTAGTGAAGAAAATATTGCGGCCGTATCAGCTAGTGTGACAGAAGACCGCGAAATGTCGATTCGGCGCCGTTCCCAGCAGTTAGGCCTTTGTTACAGCACTACGTGGAAAATTTTGCGGAAGGATTTGGGCGTAAAGCCTTTTAAGATACAGCTGGTGCAAGAACTAAAGCCAGCCGACCTACCACAACGCCGAATTTTAGGTGAATGGGCTCTTGGAAAGCTGGCCGAGGATCCGCTTTTTTATCGAAAAATTGTGTTCAGCGATGAGGCTCATTTTTGGTTGAATGAGTACGTAAATAAGCAAAATTGCCGCATTTGGAGTGAAGATCAGCCAGAAGCATTGCAACAGCTACCAATGCATCCCGAAAAAGCCACTGTTTGGTGCGGTTTATGGGCCGGCGGCATTATTGGGCCATATTTCTTCAAAGATGATGCGAATCGCAGCGTTACTGTCAATGGTGAACGCTACCGAGCGATGATAACAAACTTTTTTTTGCCCGAAATGGAAGTTCTTGACTTGCATGATATGTGGTTTCAACAAGACGGTGCCACATGCCACACAGCACGCGAAACAATGGTGCAATTGCGAGGCGATTTTGGTGAACAGTTAATTTCACGTTTCGGGCCGGTCAATTGGCCGCCTAGATCGTGCGATTTGACACCATTAGATTATTTTTTGTGGGGGTATGTCAAGGCTAATGTCTATAGGGACAAGCCCGCTTCGATTGACGCACTGGAAGCCAACATCCATGCATTCATTCGTGAGATACCGGCCGATATGTGTGAAAGAGTATGCCAAAATTGGACTCAGCGGATGGGCTACCTGAGACGCAGCCGCGGTCAACATTTGCATGAAATTATCTTTAAACATTAAATTGCAAGGTTCAAACTATCGATTCGAATAAATATTTCATTCATTTTTTCGAATTTTTTGTGTTTGTTTTTAAAAAAAGTTCTAAACCTCTTAAAAAATCGACCGGTAGTTGCACCGATTAACGGAAGATAATGCCTCTGGTGCTGGCTCACGAGTTTTTCCTCTCAGGAATAAGATTAAGGAAGTCATATGACACTGCGAGCTTCGCCTTGCCTAGAACCGTTTGTTGGAATCGAATGAATTGGTGAGGTCGTTTCCGACCCTGATGGAGCAGCGAGAATTCCCCATCGTCCTCCTGCGCAGACGGACTGAACATGGCTCTGTATAATTCTTCTGTATAAATGCTGTAGTATGCCGCTTTCAAATCGATGAATAGGTGGTGGTTATCGATTTGGACTTCTTGGGTTTTTTTTTCTAGAATCTGCCGAAGTGTGAACAATTGTTTAGTTGTGAACCTTCCTGGCCTAAAATCAATTTAGTTTCAGGCGTTCACATATTTTGGCGGATATGATCTTAGATCTTGTAAGTGATATTGAGCGACTTATGCCTCTGTAGTTGGCACAGTTGAGATGGTCTCCTTTTTGGTGGATCGGTATATCGATGCTGAGTTTTCATGCTTCAGGCATACTTTCATCCGACCAAAACTTGCTCATGAGTTAGTTAATGTTTCTTACTAAATCATCATCCCCGGCTTTATAAAGCTATGCGGGAAGGCTGCCATTTCCGTCAGCCTTGTTAAGCTTAAGTTGAGATAATTGTATTGTGTTGTATTCCTCACAGACAATTTTCGCTGACTTCTCCAGTATTGAATGGTTTGTTCTGCCTAACAGCGGAAGATTGTTTGTGATTGCCGTTTCACAGTCTGCAGGAGTGGTTTTCCAGTCTGCTGGAGTGGTTTTCCATATCCTCAGCATCGATTGTGTCTCAACTAGGACTTGTTAATCACGAAAGAATTCGACTCGTCCTTTGCATGCCTGGCTTTGACGTTTTACACCTTCGTTAAACGAAAATCATTCCTGAAGTTGCCTCCCGTTGCGTGCTTATTCTAGGTCTATTTTCTTCTTTCTGAAAAGCATTCCCTTCTTTTTTGGGTTAAAGGCTCAATGGCAGTTCTCGTCGTCACCCGCAGCTTAGTCTTGTAGACTTCGTTCTTGGCTGCGAGCATCAGTCGACATTCTTTATCAAAAAAAAGGTTCCTTGCTAGTGGAAGCCAGAATACAAGCACATCAGATGCAGCTGATCTAATAAATTGTTGACATCGTTGTCATTGTTCTTCAGCATTAGATGCTGGTCGTATGGTGTTAATGGAGATGCATTCCTCAAAAGACTTTTTGGTCTTTTGCTATTGCAGTTTTTCGATACAGTCATTTGCTGTCGCGTGGTGGATATCTGCATTCTTACCTTGGCTACAACAAAGTTGTGGACCGTGCATCTGGATGCGTGCATCTTGACCGTTCATTGATCTATAGACCGCCATGTGTCTCGTGGATATTGAGGTGAGAAAACCATGTGCTGGCTATAGTGACATATCAATTAGCCTAATTCCTAATTCAATGACATGTTGTCGAGTAGGCTTTACCTTTCGACAATATTGCTAAAAATATCTTCTCTTCCTACCTTTCCGTTAAAACGTCCCAAACTGATTTTAACATCGCGCCTGGTTAGTCTTTCATTTGTTTTCTCAATGAGCTCGTAGAAGAGGTCTTTATCATCTTTTTCCTCCGTCGGAGCGTGAGTGCATATAAGGACTAAATTTGGCGAATGAGCCCTTGATGCGGATTTTTACAATGCGATCGCTAATGTCTTGAAAACCTAAGACTTCTTGTCTAAGTCTGGAACTAACTAGATATCCACAAACGAAAAGTCGCTGTCTCTGCTTACTATAACACGGACCGTAGTAAGTGTCACAGATTTTTATCCTTTTTTTGCCCGGTCCATCCTATAATATTTCCAGGATGGCAGTAATGTATGCTTCTGCTTGTTGTCCGGCCGCACCACTCCTGTTTATTGTTCCAAAATTCCAGATACGAAAGTCTCGTCGTTGTCATTTTTTTCGTTTTGCATGGTCGTCAACAATAAAATCAGTCCTTCCCGAAGGCTTTGGTTGCTTCGTAACCTTAGTTTCTTTATGTAAGTTGGGTTAAAGCACAACCCCCAAACTGGAGGGTCAGCTCAACTTTATTAGATACCCTTATACACCAGGTCATTAGTATCTGCTACGGGATTGAGCGCTGCCATTGGCCTATCAGCTGCTCCGCAACCATATATGGTCATGGGGCCTGATTAACCCTGGAGATTCCTAAATGACCTGTTGTCCGAATGTGCCGTGGAGCTTATTTAGGTTTTTCACTTTGGCCATTCTTACTGGGACTGTATTGTGTACTTACTTACTTACTTACTTAAGTGGCGCTACAGTCCGGAATGAACCTGGGCCTCAACCAACATGCCTCTTCAATTAGCCCGGTCCTTAGCTAACTACCTCCAGTTGCGCACTCCAAGTTGGTTGAGGTCGGTTTCCACTTGTGCGCGCCACTTAAGGCGAGGTCTTCCTCTACTGCGTCCGACGTCTGGCTGGGAATCGAAGACTCTGAGAGCCGGAGTATTGGTGTCCATTCGTTCTACATGTCCTAGCCATCTTAAACGTTAAAAGTCCAATGCGGAGTTTTTTGACCAGGGGCATGTCGCTGTACAGCTCGTATAGTTCTTGGTTGAATCTTCGTCTCCATAGCCCGTCAACGCAAACGGGACCGAAGATTTTTCGAAGAATTTTCCTCTCGAATCTACCAAGGATTTCTTCATCCGCTTTTGATACGGTCCATGCTTCAGCGCCGTAGAGCAGGACTGGGATGATCAGGGTCTTATATAGGGTCTCCTTAGTAGTTCGAGTGGGGGCTTTACTACTAAATTGCCTTCTTAGCCCGAAGAAACAGCGGTTGGCAAGAGTAATTCTTCGTTTAATTTTTGACGAGATGTTGTTGTCAGAGTTAATAGCGGAGCCGAGGTAGACAAAGTCCCGTACTACCTCAAAGTTATATCTGTCAATGGTGACGTTCTGTCCAATTCGTCGATGTTGTGAGTCCTTTCGTGATGACAGCATATACTTAGTCTTACCCTCATTTACTGCTAAACCCATTTTTTCCGCTTTTTTTCTCTATACTAGCAAACGTGGCTATGACATCACGTTGAGTCCTACCAATGATGTCAATATCGTCAGCGTATGCTAGTAGTTGCACCGACTTTTGGGAAATTGTGCCTCTGGTGTTGGCTTTGGAGTTTTGCAGAATCATCTCAAGAATCAGATTAAAGAAGTCAAATGACAGCGCATCGCCTTGCCTAAATCCTTTTTTGGTATCGAATGTGTCGGTGAGGTCGTTTCTGACCCTGATGGTGCAGCGAGAATTCTCCAGCGTCATCCTACACAAACGGACGAGTTTGGGCGGTATACCAAATCTAGACATGGCTCTGTACAGTTCGTCTCTATAAATGCTGTCATATGCGGCTTTGAAATCGATGAATAGGTGGTGGGTATCGATTTGGACTTCTTGAGTTTTTTCCAGGATCTGCCGAAGTGTGAAAATTTGATCGGTTGTGGACTTTCCTGGCCTAAAACCACACTGATAAGGGCCAATCAGGTTGTTGGTAAACGGTTTCAGGCGTTCACATATTACGGCAGATAGGATCTTGTAGGCGATGTTGAGGAGACTTATGCCTCTGTAGTTGGCGCAGTTCAGAGCGTCTCCTTTTTTGTGGATCGGGCAAACGATGCTGAGGTTCCATTCTTCAGGCATATTTTCATCCGACCAGATTTGGCTTATGAGTTGGTGGATGTTACTTACCAAGTCATCTCCGCCGGCCTTATAGAGCTCAGCGGGAAGGCCGTCATTTCCGGCAGCCTTATTAAGCTTGAGTTTAGATATTGCTATCCTCACTTCACTCAGGTCGGGTGGTTGGCAGTTTTCGCTGTCGTTGCCAATATTGAATGGTTCGTTCTGCCTGACAGCGGAATGTTGTTCGTCATCGCCGTTTAACAGTCTGCAGAAGTGGTTCTTCCATATCCTCAGCATCGACTGTGTCTCAACTACAATATTTCCTTGTTCATCTCGACAGGATTCTGTTCGAGCCTTGTATCTTTGGCTTTGGCGTTTTACACTTTGGTAAAACTTGCGAACATCGTTCCTGGAGTGGCACCTCTCTATATCCTCGATCGCGCGCTTTTCTTGCTCTTTTTTCTTCTTGCTGAAAAGCCGATGTTCTTCCCTTCTTCTTTGCCTATAGAGGTCAATGGCAGCTCTCGTCTTCACCTGCAGCTTAGCCTTGTAGGCCTCGTTCTTGGCTGCGAGCATCTGTCGGCATTCCTCATCAAACCAGGGGTTTCTTGCTGGTGGCCGCGAGAAAGCTAGCACATCAGTTGCGGCTGATCTAATGGCCTGTTGGCATCGTTGCCATTGCTCTTCGACATTCGATGCTGGTGGTATGGTGTTGATCGAGAGGTTAAGGGATACGCGTTGTGCGAAGGTCTTGGCGGTCTCTTGCGATTGCAGTCTTCCGACATTAAATTTTTTCACAGTATTTCTGGATTGTTGTGGCCTGGTGGATATCCGCATTCTTACCTTGGCTGCTACAAGGTAGTGATCCGAGTCGATGTTAGCTCCTCGGAATGTTCGAACATCCAAAATACTGGATGCGTGCCTCTTATCTATCTCAATGTGATCAATTTGGTTGACCGTTCGTTGATCTGGAGACCGCCATGTCCCCTTATGGATATCGAGGTGAGGAAACCGTGTGCTGGCTATAGTGGCGTTTCGTTCCGTAGCGAAATCAATTAGCCTAAGTCCGTTACCAGACGTGTTGTCGTGTAGGCTTTGTTTTCCGACAATGCTTCTAAAGATGTCTTCTCTTCCTACCTTTGCGTTTAAATCTCTCAGCACGATTTTAACATCGTACTTCGGTAGTCGCTCATAGGTTTTGTCGAGGAGCTCGTAGAAGCAGTCCTTAGCTATATCATCTTTTTCTTCCGTCGGAGCGTGAGCGCATATAAGGCTTATGTTGGCGAATTTGGCCTTGATGCGGATTGTTACAATGCGTTCGCTAATGTCTTGGAAACACAAGACTTCTTGCCTAAGTCTGGCACTTATCCCCACCCGAATAGTCGCTGCTTCTGCTCACTATAACACGACACATAGTAGATGGGTTTTCATTCTCTTTTTGCCCGGCTCATCCTATCGTGTTTCCTGGATGGCAGTTATGTCGGCTTTGTAGCAGTTTAGGGCTTCCGCTGGTTGTTCGCCTGCACCTCTCCTGTTTAATGTTCTCACATTCCAGGTGCAGATACGAACGTCGTTGTCCTTTTTTCGTTTAGCAGGGTCGTCAACAACAAAATCAGTCCTTTCCGAGGCTATTGGTTGCTTCGTAACCATGTTTTTTTTCTGTGGGTGGGTAGTTAACCCAAAGCACAACCCCCAACCTGGAGGGCCAGTTCCAATTTATTAGATACCCCTAGGACACGGGGCCATCAGTATCCACTACGGGATTGAGCGCTGCCGTTGGCCTTTCGGTTCATCCGCCACCATCTCTGTTCAAGGGGCCTGACTAACCCTTGAAATTCCTAGACAACCTGTTGTCCGAATATGTCAGAGCAGCTCATCTAGGTTCGCCTGGGACAGCAGGCCGGGTATTCATCCGTGCCATTCTCACCAGGGTGTTTATAGTGTTGCTGTTTTTCGTCGTGTTATCAACACTCGCACTTATCGTTTAGCAAGTCAAATCCGGTTGGATGAGACCAGTACCCGATGGTTACCACTTGGAGGTAAAAATATGCACATTTGATGTGTAGTCAGAGTTGCAAAACTGGGCATTGCCAAGTTAACGCCAATCAGAGTCTACCCTCGTTCTACAACACCCAACACCATCGTTGATTAAATCTTGGGAATTCTTCCGCCGCCGTATTGAAGAAGACCTATATGCCATAGCGTGAGGGCACATCTTCCCCCATGTTCTCATCTGCTTCCGCCACTTTACACAGAAATTGAGACCCTATCTACCATCAAGGACTTTGCGGTCGCTATGATAAGACTAAGAATCAGAGTTGGTTGACATCAGCTAGGTGAAATCTCAATTGGTTTCATATAGTCGCATTGCATACCATTTGACAACTTAGGCCTATCAGACAACTTAGAAATTCATAACCCCCAAATTAGTCGAAAACTTATAACCAATTGAACTCATAAGAAGTGTATCCTGCTCTTAATTTAGCCACATTGTGTCCTGAAACATGAACATCTGTCTAAATTTGTCCTATTTCCGCATACCTTATACAATGAGGAAGTAAACAATTTGAAATTTATGTTACCGTACCGCATACATGTGAAACAAATACAACCTACTACGGCTGGTTTGATATCATCAATATCCCAAAGGATCTTTTAGCAATTAATTTCAATAATCAAACAATCTGAACACACTCGAACTAGCTTTTCACGTGAAATTAGTTTACATTCATCTTGTGCATAACAATAAGTTAAATTAGGATACCTACATTGTGTTGGTGTTTATTTTGCGCCAGAGGAGCATACTAGTCTGTGGAATATGAAAATCCGTTTGAAAATTACTCCTTTGATGGAGTTTAGATGAAAATTCACCACAAAATCAACGCAGAATGAGAACAAGAGGAAGGCGAATGAAGAAAAGACTCATTCATCGTATATAGTTGGCTGACTGAAAACATGACAAGGAGAACAAAAATCAAGGATACTCGTGTTTCATTCCGATTGCAGTACTTGGCACAAGCAGTGAAAGTACCAGCAGTAGATGATGGGATGATGAGATGAGGGGTTGTTCTGATTCTTACCGGAAAGCAGAGAGAAAAGAGGAAAATGATAGGAAATTTCCATTTAAAACCGATTACCCTTCCTATCCAGAAAAGTATCCTTGCAGTTACCGTTCATCCAGCACGTTCATATAGGGATGATAGATGGGCGCATCCGCCCACTCAGATATATATATATGTCTGCGTAGGCACCCTCAACTATTTGCCTTCAATTTATTAGCTTCACAATGATGAAGATCCTTTCATCAAAGGCATCATTCATTCGTTTATGTCATTTCGATATTATGAGGCTCCTTTTCATGCCCATCATCATCATCATAATCATTGTCGTCATCGTCGTTATGATTCCCATCATCACCACCCTCGGGTCTCTGTCATCATCATCAGCATCATTGAGTCGAATCGAATCGTATCGTCGTAACCCTAGCCAGACCATTCGACTGTTATATGAGTAGTAACTGAAATGACCAAAAATCGAATTCAAGTCCTTCCGTCTTTCGTCGTCACCAAAGCGAAAGAAAAGGAAAAATCATGAACAGAAAAAAAACAGAAATTCTAAAAATCATCGAAAGATGGAAAATAGGGGCAGGAAAATATAATTCTGTGCCAGCAGTGTGGAGAAAGGTCGCTTGAATATAGATGATGATCACCAGTAACGTAAGGACTCAATAACTACGACTGATTGACTGACTGACCAACCTAGATGATTGGCCACGGCCACCCTCACAAGTCATTCCGGGTTTGCTGTATGTAAAGTCGTCACGAACGAGGGTGGCAAATGGCAGCAAAAGCAGACGAACGGCGCGGATGCTTGTGTCCTTTTCACTTTTGGTACAACTGAAGGCGACGTACTCGGAAAGGGGGAATTGATCCCTTTTAAGGATTATTGCTTATCAAAATGTTACATATTGATGAAAAATTATCCCGTCCTGCAATAAAAATGTATGAGGATCGCCATTGAATTGAATGACTTCAGGTTTGAGTATGCGATGGGTGACTCTGGTTATAAGAGGAAGAGTGTCCTTCTGGTTGGAATACACACAGACGCATGTTAGTATGTGTCTATAAAGTGTTTTAAAAAACTGAAGTTTCCATTATGCTTGCAAGTAGTAGCAGCTTTAATTTGGATATTCGATTCCCCTATTGTTCTCGCTTCGTTTATGTAAAGCTTAATCCCTGGTACGGAACTAAGTTAATTGAAAGACTAAATGAAATTTGGAATAAAGGGAATTGAACTTATGACTAAAACAACCATAAGAAACTATTAATACATCCATTAAGTCTTACAAAGAAACCCCTGCCATGTCTTCTAAGATATCGAAGGACTGTCATCTCATATGAAGAATGGGCGGCCTTCCTGTCAAAATGGGTAGATGTACTACGGACTTTACTTCTCCTTCGTCTTTGAGGACTTCTTCATTTTTGAAGACTATCAACTTGTAATCCTTGTTTCCTACAATGTACTTTTCGATTAATACACCGACAAGTACTCGGATTTGGAAGAGGCTAGAGATTTTGGTGTTCCTCATTCAATCCTTTAATGACATCGTTACTTAGGGTTTTAGCAGTGTTAGGTAAGGTTATATTGTAGTGGCTTTACGTGATGCGCGTGGATACTTAAATCATTAAGGTCCGTTGTGGTACCACATGGATCTGTCGACTTTCCCTATATTCGTTCACCTAATTGAACCATTCAGAGCTGAATATATAGCGTAGGAAGTTTCTGACATTGATATTAGCCAGCTCACCTATAGATTATCAAAGATAAAGTTTTCCAGATGGAGTTCTCTCTTTTTGGAGACAGCTCGCAAGGACAAAGGAGGTGAGTAATATCGGGTTTTTCAATAAGAGCGCTACAAAAGTAGCACAAAAAAAGGAGCACAAAAACAAGAACGGCTTTGGATATCAATGAAATTCCGTATCCCTGTGAAAGTACGTTCGATGCAATTATGTTTGGAACTCGATTTCTTTTGCATGGCCACCACGGGCACGTTTGCAGAAGTCCAGACGCTGAACCCATTTTTCGACGGTTTTCAAGCATAAATCGGCCGATACTGCTGCAATTTCACGTTCGATATTCGTACGAAGTTCATCAATCGTCGCTGGCTTGTTGGCATAGACCATAGACTTGACGTAGCCCCACAGGAAATAATCTAACGACGTCCAATCGCACGACCGAGGCGGCTAAGCGACTGGACCATTTCGTGAGATAACACGTTCTCCAAACTTGGTTTCCAATAAATTGATTGTGACATTCGCTGTGTGGCTTGTGGCGCCGTCCTGTTGGAACCACATATCCTCCATTCGGTTATCATTGAACGGTAGCGATTCCCAAAGTAACGAGCCGGTCTTGATCATCACGGAAGAAGTACGGCCCAATGACGCCGCGCCGCCGGCCCATAAACCATACCAAACCGTAATTTCAGGATGCAATGATAACTCATGGATTGTGTGGATTGCTGCCTGACCAATACCGCATATTTTGTTTATTGACGAAGCCACTCAGCCAGAAATGAGCCTCATCGCTGAAGATGATTTTTCGATGAAAATCCGAATCATTTTCAAGTTGTTGCTCAGCCCAATTCACGAACATACGACGCTTCTGGTGGTCAAGCGGCTTCAGTTGTTGCATCAATTTAATCTTGTTAGGATGTAGGCCAAGATTTTTTTCGCAAAATTCGCCACAACGACGTCACAGAGATGCCCATCGCTTGAGAACGACGTGTGAGAGACACATTTGGGCTTTCTTCAACTGAAGCCTCAGCGGCAACAATATTCTCGACCCTACGGGCACTACTTTGTCTCACTGGCACGGGAACATTTTGTACTTTGCCTGTGTATTCAAATTTTTCCACTAGACGCTCAATTGTTGATCTGCTAGGACGATTATGATGACCATAAATTGGACGTAGCGGTCTTAACGTTGAGGCCACTGACTCCGAACTTCGGTAGTAAATTTTAATGATTTCGACTCGTTGTTGGCTCGTATATCATTGCATCATGAAATGGCAAAAGAGCGGCAAGAAATATGGCTTCGTTTGCGCTGTCCCTGTCGCTCTACTTTTGTAGCGTCCCTCCTCTCCTTCGTCCAAGCCGCTTCTACAGAATTCATTGCTGAATAGGCCTAGCCTTTTTGCGTGTTAGCCTATAGAACAGTGTCCTGCAAGGACACCGAAAATGGTGCTTATGTTTGATCAGTTCAGCATTGTCAAGCGCTTCTGGTTATAATTAGACCAGAGTTGCCTGCGGTTTGCTTTATTGATCGCATCCAGTTTGATCTGCAGTTTACATGTAACGAGGGGCATACCTAACATATCTACTGGTTTTAGAATTTCAAGGGCAAGGAACTTTGCAGTTCCCTGGAATGTCTCTGTGGCCCGGCAATTAGAAGAGGCGAATGATGAAATGCTCTGCCATCTCATTAAAATTTAATCGGCATTCGTGGGCTAATTTCGATTTAAACGAGGGGAATTCCAGGAATCTTAGCGGTGTTGATGATGGGTAATTCCTGTCCTTCCGATTGTGATGTATTCCAGCCAGTATCCGCTTTTTCGTTCCTATAAACTTCGTAATGGCGGAAAACCCAGCAGAGTAGTACCTACCGAGCGATTACTTATAGGTCTGAATTCCTGGAGGCTGTCTGTGATGTACCCTTTATGTCTTAAAAATCAGCCAAACCATTTTCAAAGTCAATATCGGTCCACAGGCTACGGGCGTTTGTTAGCCAATCCTTTACTATCTACCAACCTTTCAGCGTTAAGGATGACTGCATGTCAAGTCGATTCTGATATGTTCTGATTAGAGACATCATTTGCCACCATTCGCAAAGCGGACTATTCCTCACTTCTTAAGAGTCGTCTGTCCTATGGAGTTCAAATGTTAGGTAATGCGATTATATAAAAACGCTAAGTTTTCACATAACGCATGCATATCAACGCGACTCTCAGCTTCATCTTGCCTAGCACCTTGATGTAGATAGGATGTCAAACCCTGTTTTATGTGTTGGTGGCATTGGATAAGGGCGAGAGTGAACCCGTGTGCTCCTACAAAAGCAAATTCCTTTTCTAAGAAGGCAGCATAATAATTCCCAAAATGAATCAACGGGTGCGTCTACAGTCCCAGTTAAGATGGACAAAGAGAAGAAGCTACATGAGCTTAGTTTTCATATTCCGGCAACATGTCATTTAGAAATCTTAAAGGATTATTCCACTTGAACAAAGATGGTAATGGATGACCCTGAAGGTCAACGACATCGCTCAATTCCAGTAGTGGAATAAATTGGAACTGGTCCAACAACTTGGGTATTGTGCCATCAGGGTTACTTACTTACCAGGTAAAAAACAGCGAGCTTTTAGCGAGGCAAAAGCTTCGGATAATGGATCTCAATAAGTACCAACCAGTCCTGGAACGATCCCGGATAACGACTTACGAGTAAAAAATTAAATATCTCACATAAACGGCCAATACAAGGCCGAAAACTTAGTTTTTCCCTTAATATGTGCGTTATTATTTCTACCATAAAGAAGAGGACTTCCTGTTTAACGCCGAGTCCGAAAGGGGCAAATTTTAGAAGCTTCTCATGAAAATGTTACTTTAGGATGTTTGTCAGACTTAGATAGACCCCAGCGATGCTAGTTAAAAACATAATTCAGTCCTCGAGCGATTCAGGAAATACGACAGTCAGGACCAGGAATGCCAAACACCAAAACATGTGCCCAAGAATAATTGACTTAAAGACGGTTTGTGATTTTCTGGTTGTGATCCGCAACAGCACTAAGTTTTGCAATATTAGATTTATTTTTACACACTACCCTACAGTTAAGATTGATGACCCTGTGAAGATGAGATTGCTTCAACCTCGTTCTGGAAGAGATAGTGTGTAAGGCAGGAGTTAATACGGGAGGCACAAATGGTAGGCAATCCGAATTTTATTAGCCTTCAAGTGGCGACAGCTGAGTACCTAATATCTTCACCGTGTAGATAGGGTCTCAGCCCCTGAGCAATGTATTCGCGGAAGCTGATGAGAGCGGGGGGAAGAAGTATATTCAAACTAATGCACATATTCTATTTCCAGGCTGCGCTCAACTACCATCCCTTTTCAATTAGCTCCGTCCTTAGCTTACTGCGCAGTTCAAGTTGGTAAAGGTCAGTTTCTACTTGCGCACACCAACTAAGGCGAGGTATTTCTCTACGGCGTCCGACTTCTGGCTGGAAATGGAAGACCCTGTAAGCCGGAGTATTAGTGTACATAGGACATAAGGATCCTAGCTATCTTAAAAGTTCAATCCGTAGTTTGGCAAGAGTAATTCTTCGATTACGATAATCCGACAAATTTTGCTCATAAGTTGATGAGCAAAATTCCGGTTTTATAAAGCTCGTCGGGGAAGGCCATCAATTTTGACAGCGGTGCTATGCTTAAGTTTATATAGTGATATCCTCAATTTACTTAGGCCGGGTGGTTGGTATAGTTTTCGTTGTCGTCGCCAATATTGAATAGATCGTGCTGCCAGACAGCGGGAGAGGGTTCGTCATCACCGTTTAACAGTTTGCAGAAGTGGTTCTTTCATATCCTCAGCATCGACTTTGTCTTAACTACGATCTTATCTTGTTAATATTGACAGGATTCTGTCCCTGCCTTGTATCCCTGTTATTGAATGAAGTTGGTATGACTTAATCTTCCCTAAAGTTGCACCTCTCTATGCCTTCGATCGCGTGTTTTTCCTGCTATTCATTCTTCCATAACTATAGAGATCAATGGTAGCCCACGTCTCCACCTGCAGCTTTGCCTTGTATGCCTGGTATTTGGATCCAACGCTCTCGGGATATTCTTCCTCCAAATAGGATTTTCTTGCTGGTGGGCGCAAGAAACCTAGCATATCAGTTGGGGCTGATCTAATTACTTGTTGACATCGTTGCCATTGCTCTTCGGCATTGCATGCTGGTGATATGGTGTTAATCGATAGGTTGAGGAATACGCGTTCTGCAAAGGACTTTTCGGTCTGTTTCTATTGCAGTCTGTCGACATGTGTGCCTCTTGTCTTTCGGAATGTGATCAGTTTTTTTGCTGTTCGTAGATCATGTTCCCTCATGGATATCCAGGTGAGAAAACCTTGTGCTGGCTATAGCAGCATTCTGGTCCGCAGCGAAGTCAAATAGCCTAAGTCTGTTGCCAGACGTGGAAGTGTTGTCGTGTGGGCTGTATTTTCCGACAATACTGGATGTCAACATGTCTTCTTTTTCTATCGTTATGTTCAAATCTCGAGGCAGGAATTTTACATCCTTCTTCGGTAGTCGCTCATAAGTTTTGTCAAGAAACTCCTAGATGCGTGAATTTGGCCTTTATGCGGATTGTTACAATGCGTTCGTTATGTCTTGAAACCATTTTTTTTTTTTTTTTTTAAATTCTGACCTGCCTAAGCAGTAATATACACATCGACCTAAAAGATCTATTGTGCTTGCCGTCAGATGCTTTTTAGGTTAGTAGCGCTTCTACTTTCCTAATGTAGCTGATAATACTTTCAGCTGAAGATTTCCTCAGTTCTTCGGGACTTAAGAATTCCCTGAAGAAAGATTCCCTTCTCATATCGTAAAGGGCCGGGCATTCACATATGATATGCTCGGCTGTTTCGTCTTCTTCTAGACATAGTCTGCACTCCGGTGAGTCGACTAGACGCATTTTGTTTAGGTGATATCGCAGACCGTGATGACCAGTTAGGTAGCCTACTAAGTTTTTGATATCGTGCCTGCGAAGATTTAGTATCTTGTTGGCATCTATTTTGAAGGGCTGAATAGCTCTTTTGGCCTGTCTTAGGCCTGGGATGTTTCCCCAGTATGAAACACATCTGTTTTGTTCCCAGTTTTTTATGACTAGATTTATGGCTGATTTGGGGATTGCACAGAAAGGTTCAGGTCCAATGAAGGGGGTTTTCGAACCTTTTCTGGCTAGTTCATCAGCTTTTTCATTACCTTCAACTCCCTTATGTCCGGGGACCCACCAAAGTTTGGTTTTGTTTCTGGAACTGAGTGTTTGGAGGGAGTTGAAGCAGTGTAGTACTGATTTGGAGTCAATAATGTGTGAGCTAAGGGCTTTTATAGCTGCTTGACTGTCCGTGAATATATGGATGTTTGCGCCTTTAATACCTGAGTTGTGTATAAGGTTTGCGCATTCTTTTATGGCAAGGAGCTCAGCTTGGAATACACTAGGGCTTTTTCCCATAGGTCTTGAAACCATAAGACTTCATGCCTAAGTCTAGCACTTATAACAAATCCACATCCTAATAGTCGCTGTTTCTGCTGCAAGGGTCCATCTCATCGTATTTCCAAGATGTCAGTAATGTACGATTTGTAGCAGCTTATTGCTTCCGCTAGTTGTTCAGCTGCACCTCTCCTGTTTAATGTTATCACTATCCAGGTGAATATACGAACGTTTTAATTTTTTTATTAACCATGGCCTTCATCAATAAAATCGGCCTTTTCTCAGGCTCTTGGTCGCCTCGTAACAATATTTTTTCTCCGTGAGTGGGTAGGTAACCCAAGGCATAACACCAAACCTACACCGGGCCATCATTACCTATCCACTACGGCATTGAGCGCTACCCTTTCGGCTCTTCCGGCACCATCTCTGTTCAAGGGGTGAATAACCCTTGAGATTCCTATATGACCTGTTGTCCGAAAATATCGAAGCTGCTCATTTAAGTCATTCAATTTGTCTATCCCATCATTGACTCCATCTTCCATATCTTGAACCTTGATGTACCCCAGCGTTTATAGGGAATCTATTCCAGGAAATTCCATCTACCACTACTTGCAAAGATATGTCTTTAAGAAAGTATTCCACCCAGCAGCACAGTGTTTTAGGTAGTCCGTATGCCGTCAATTCGGCTAGCAAAGCCCTGTGCCAAACTCAATCAAAACCCTTTAAAATATCCAGGGCAACAGCTCTCGATTCCTCATGATTTTACATAGCAAATGTCCATAAATGGTTTATGTAACTTAGCAGATCTTCAGATGAGCGCATTCCTTTCTAGGTAATCGACAATCTCGGTGTTAATTGCTGTTTCCATTAGTTTTGTAAGTAAGGATAGTAAAGCAATAGGTGTGTAGTTTTAGGGGGTGCATTTTCTTCCTTTTTCGGAATCGGTTGGATTCAAAAAATTTGGGTCAAGTGGTTAGTAATGGCATACATTTCGGACTGCCTTGCTTCTGTTCGAGTATCCTAGCCAAATGTAGTTATACACATTAAAATCGCAAAGCAAGATTACTTCTGCTTTTGGATGAATTTTACTTTCCAATTTGAGCGGTCCTTACCTAACTGGGCACCATCTGGCTTGGAATCTGCGAGCCGACACGTCTTGCTGCGCATTCGGTCTAATGCTCGGTCAACGCTCTCCCAACAAATGCGTAGGTCGTTTTGACCATATCCATGTAGCTGTACAGCCCATAATGTTCGATTGAATGTTCGTCTCCAAAACCTGGCAAAGCAAACGGGACCGAAGATATTCCAAAGAATTGTTTCACTTAAATTACAAAGGATTCGCTTTGGCTATGGTTCACATATCTGTACACTTGAATTTTATGCCTAAAATGAATATGATTATATAATAACACACATACGCCAAAAATGTCCTTCGTGTCCCCTCAAACTGGAACACTTTTACGTTTTATTCCTTTTTTTACAATTTTTGTCCATCACCGTCCCCATTGGGGTTATTTTATTTTTCATATTTTTTTATCATATTCCTCTCTTGATGTGCCAGATAAAAAAATAGATCCCCAATGAAATTAAAATATAAATCATCCTGCCGGTGAATGGTACCGATACCGAAAGGGGGTCGCAGGGACTCTGCAATCAATGACAACTCCTTGGGTGCTTAGGCTGACTGTATATATCGGTCTCTTTATTTGAATGGGCAGTTCTCAATTGTCAAATGAATGAGGATGAAAAACACTATCGGATACTGATATGAACAGTTATGTATAATAAATACTAAAACTGCCAGCGATAAACTATTTGGCTTCATAGGCTTTTTCCATTTGAGTAGCTGCGGTATCGTCCGATATTGAGTCGTCACAAAAAAACAAAAAAACCATGCGGGACATATGTAGGTTTGTTTATCCTTGATTAGGAATGGCGCGTTTATTTTATTCATTTCATAAATGTATGGGATATCCTCTCTTTTAGTGTGGCATGTGGTGGTAGTTAATTCAATAAATTGTTTGGATAACCAGCTTTTTTTTGAAAATGTTCATTTGATTTCAAATAAATGGAAACTCATTCTGACCATCAGTTGAATTGAGGTGTAGGTTGGAAGTAGACCTGAATAATATGTATAATGCATATCTGGGGTATTTTTTTGCAAAAAGGACTTTATAATTCATACGATAGGGCAAATCTAGTCTGATTGGCAGTTGGAATCAAATGGTAAATTTATATCTGAAATAAATTATTGCAACTGTTGGTAGAGGAATATTGAGAGTCATTTATTTTCAATTTCAATAAGAAAAAAAATATTTTGGTTCTTAGTCATACCAATATCATGGTAGATCATCAAAATAGTGGCATATTTAACTGAAGTCATTCTTTAAGAACGGATTTTTAAAGTTTTTTTTTTATTTTTGAAATGTTAAGTAATACTATAACAATAAAAAATTAGACCGTAGAAGTGCTACGAGGTTGAGGTTGAAGTTGAAGTGCTACTGTATCGAAGTTTCTCAAATAACACTAGTCCTTCCTTATCAAACTATAGACTTCTTTTACCCTATCTCATAGAGGTATGTTAGTTATTAAACATAGTTTGTAACATAGAGAAACAATTTAGCTACATATACCTCAAAGTATATGAATTGACTCAGAATCGCTAGCTGAGTCGATTAGGCCATGTCTGTCTGTCCGTCCGTCCGTCTGTACGTCACCGATTTTTAAAACTTAAATTTTGAGCTAGGATAATGAAATTTGGTAGACTCATTTATTGTGATGTCATACAGTTTATATAGTGGTGTCGTTATTAAATACTGCAGCCAAACCTTAATGGTTCTTTTATTGGCAAGACCGCTCAAATAACTGGACTTGTGAATTTTCTTCTTTTTAATGTAAACATTGATGCAATGATCGTCATCTAGATGTCTTGGAAGTTTTTTCACCATTGTATTTACTTCAACTGGAACGTTGATGATCTGGCCATATATTCCATATTGTCCATGTCCACGCCGTAATCGTCGTATTTGCATGAATAGAATTTTTGGTGATATAAGTCTTTCTGATACCAAGTCTAGGTGGGGCAGATGATGGGGTATTTGTGGATAAATATGTTGGGACTGAGGCGGTGTTGAGTGATCAGAAGCAAGTATTGCAAACTTTCATTTATTCTCTATTCATAGTCGGTGCAATTGTGTTCAAAATGTCATCATGCTGAATCGCCGGAACTCTTAAATCCTCTTTAAACCACAATCGATCACAAATAGAGCAAGGAAAGCCAAAAGAGTTATTCTTAAATTTGTTATCGAATTCATTATGAATATTCTCAAATCGAATGAATAGCCTTACAAAGTAGGCTAGTGATAACTCTAAATTCTGGGATGTCATTTGCCCTTATTGACGGTCCTGGGATGTCTTTAGCGATACATGGAATATTCAGAGTCGCCGATACATTAGAATCATTCAAGGATTTACCGGCTGGTTCGACTTCCATTGTCAGTAAAGCGTTCGGAAGTTCTTGGACGATGGCAGCCCTCTTCCTTGCCCTATGTTTCCGGACACGTTCTTTACTAGTTTTTATTTTGTTTTTAGAATTTGATTTTGGCATTTTGATGTAGCGTAAAATAAATTTTTTGTTTTCCGCTATGATGCGTTCACCTCAAGTGACTGTTCATAAATGTCTAAATGAAATGAAATATCGCATGCACCACTATGAAATGTCCAAAGTAACACACACTATGACACAAAACACATATTTCGTTTTTCGTATCCACAGACCACAACCACAATCCACACCAGGGTTGCAAAAGTCGACACAATTGTACATTTTCGATACAATCGACATTGCTTCAGTACACAAATACACTTTATATAAAATTCGATACGATTTGTGCTGCAGCTATTTTAATAGGTATTTATCATCAAAAATATGTTTTAAAAAACCCAAAACATCACATAATTTGCTTTGCTATCAAAAATCCGTTCGAATTTATATGAATGCCACTGAAAGTACCAATTTTCAATTCAAATTTCTTGCCATTTTTTTGCCCGTATACAGTTTATCAGCTGTTTGATGATTCTTTTTGGACCTTCCAACTGTCTTCTTATTTTCTCGGATCTTAAAGTAGAAAAATGTCTTTGTACAAATGGACATATCGTCGGTTCAAAGGTGAAAGTCATTAACTAACAAAATATGCAATAAGGAGATAATTCAATTCAAAGACATTTTGGGTTTTAAAATTACAATTATGCTTATAAAAATGGATATTTGTTTTTAGCTTGTTATTTGTTTTTACGCACTTGATGCCATACTTTCTATAAGCAAAAAACAGTTAATTTACATGATTTTAAGAGAAATGTACTTAATGATTGTATTGTACACAAAATTATTTTTTAGGGTATGTATTTCAAATAATTAAAAAATTTTAGTTTCGAATTTTAAATCACTCTCAGTTGATCAGGTTCTGGCAAGCTCTCTGCATCTTAAAGACAATGTGTTGGAAGGCCCTTTTACACGCACAAGCTCTTTCGCAGCTTTTCAGTACAGAATAATATTTGACTCCGTGTGTGGTGATTTCATTTGGTAGCATTCATGATTTATCGATTTTGCTCAGTTATCACTTTATCAGCTGTTTGGTTTCCTTTTCCCAAACAAATGAAAACGCTTTTTTCGCAAACTTGCAAGTCTTTATTTTCTTAAAACAGTTAAACTCAATATTTGATACAATTTCAAGTCGCTAAGATCTGCATTTAGTTTCTCAAAATTAAATTAAATTTCCACATAAATGGAATTGAAAAAAATGTTTGTCTGGTATTTTTTTGTCTGTCAAAAATATCTGATCATTTAATCCCGGGGCTAGCTCTAGATGTAAATCGACTGAAAAACTGCTTTCTCGAGTTAACTCGAATTTAATCCCGAAACTAGGATGATCTCGCACTGAAAACTGGGCCTTAAAAGTCCTTTTCAAATTTTAACTACTAAATTTTAAGACAAGAAATTTTGTAGCCATCTTTATATTTCTTTTGCATCATAGAATCGCACTCCATTTGGGCACGCCTTGACTCTAAAAACTTTAACTCTATTTTTTGTAAATGACGAAATAGAAAAAACGAAATCTTGATGACTGCTGTAAGCAACGATTTTAAAAATTTAAACATAATACTGATCCTGGCAAGCTATCAATAGAGTTTACCCAAAACAGAAATATTACACGATTTCGCAAAAATAATGAATTTTTATTTCCGTTATATGATCACTAAAAGCTGACAAAAGAGTGGCGATAAAAGGAAAAAATGATCATAAGTAGTGACCGTTACGGCCATTATGTGCATTGAAAACTAAAACTAAGTGGGATAGAGATTTTTTTCTCTTAAGAGAAATAAAATGCCTGCACTTAATGATTTTTATATTTTCATCTTCTTTCAATACAATGCCGAAGAGCCAATTTTCATCCCTGATTCACACTATAATAATTAAAAACCAACAAAATTCACAACAGAGCGATCTCTTATGCTTGCGCTCTCACATGTTGTTGTTTTTGTTCCGTGTTCTTCTTCTACTGTTCGCGCATTTGTTCTGTCCGTGTTTGTGTTTTGGCCTTTGGGTTCACCTTCACGGTCACAATTCACTACAGAGTGCTCTCTCATCCTTACGCTCTTGCTTGTTGTTTACCTGCCGTTGTCCCACCAAGTTAGCTTTCCCCTACCCATGACTTTTCGAGTCGTTACATGTGTGTTTGGATTTACCCCGACGAGCCCAAAGAAGTTTCACTTCAAAAACGGTCATTTGGTACGTAGTTTTGATGCCCGAACATTCCGAGTGTAGAAGAGTGAGAATCAGAAATACACTGAAAAATTTAATCTCGAAAGACCGCATTCGCAAGAGACTTCCAAGTCCTTTGCTGAACGCGTATCCCTTAACCCCTTGACTAATACCATACCATCAGCATCTTATGCCGAAGAACAATTGGATCTATGCCAACAAGCCATTAGATCAGCCACAAGAAATTCCTAAGATGATGAATAATGCGGACAAATGCTTGCAGCCAAAACACCAACGTAAGTGATCGAGGATATAGAGAGATTCCAATCTAGAAATGATGCTTGCAAGTTTTTACAAAGCCTAAAACGTCAAAGCCAGGCTAACAAGGCGCAAACAGAATCCAGATAAGATGTGACAAAGAAATATCATAGTTTAGACGCCGCCATTGATCATGAGGATATAGAAGACCACTCCTTCAGACTGTTAAACGACAATGACTACCAATCTTTTGCTGTTATGTAGAATGAACCTTTCTATACTGGAGACGTCAGCGTAAATAACCAACCACCAGACATAAATGTCTGTGAGGAATACAATAATTATCTAAACTTAAGCTTAACAAGGCTGACGGATATGATGGCCGTCCCGCCTAGCATCATAAATCCGGTGGTGATGATTTGTTAAGCAACATTACTTTCGGATTACTTTCGGGGATACAGTGTCGTCATGCCGGCCTCTTTTGGAGACTTCAGGAGCCCTCACATATGTAGACGAATCCTGATGTGTGACAGCTCCAGATCGCTTTAGAGTGGCCGCATTCGAGGTGAAAAGCATTACACCTTTCTTCCTCGATGCGGTCAATCCTGCGCAGTCTCTTCCAGATGCCAGCGCCCTATTTGAGCTGGTCTGCCTTGCAGAACCGTTTTGGAGCAGCAGGGTGTCGACTCAGCTTTGGACTTGTCCTTGGCTGAGATGATACTTGCTTTCTTGGGGTTTGACCTACTCAAGGCGGACTGCGATATACATTCCTTTCTTGGTACGGTCAAGCTCCCATAACGAATTTGGTTCTGCTTCCTGTCTTTAAGGCTGCTGCGCCAAGCTGCCTCGGTTGATTTGACAATCTCCCGAGCCCTGTTTATCTGAACCGATTCCCTATCCGTTAGGGAGTTGGGTTCACGGTTCTTAAACCTACCTAGCAGTCGCTGCGCATTCCTGGTTAGTTTAAGTGGGTCCTCCACCGTGTCTGACTGCTTTACAGTGTTGCTCACCGGTTTTGTCTTCGTGACAGCACCGACTTCGGTAAAGTCCGAACATGTACTGTCTTCTGACTTATTCAGCTTGTCAACAACTGTACATAAACTGTTTAGAGTCGTGTCTGCCTCTCCCGGTTACGTCATCTTGTCTACTTCTTTTGCCGGCTCAAACGCTACCGACCCGAACTCAGATAAGCTAAGGCATACAAGAAACACTGGTGGTCGCATGAGATCTTCCTCGCTCTCAGCTTCGGGGGAGCAGTCTTTGGTGGGGCGTTAGCACAAGACACGCGGTTCAAAGCTCGACTCTCCATAAAGTTGAGGGCGTTCTGAAGCCTCCGTTTATCGTTGTCCTCTAGAAAGGCTTTTTCCTCAACTTCTTTATCGTCGTTTTACAATTCAAGACTTTATTCCTTATTGACGTCGTCAACGATATGGATAATTTGGTTGAGCTGGCGACGGACCGGTTGTCTTCGTCCTCAAGAAAAAGTTTCCCTAGGTTAATGTCTACCGTTCCTTCGCTTCCCCCAACCGAAACTGCCTTACTAGTCGTTGGCTCTTGGAGTAAAGGTTTTCTTCTTTCTCCGTCATGGTCATGTCTTTAGAATCGCTTTTTTTAAAGTTCGAGGTGCCCGATTCATTAGCGCCAGTCCCTGTTTTTGTTGTGTTTTGTAATTCAATTTTGGACCCACGAGTAAGGGGGAAGGACATGTCATTCTGTATTCACCCCCTGTGCACAGAAAAGGGGAATAACTTGAAACTAGAGGTCCCCAGGTATCTAGAGTTCATCGTGAGAAGACACATAACGTAGTGACATACATCCCATCGGCACGGTTGTTTGACACCGGGGATCACGGGTTTTTTTCGAGTGTTTCCCCTCTAGATCCGTTATACAAGGTGGCGCAAAAATAACCTTCTGATGTTTTTTTTGCTGTAATTTAAAAAAAAAAATGAAAAACTTTGATTCTTCTTGTGGATTATTTTTATTTGGTCTTTTAATTTTTTTTACATTAAGTCGAGAATATGATGTCATGTAAAAAACAGAACTGACATTAGGGGCCAATCGCAAAATTTATAGCATTTTCTGATAGGAGGATTGCGCCACCTTGTATTTCGTCTAAAGCAGTGGCACCTCGCGCAGGATGTGGTTCTTCACAACGTATAACGGTCTTAGGAACCATATTCCCCTGGTTTTCTTCCCAAAAACCTTCACCACCAAGAGGTTTACTTACATTTGACTTTCCGAATCCATATCTTTTCCAGTTGACAAATTGTATCAATCGGTTGAAAGTTGATCTTCGTAATAAGTGTGAACCCTTATTTGAATATTTGTGCTAATTGTTTCAGAAATAATGAAATTCCTTAGCAAGCAATTTGTAAAAAAAAAATAAAGGTTGTATTTATATCAGAATCATGTATTATACATAAAAAAATGTCATAGTGTTACAACGAAAATAGTTCTCAGTTTTTCAAGAGAAAGAATTTACTAATCAATTAAGAAACCTGGTTCGTCCAGACTAAAATTCCAGACCAAAGCATACAACTCGATCCATATTTTGTTATTAAGTCCTTTATATCCCTCTAGTTCAGTAGGTTAGTCCAATTATTGTCCCCCGAAAATATTCCTATTTTGTTTCGCATGTTATACAAAAAATAGGATACTACATGATATACGACTATTACCTCATAGGTCTCCATAGCATGTCCTCTGTCGGAATTTTGTTTGACGTATTAATTGAATTTGAAAATTTTTTGTAGTATATTTGGAATTATTCACTAGGATTTAATTTTTATTTTGATTTATATGACGATACATGTGCCCAGAATGCATTCTGAATTTATTAAAAAAAGGATTTTGGAATGCAGTCTAATCAAACATGCAGAATGTGCACTAAATTGGAAATTTTTTTTATGTGTAGAATGCGATCAAGTAGTAAAATCATTTACAAATACAAATACATAATATAATAAGGATTAAGGATTAATTTATATAGAGGGTGTTCTCTTTGAGGTTTGGTTCAAACTGTCGATAGTGTTTCTATAGATTTTCAATTTGACGGTTGAAAGTTGATTTCTGGTTATCACGTTTTGCCATTATTTACGATGAAAATATTAAATATTTTGAGAACCATGGATGGGTTCGCAAAATTTATAGTGCGCTACTTCCATTTTACGGTCGACATAATCTTCCATTTAAACAAGTTTTTCGGAACACAATGAATGGTTTTTGCACCACGTACACTCTAGTGGATAATACGCATCCGCATCCCAAAAGACGACAAATATTGCAAACTGAAGAAGTTATTCCCGTCATGTAGCGCAGTGTTGAGGAGAGTCGATTCGCCATAACGCACATCAATTGGAGCTATACCCATCCACTTTCTATGAGATCTTACAAAACATCTTGGCTTAAAAGCTTCTAAGATTCAGCTTGCGCAAGAGTTGAAACCACGTGACCTTTATACGTGTCGTAGATTCGATGAATGGACTGAAAACATGATTCATCTTGATCCTCCTTTTTTGTTCTCCGATGAGGCCCATTTTTTGTTAAATGGATATGTAAACAAGAAAAATTTTCGAATTTGAAGTTAAGCAAACCCAGAAGCCTTTGTCGATACGCCTTAAGAACCATTAAAACTCAATGTTTGGTGTGCTTTATGCGCCGGTGAAATCATCGGCTCATATTTCGTTAACGACGCACGATGCTGGCCAGAATATTACCGTCAATGAAGAGCGCTGTAGAAATATGATTTCTGATTTCTACGTTCCTCAGCTGAATGGCATTGAGGTGACATAGCTCTGCTTCAGACAAGATGGGGCAACATGCCACACGGCCCGCGTCTCCATAATTTTCCTGCGGGCAACTTTTGTTGAGCAGGTAATTTGGCTCAATGGACCTGTGAATAATGTTCGTATCTGCGCATGGAATCTGAGAACGTTAAACAGGAGAGATGCAGTTAAACAACTAGCGGAAGTCCTAAGTTGCAAAAAGAGGATGAAAAACTGCGTAATCTACTACGGACCTTGTTATAGTAAGAAAAAAAGACAATACGCCTGGCAAAGGACTTCGGTTAATTTAGTTCGCTGCGATGAGAAATGCCACTATAGCCAGCAAACGATCTCCTCACCATGACAATACAAATTTATCACAATCGTGTATCGCATTGTGATCAATTTGAAGAATCACGCATCCAGTAATTTGGATGTTCGAAAATTCTGAGGGGCTAACATCGACTCGGACCACCAGTTAATAGCGTCTACACACCACTCATGCCGGCATGCGCAATCACGCTTCCTCCACACACTATTCATGCCAACTGCGCAGTAATCATTCGTGTGTTAATCGCTGACTGAGAAGGTTGCAAAATGTCAAATTCCGCTGTGGCTGCAATTTTAATAGCAATGGCAATAAAAAAATAAGAAAAAAACGAATTTGGTGCAATGAGTGGTTTAAAAAAAGAAATGATTTGGGGCATATGAAGTTATTAAAGGAACTAGAAGAAACATCTATTTCCGATTTTAAAATTTTTTTGAGAATGAATAAATCTAATTACCTAGAACTTTTAACAAAAGTGACACCAATTATCAGAAAAAAAAGAACCGTGTTAAGAGAACCTATTTCTTCTCATGAGCGATTATCATTGGCACTTCGTTTTCTGGCAAGCGGACAAACGTTTGAGGATCTTAAATTTTCAACAGCAATTGCTCCACAAACTATTGGGAAAATTGTTATGGAAACATGTGAAGCAATTATTTATGTACTAAAAGTTAATATATAGGTGAGTAAACATATTTTATATATATATATATTTCATCTTGAGAAAAACTATCAAATACACTCAGAGAAAAAACAACGTAAAATCAAAGAAAACTACTTCGATTTAAATATTTTTCGGAATGATTTAGCTTCGACTACGAACATTTTTAAATCAAAGTGGCATGACATTAATTCAAAGGGTTTTCCTACTTTAAAAAGAATATCGTTTTAATTTGATATAACCGCGTATGTACCTTGATTTGATGTGGGATCATGTTTAAATCAAATTCATTTATCTTTAAATCAAAGTTTGTGGAATTCGATTCAACCATAATGCATCGTAGATTAAAACACATTCAACTTTGAAAATAATATGCTTTAACTTTAATTTAACAATGACGCATCGTAGAATCAAAAGTATTTGACTTTAAAAACACTACGACTACATTTTGAAGTAATGACTATGCATTGTGAATTCAAACAAATCGAACTTTGAAAGTACTATGCTCAGCTTTAATTTATGAAATGAAACCATTTTGAATTAGCATTTTTTAACTTTAATCTTACCATGATCCTTCGACTTTTAAAATATCACGTTTATTATTCGATACAACAATAGTTCGTTGTAGAATCAAATGTTTATACCCTATCCCATAGGGGTATATTTGTTTTGATACATAGTTTGTAACATAGAGAAATAATTTAGCTACATATACCTCAAAGTATATGGATCGACTCAGAATCGATAGCTGAGTCGATTTAGCCATGTCTGTCCGTCCGTCCGTCCGTCCGTACGTACGTCACCAGTTTTTGGGCCTTAAATTTTGAGCTAGAAGGATGAAATTTGGTACACGTGCTCTTTGTTGCTCCCAGCAGAACAAGTGTACAAATTTTTGAAATCCGCCCACTGCCACGCCCCCTTTTTAGAAAAACGTATTTTTTAGCCAAACCATAAGGAATTTTGAAAAACTTTCTGAACAACATATTTAGACAATCTGAATATCTGTATTTCGTTCATATAAAGTTTTTTGCCACGCCCACTTTTTGGGGGCGTTTTTAATAAAAAACGTTTTTCGGTCAAATTTTAAAATTTTCGAAAAAAATTTTGATGCAGAATCATAAGTAATATAAATATGAACATTTCGTCCATAGACCATTTTAACCCCCGCTCACTTTTTTGGGGCGTTTTTATATAAAAACCATTTTTATACACTACCCCATAACATATGCAGCAGAAAACCTTGTCTTTTGTAGAACCGTAAAAGTTTTTTATAAGCAGTCTGAAGAATTTGTAGTCACCATGTCATTTTCTTTATTTTATCCACATCGTGTTTTTAGCCATGTCCACTTTTTGGGGATTTTAGTTTTACAGATAGGATGGGATAGGGTATTCAACGATCCGCACAGTGGATTGTAGCCTTCTCATATGTTTTTAACTTTAAATGCTGTATATTTCAAAATAAATTGTTCGCAAAATTTAAAATTTTAGTACATACATTTTTGTTTTCTTGTATAAAAATCAAAACAACAATAATTTGAAATTCATAAATTTTATTTTCAATGACATAATAACATAAAATTCTTAAATTATTCATTATTAACCTAAAGATACAATTATTCTTTTTTTTCCTAGATAAAATTATTTTTGAAATATGTTTTCCTATTATTTACTGGATTAAATGTAAAGGTGAGCTCGTATAAAAGGATATATCTTCTATCACCACATGGTTAATATTGTTGCCAATTTTTAGGTCTTGAAAATGCTTACTAAATGATTTTTCTTCAATTGGATAACAAAAAACGTTATGTCATTGGCTGAAATGAAATTCTTTTTAAAAAGTAAAAAGCTTTTACAAGCAAAAAGTAATAAAATTAAGTGCAATCCTTTAAGAACTAATATGGAAATAATTTTTGTTTGTGCATTATTGTTGACTGCTTGAAAAATTGTACTTCATTATACTAGAAATTTTGAGTAAATTAGGAAAAACAATGTAGGTATCCTTATTATGTTTTGATATGCACTATGCACTAATTAACCGTTTTGTATACACATAATTAATTTCTAATCGAACACTTAAAACCAGATACATTTTTTCGCAAACGTGATTTTATCCTGAGGTATTAATATCAAGTAAATACCTATTTTCTTACTTTTAAATTGCACAATATGGTTCGTAACAAAATTATTTCCATACAAACATGTTTAACTTTTACTTGATTTGTAAGTTTCGCCTACGAATCAATGCACTTAATTTTATTTCTAATACATTATATAACGGGTGATTTTTAAGAGGTTTAGAACTTTTTAAAAAAAAAAAAACACAAAAAATGAATGAAATATTTATTTGAATCGATAGTTTGAACCTTGCAATTTAATGATTAGAGATAATTTCATGCAAACGTTGACCGCGGCTGCGTCTCAGGTAGCCCATCCGCTGAGTCCAATTTTGGCATACTCTTTCACACATATCGGCCGGTATCTCACGAATGAATGCATGGATGTTGGCTCCCAGTGCGTCAATCGAAGCGGGCTTGTCCCTATAGACATTAGCCTTGACATACCCCCACAAAAAATAATCTAATGGTGTCAAATCGCACGATCTAGGCGGCCAATTGACCGGCCCGAAACGTGAAATTAACTGTTCACCAAACTCGCCTCGCAATTGCGCCATTGTTTCGCGTGCTGTGTGGCATGTGGCACCGTCTTGTTGAAACCACATATCATGCAAGTCAAGAACTTCCATTTCGGGCAAAAAAAAGTTTGTTATCATCGCTCGGTAGCGTTCACCATTGACAGTAACGCTGCGAGTCGCATCATCTTTGAAGAAATATGGCCCAATAATGCCGCCGGCCCATAAACCGCACCAAACAGTGGCTTTTTCGGGATGCATTGGTAGCTGTTGCAATGCTTCTGGCTGATCTTCACTCCAAATGCGGCAATTTTGCTTATTTACGTACCCATTCAACCAAAAATGAGCCTCATCGCTGAACACAATTTTTCGATAAAAAAGCGGATCCTCGGCCAGCTTTCCAAGAGCCCATTCACCAAAAATTCGGCGTTGTGGTAGATCGGCTGGCTATAGTTCTTGCACCAGCTGTATCTTAAAAGGCTTTACGCCCAAATCCTTCCGCAAAATTTTCCACGTAGTGCTGTAACAAAGGCCTAACTGCTGGGAACGGCGCCGAATCGACATTTCGCGGTCTTCTGTCACACTAGCTGATACGGCCGCAATATTTTCTTCACTACGCACAGAACGTAAACGTGTTGGTGGTTTAATGTCCAACAAAGTAAATTTGGTGCGAAATTTGGTCACAATCTTCCGAATAGACTGCTCAGAAGGTCGAGAATGCCGATCATAAAATGGAAGCAGCGCGCGATGAACATTTCGAACCGAGCACGAATTTTGATAGTAAAATTCAATAATTTGCAAGCGTTGTTCATTTGTAAGACGATCCATGGTTAAATTGCAAACCAAACTGAAGCTGTTTGATAGTGACACAAGGTACTAAACACACGTCAGCTGTCAAAACCAGTGTTGCCAAAACCAAACCAGCTAAAAAATCACCCGTTATAATCACATAAAACTTACATTTTAACACTGGAAACAGGCATTGCATTTCAAATTGGCCAGTAATTTTTTTTTAATTTTCGTCATCTTCAGACAACTGACACTGAATCTCTTGAGTCAAATCAAAGATATTTATGAGCGCTTCATTTTCGTTGACTACACTAATTTTTCTATCTTTACACAACCGAAGGAGACACTTAGCGGGACATACAAATAAGTATGTTTCCCTTTGAATCTACGTTGGTCTTTATTGAAATGAGTAGCATCAATGAACGACGAACATGTTCCACTTTGTTTCTAGATTGTTGCCACTTTAAAATGAATATGCAACACTTTAAATTAACGTTGATTCAAGTTTGAAACTACGATGTGTGAGGAAAATGCATGTAAGCATTATTTGTCTGCACCAAAAAATTTCGGCATAAATAAATACGCAACGGTTTGAAGTTGATGGCGATTTAAAACAAAGTTAAATTAACTATGCAACACTTTGAATGGACAAATACTATCAGGTTACACATCAAAACTACGTTGAGAGTAGCTTAAATATATAAAAAAAAAAATGGTTTCAATGTAAAAGTGAAAACGTTTCACTTTGAATCTAGGATGACTTTATTTAAAATTACATTGCGTATTCAAATCAAATATGTTTCAATGTGAAAGTACATATTATTTATCAAAGTTTATTCCACGTAAAATCAAAAAGATCCTATTACATTTTAGTTTACATTTTTTCTCTGAGTGTAGGTGTTGAACACTTGTATAATATTTTGTTTCACTACTTCCATCTGAAATAAAAGTGCGGTCGGATGACTGACGTTGCGCCATTCGCCAAGAATGATTTTTTGAAGAAATTGGCGAATCATGTTGAGAGTTAATTGGCGAATGATTTCGTAAATAAATTGGAGAGTTATCTTTCGAGTGCACCGGCGAATATTGAGCATATCTTGTTTGGGCTGGTGATTGCAAAACAGAAAATTGTCGCGGCAATGGAGGCGGTGTATTTGAATTACTCCATAAAGGAGTCGTCGATCTTTCGGTCGGATCCAAAATCGATTGTATATCTCGGACAACATTTTCATTTAGACTTCCCAAACATCCCTTGAAAAATACGTCCGAAATTATTTTTCTTGCAAAAATCTTTTGTTGTGTTGACAGCTGGTTAAATTGCGAGATCCATCCTTTTGCCAGTATTGCAGCATCATCGTTGGCTTCTTTCAAGTGGTCACAAGCCATTTTTATCAAATTATCCTCTTTCGATAACACTTTTCTCCTTTTGGATGGTCCTGGTATGCACGGAATTTCATCACTCTGAAAAGAAAAAAATAATTAAAAAAAAACATTTTAATATACTTAAGTGTAGAAAACCTATTATTATAATCAATAATTCATTAATATCTTTTTCGAGCTACCCGATAACTCAAATGAATGGAAGAGAGAGGCTGAAATATTTGAGGAGCTTTGGAATTTTTCTCATTGTATTGGTGCAATCGACGGCAAACATATTAATATTACAAAGCCTCCTGGCTCAGGATCTTACTATTTCAATTACAAGAAGAATTTTTCAATTATTTTGATGGCACTTGTAAATGCAAACTATGAGTTTCTAATGGTTGATGTTGGCGTTAATGGAAGAGCGTCAGATGCTGGCGTTTTCAAGCAAACGAAATTTTATGAAAAACTTGAAAACAAAACTCTTGGAATCCCAGAACCTAAAACTTTATCAGAGTCTTGTGGAAAGATGCAGTTTGTTTTTGTTGCTGATAACGCTTTTCCATTAACAGAAAACATAATGAAACCATAAAATCACAACACTTTAAAAAAAGATGAAATTATTTTTAACTACCGACTATTGCGTGCTAGGCGAATTGTAGAAAACGTATTCGGTATATTAGCATCTCGGTTTAGAATACTATTAAAAACTATAAATTAAGATCCTGATAAGGTTTCAACCATTGTATTGGCTTGCTGTCACTTGCACAATTATCTCAGACAAAAGCAGGAAACTATTTATTTACAACATGGTTTTGATATAGAAGACACTAATTTGGTTCAAATGCAATATGCCAACTGGCGTAATGAAGATGTTCGTCTTGATAATATTGGCTTTACTCAATCACGTAGTCCGAGTAATGAAGCAAAGGATATACGAAATAAATTTTGCGAATATATTAACTCTTCGGGTGCAGTGCCATGGCAAAACAAAATATATGAAAAACTAGCTAACAAGTAAACAATCCATGTTAACCTTGTACAACTTAACACCGACATACAACTTACACGCGCGAAAGAAAATGCTGACCAAACGTCTGGAGCAACGAACCAAATTTCCAGGGAAATTCACATGACTACTTGCATGCGCAAAAGAAGTGCTGATTAAACGTCTGGAGCAACGAACCAAATTTCCAGGGAAGTTGATTGTGAATAGAAATGCAAGCTTTCGTTATTTAAGTTGAACATGTAATAGTTTAGTTTTTATCGACTCGTCATTGAATAAAGGTCAGAGCAACCTGCTCTGAAGATTTTTTTTAAGTTCTTCAGCAGATCTTTTATTAACTGGCGCCCAACGTGGGGCTGCATTCTGCAACATTGTTAGATTACTGTTAACATAAAGCTCGACTGAACTCAGGCAATAACCAAGCCTAAAACCAGTGAAAGTGTTTGTGAATAAAAAGTGGAAAACCAAACCACCAACATAACGCTCGACTGAACTCAGGCAATAACCAAGTCTAAAACCAGTGAAAGTGTTTGTGAATAAAAAGTGGCTAACCAAACCACCAACATAACAGTGAAATCAATAAAGTGTGGACAACCAAGCCACCAACAAAAAAAAACGGTGAAGAAATAAAGAGTGAACAACCAAGCTCAGTGAAGTAACCAAAAGAGTGGACAACAAAACCACCACGATAACAGTGTAGTGATAGGGAAAACGAAGGCCCCCGAGTAGTTCTACCAACCATAGGAACAAAAAGGAGTCAGTAAACACTGACAGCCGCCCTAACCAGCAGGAAGCAGCCCAGAACCCACAAAATAAACAACGTTAAGAAGAGATGCTGCAAGAATTTATTTTAACATTATTGTAAGTCATTAGCAAATAACATAAGTACTAAATAAGAATTCATTATAAAATTAATTAGTTTTTACTAAATTATTGCCCTGTACGTTGATTATAACATCCGTTTTATTTACTCGAATAAGTGATATAGTTGATTCTCTCATTTGCAAAAAAATATATACATATTTCGAAAGATGTCAAACCCTAACAATCTAATAAGACCAGCTCGTCTGGAAGTCCCTGTAGATAATGTTGCAGCTCCTCAACCTCCTGCTCCCATTCCTCAACCTAATGTAATTAACGACGACATGATTCAGATGATTTCACAATTAGTAACTCAAGCCCTTCAAATACAGGGACGACAACTTTTTAATTCCATCATGAACCCTGCGTCCGACATTAATAATGATGTTGACCAGCCAATAAATCTGGCTAATGATAGGAATTTGTCCGAAATGGACAAAATACCCGACGTAGTGAAAAGCCTAAGAGAATTTTCTGGCCAATCACACGAATTTAATTCATGGAAAAAGAGCGTCGATAGGATACTCAAAATCTATGAACATCTAAAGGGAACCCCCAAGTATTATGGGATCTTATCAGTCATCAGAAACAAAATTACGGGCTACGCAGATGTCGCCCTAGAATCGTACAATACTCCACTAAACTGGGATAAGATATCAAAATGTCTTACCCTCCACTACGCGGATAAGAGGGACTTGGGAACCCTCGAATACCAAATGACAACTTTGGTACAAGGTAGTAGTACGATTCCTGAGTTCTATCAGGCCGTCTACCACCACCTGTCGCTTATCTTAAATAAGTTAGGATCAACGGATATGAGTCAGGAGTCCATGAATAACATGACTCAGTGTTACCGGGACAAAGCTCTGGATACCTTCGTCAGAGGGTTGAGAGGCGACTTGCCTAGGTTACTCAGTATCCGTGAGCCTGCTGACTTACCCCAGGCTTTACACCTTTGCTTAAAATTACAAAATATCGATTTCCGAACCCAACATGCAAACAATTCGCAAGCTAGCACCCGGAAAACGTTTCAACAAACACCGCCTCCAGCTCCTCCTAGAAGAAACAATTTTTCACATTCAGGACCAGCACCGATTGCCGCACCCAGAAGAGAATTTCATCCCGAGTTACTCCATAACCCACGAAATGCTAATCCACCACAGTTTTATAGGAATCAGCCGAACTACCAGTATCCACAGCAACGACCACCAGCAAATCAACGCCCGCTTCCTCCAAAGCCAATGGACGTTGACTATTCCGTCCGATCACAAAATGTGAACTATCAGAACAGACCCCGCAACCAACAGTTAGTTCCACAGAAACGCCAAAACTCACAACAGGTACATCAGCCACACAAATTGCAGAGAGTCTATCACACTGAAGGGCCCGAACCAGACGAGAGGACATCGGAAGAATACGAAAACGAGATAGAAGAAGAAGACCAAAACCACGAGCAGACATTGACGAATTACATTGACTCTCAAGATCACCTTGACTTTGACCAACCTCAAGAACTCGACGACATTTATTTTTTAGATTAGCATCCTCTTCACTTCCCTTTTTCGAACATATTTCTAGAAGTGGAGAGATCCTAAAATTTCTCATCGACACCGGCTCAAACAAAAATTACGTCCAACCACGTCATATTAAGAATCCTTTACTGAATAATAAACCCTTTTATGCTCATTCTGTTGGAGGAAGCATCAAAATAACACATCATGCACTAATTCAACTTTTCGGTCCTCAAACAGACAAAATACAATTTTTTATCCTCCCCAGTCTCATTTCATTTGATGGGATCATAGGACATGATACCCTAAAACAATTAAAAGCAATTATCCATACGAGTAAAGATCATATGTCTATTCACCCTGCCCCCACCCACCAAAGAATTTCAATCCCTCTCAAACAACATCAATTACAATTTGTCAATAACATTAATATTAGAACCGATCACATGAGTAAGGAGCAACATTCTAAACTCCTTAAAGTCATTCATAAATGTCCCAATGTTTTTTCGGAACCAAATGAAAAATTGACATACACCACCACTGTTAAAGGAGAAATCCGAACTACAACGCGAGATCCCGTGTATTCGAAATCATACCCATATCCTATGGCACTTAAAAATGAAGTCGAAAAAGAAATTCAAAAGCTACTAGAAGATGGAATAATAAGACCATCAAAATCTCCTTACAATTCTCCTGTTTGGGTTGTCCCCAAAAAAATGGATGCTTCGGGAGAAAAGAAATTTCGAATGGTAATCGACTACCGTAAGCTAAACGCTGTGACTATTGCCGACAAGTATCCAATTCCAGAGATATACGAAATCCTCGCAAATCTAAGCAAAAATCAATGGTTTTCAATTGTAGACTTAAGAAGTGGTTTTCATCAGATCCCACTTAAAGAATCTGATATAGAAAAAACTGCCTTTTCGGTAAATAACGGCAAGTTCGAGTTTACTCGCCTGCCATTTGGGCTTAAGAATGCCCCTTCCATTTTCCAGAGAGCCCTTGACGACATCCTAAGAGATCTCATTGGAAAATGTTGCTACGTCTACATCGATGACATTGTCATCTTCGGGAAAGACGAAACCGAACATTCTTTGAATCTAGAAAAAGTATTTCATACCTTAGAAGCCGCGAATATGAAAATTCAACTAGATAAATGTGAATTTTTTCAAAAGGAAGTCGAATTTTTAGGATTTATTATTGGCAGATCTGGAATAAAAACTAACCCAAAAAAAGTGCAGGCTATAGTTGATCGACCTATTCCCGAAAACCTCAAAGAGCTTCGATCCTTTCTCGGAATGTCTGGATATTATCGCCGCTTTATAAGAGATTACTCAAAGCTGGCGAAACCTCTGACATCCCTTCTAAGAGGGGAAGATGGACACGTGTCCAAAAATATGTCAAAGAAAAAACTAATTCAGTTAGATCAAAAAGCAATCGAAGCATTCAATAAATTAAAAAACTCTCTTGTTTCTGAAGAAGTAATTCTCCAATACCCAGACTTTAGCAAAAGCTTTCAGCTAACAACCGACGCTTCTGACTACGCCATTGGTGCAGTTTTATCACAAGATGATAAGCCAATCACATTTCTTTCCCGAACCTTAAGTAAAACGGAAGAAGGTTACGCCACAAACGAAAAAGAAATGCTGGCGATTATTTGGTCCCTCAATTCTTTAAGAAACTTCCTTTACGGATCCCGGAAAGTTAACATTTTTACAGACCACCAACCACTTACCTATGCCTTGAGCAATAAAAATACAAACTCCAAAATGAAACGGTGGAAAGCCATATTGGAGGAGTATAATTACGAATTAAAATATAAACCAGGAAAGGAAAATGTGGTTGCTGATTCCCTTTCAAGGCCTCCCCAAATAATTGAAATTCACTCAATGACCCCAACCGAACATAGTGCAGATAGCTCAGCGCAAAACCTCATACCATCCGTAGAGACCCCCATAAACGTTTTCCGAAACCAAATTTTACTCAAAATAGGAGACGAAAATAGTTACCAAATTCAGAACCCCTTCGATAACTATACGAGACATACTTTGATACGACAGGACTACTTAGAAAACGACATCATTGATATCTTCAAAAGATATCTCAATCCAAATATTATAAACGGACTCCTCACAGACGAAAGGACGATGGGACGAGTACAGGAAATTTATCCTTTACACTTCAAAGACTACCGTATTCGTTTCACCCAGAAAATGGTTGAAGACGTACCAAACCAAGTAGAGCAAGAAGAAAAAATTCTAAAGGTACATCGTAGAGCCCATCGCAACGCCGAAGAAAACCGAGTTCAGTTGCTAGAAAACTTCTATTTCCCTAAAATGTCTTCAAAAATTAAAAACCTAGTAAAACGTTGCATAACCTGTAAAGAAAATAAATACGACAGACACCCTAATAAGCCGCATTTGAGTCCTACACCCATCCCTAATTATCCGGGACACACCATTCATATCGATATCTTTTCTACCGAAAAACAACTTGTCTTAACAGCCGTCGATAAATTCACAAAATTCGCTCAAACCAGAATTATCTCATCACGATCAATCGAAGATATTAAACGACCATTAAGAGATATTTTATTTTTCTTCTGCGTCCCCGAAGCTGTCGTAATAGACAACGAAAAGGCTCTAAATTCAGCTTCAATTACCTCGATGCTGGAAGACGACCTTCAAGTAAAGATTTTTAAAACACCGCCATACAAAAGCGAAGTGAACGGTCAAGTTGAACGTTTTCACTCCACTTTAGCTGAAATCATGAGATGTTTAAAATCAGACGGACCTGCACGGTCTTTTGAAGAACTCTTGGAACGAGCTGTGAACGAATATAATTTCACCATCCACTCAACGACAGGTAAGAAACCAATAGAACTATTTTACGGGCGAATACCTAGACTAAATCCCGAACAGTTCGAAAAAACACGGTTGACTAATATCGAAAGACTTAGAATTAAACAAGAGAATGATACTAAATACCACAACAAGAAAAGGAAACCGATCAAAGATTATCAAATAGGACAATCTATTTATATTAAAAATAATAAACGGCTAGGTTCGAAACTAACCGGCAGATACCGGCAAGAAATAGTTAAGGAAAATAAGAACTCTACTGTCATAACCGAATCCGGCAAAGTAGTTCATAAAAGTAACATCAGAAATTAAACTTTATCTTTCCAGATGTGCGCTATGCACTTGCCAGGCAACCATGCAAATATTGGACTTTTCAAACGCACAAATAGTAACCTTTCACGTTGGACAGACGAAGATACAAGACGGATACTTTAAACTAATACATGTTATCGACTTAGACCAATACGACCAATTCATATCTGCAATAACCCCTATCCTTAAACTTGAATCAACCCAAAACCATACCATATTCCCTTTGCTATCACACGAGTTGCAACAAATAAAAAATCTTTTGCATAACTTGAAACCGCGATTAACAAAACGTTCTTTAGATTTTATTGGTAGCGCATGGAAATGGATTGCCGGGAATCCAGACCATGACGACTTTGTCACCATCAAAGAAAAAGTCACAGACGTATTAAAGAATAATAATAAGCAAGTTGTCATAAATCAATTATACAATGAGAGGATTAATAATATCACTAAAATTCAAAATGAAATACAGAAATTGTTAAAAGAAGACAATAAATTAAGCTTCGAGGTAATAGCAAATGTGCAATACAAAATTAAACTTATAAAGGAGGAAATAGAAAATATTAACTATGCCATTCATTGGGCTAGATTAGGCATGATCAATTCATTTATTTTGTCAAAAAAAGAAATAGAACTTGCTACAAATATTTTAAGTAAACAGCAGCTACCATACAATACAATAGAAGAAGCTTTAGATTTCTCAGAAATAAAAGTTATAAGCAATAGTTCAATAATGCTCTATATTATAAATATTCCACTAACTACAAATGAAACCTATGAAAGCCTTGTAATAAAACCAATAAAGAAAAATAATATTGTAACAGAAATTATGTATGATGTAATTCTTAAGAATAACGAAAAAATGTTTGGAACTGTAAAAAAATGTAAAAATTATAACTCCTTATCCATTTGTAATTTAAAAGACATTGTCAATATTAGAAACGATGCATGTATCCCTAGCTTGCTCAACAGTCTCCCAGCTGTCTGCAACACCGTCAATAGTCAGCATATCCCAACCGTAGACGAGATCTCAACAGGCAATGTATTGCTTAACCAATTTACCGGAACAATACAAGTAGAAAACACTACCCACAGCCTCAATGGAACATTCCTCATAAAATTCCACAATACAACTATAAATATCGATGGACAGCTATTTATTTCCAAAGAAATATCAATGGTTAAAGCGTTACCAGCAATACTGCAAACCAGTCCAAAAGAAAAAAAATACAAAGAAATCCTATCTCTAGAAATGATGAAAGATCTTCACATCAACAACACCAATGAAATTCGGCTATTACAAACAGAGAACAACATTCATCAGATAACCACCTACTCACTGATCGCCTGTCTTGGAACACTTGCCATAATAGCCACGATTCTGAAGTTTTTACCTAAACAAAACAATACTAAGGTAACCATCCAAATCCCGAAGGAAAAGGTACAGGAAGAACATCCCAATCCAGGAACAATCGCATCACCTAATGCCCTTCATGATCTTGAGATGCCACACCAAAGATTCAACAATATACCGTATTTTTAACGATTGAGGACAATCGAACTTAAAGGGGGAAGACTTAACACCGACATACAACTTACACGCGCGAAAGAAAATGCTGACCAAACGTCTGGAGCAACGAACCAAATTTCCAGGGAAATTCACATGACTACTTGCATGCGCAAAAGAAGTGCTGATTAAACGTCTGGAGCAACGAACCAAATTTCCAGGGAAGTTGATTGTGAATAGAAATGCAAGCTTTCGTTATTTAAGTTGAACATGTAATAGTTTAGTTTTTATCGACTCGTCATTGAATAAAGGTCAGAGCAACCTGCTCTGAAGATTTTTTTTAAGTTCTTCAGCAGATCTTTTATTAACTTACATTATCGATATCTAGGTACAATAAACATTTTTTTTTCTTGCCTCTTCTGTTGTTTGTGTATCATTTGAGAGTGTGGATCTTCCTTCTAGACAATCTTCTTGATCTTCGAGAAATCCTAAAAGATTGTAGTACCATAACGAGGACTGAAAAATGTCGTCTGCTCCAGCACCAGATTTTTGGGATTTTTTTTGTTTTTTTAAGTCGCGGCGGTAATTGCTTCGAAACGTATTTACTTTTCTTACTACCTTATCCCGATCAGCACCCGGTTCTATTTCTTTTAATTTATTTACCATTAATTCATAAGCACTCGCTTTTAAGACTCGGTTGCTGTAATCATCACTTTTAACCTGCCATAAAACTGGTAGGCTCTGGTATAGCTCGATAAACTCCGCCCAGAACCACACAGTTAGCACCACATACTCTCAGTTTGCATGCGCAATCACTATATTGCGCATGCCGGCATAAGTGGTGTGTGGACGCTTTAAGGTAAGAATGTTGATATCCACCACGCCATAATAAACCAGAAATAATGTAAGAGAATTTAATGTCGAAAGACTGCTATCGCTAGAGGCCGTCAAGGCATTCGCAAAACGAGTATCCCTTAGCCTCTCTATTATGACCAATCCACCAGCCTCTAGTATCGAATAATAAAGGCAACAAGAAATACGTATTTTGATGAAGTATGCTGACAGACGCTCGCAGCCAAGAACGCGCCCTAAACTGCTAAACTACAGATGACGACGAAAATCAAAGAAGGAGGTAACAACAACGGTTTTTCAGAAATAAGAAAAAAGAGCAAAAAAGCGCGCTATTTATGAAATAGAGAGGCTCCAGACCAGGAATGATCTTTTCAAGTTTTTAAAACTGTAAAACGTAAAAGCCAGGGATACAAAGTTCGAACAGAATCTTGTCGAGATGATGAAGGAAATATCGTAGTTCAGATACATTCTATGCTGAGCATATTGAAGAACCACTTCTTCAGACTGTTAAACGGTGATGGCGAATAATCTCCTGCTATCAGACAGACCAAACAATTCAATACCGGCGACGCCGCGGCGTGAAAACTACCAACAACCAGACCTATTTGATGTAAAGATAGCAATATCTAAACTTAGGCTTAAAAAGACTGCCGGAAATGATGACCTTCCCGACGAACTTAATAAAGCCGGTGGAGTTGACTTGGTAAGTAACATGGAACCTCAGCATCGTTTGCTCGATCCACAAAAAACGAGACCCTCTAAACTGCGCCAACTACAGAGGCATAAGTCTTCTTAACATCGCCTACAAGATCTTATCTGCTATAATATCTAAACGCCTGAATCCGTTAACGAGCAACCTGATCAGCCCTTTTTAATTTGGCTTTAGGCCATTAAGGTCAACAACTGATCAAATCTTCATACTTCGGCAAATCCTGTAATTAGACCAAGAAATCCAAGTCGATACCCATCAGCTATTTATCGATTTCAAGTAGTGATACGATAAATAGCAACGACCGTCGTCGAAGCCCACGGACGGTGGGATACTCACAAAATGTTGGAAGACAAGGTGTTGACGTTCACCATTTTTTTAACTACGCGACTGAGCGATGGAAGAGAAGCCGAGGTGTACGGCAGATGGGCCAATGCTGGGGAAACGGAGGAGCAACCGAGATGTTTAGGCGAACAGCCATGTACAAAAAACATGAACACCAAACACGCGGTGTTCACACTATTTAATATGAAAGATTGTCCAGAGACAACTGCCCAGGTGTCCAAAGGCAGCTGCCATACTGTCCAACTTTTGTCGAAACGGTAAACAGCGGTCGCAGGCGACAAAGACACTCGCCCCAAACATCAGAGGCACGGACAGGAAAGGCCACGAGCTCAACATAAAAAATAATTTAAAGATGGCACGAGATTGGAAACCTCTTAACCCAAAATCTGCACGCAAAACCACCAACACAGTTCGCGGAAAATTGGTTTTTGAAAGGTTACTCCTTCTTCCTCAATACTCACTGCTTTTGAGAAACTCCGGTGCATTCCTTCCATTTTTCGATTGGTTGCAGTTAATCAAACAGAGGCATTCGCCTAAACACGTCATATTGTGTTTACAACTACTGATCCTAATGAACTGGACATGACTGACCTTAGACTATACTTTTACGACTTCATGAGGTCGAATAAACGCCGAAAACCCAACAATCCAGCTGACATGACGAACTTGAATGGGTCCTATGGGTGTAATTCAAATAGCATCTGGGAATAAGGCAAAAGCCTTTCCAATACACTATGAGAACTTAATACAGGATAATACCAAACTTACTTTAACTAATAAAAGCTGAAATATGGAACTGCAAAACGTTAAGAACATAGAGTATATGAGTCTTCTGATCCAAACGAACAGTGATGACTCCGTGGCCAGCCAAGAATCATCATCGTCTTATAAAAAATCACTACAAACATACACTCGCAGTTTGTATAACTGCACAAGCTTTAACTTCATGGTTAATTAGTGCTTCATTTGGTAAAAAAGGATATGCATCCTAGAGCCATCACATGTGCGATTGCCTTTTCCTAGTATATTCTCAATATATATTTTTTTATTTCCCAGAATATTCCACCTCCATTCACATCGACAGAGAGTATATTCATAACATCTGTGAGTTTGCATTCAATGTCCTTTTAAATGAAGCGCACTAATTCCGAAAAACACCTTCCTCCATCCAGTCCAACAATTTGCAACATATTCCAGCTGGTGATGCAATGAAAATAATCCACAAATCCCATTCAAAGTCCGCACAAACAGTCTCATAAATTTATCTCATTCGGCCGTATCCTTATAATGATTCTCCCTTCCCAGCTAGGACCATTCATTCACACACTTGCTTGTCGCTATATCGTCATTGTCACGGGTTAAGCAAATCACACACACAAACCTATCCAAACCATAGGAAGAGTGTAGTCTTGCTCACTGGGCGACGACTTAATTAAATAAACTCAACTTTCCAATTACGCATACAGAATGGGTCAGCTACCAGTAGCACTCAGTTGGAGCTTAATTAAACCGTTATGACATTCTAATGTACCTCATGTCATCAGACGCACAACTCACTGCGTACCCCGTATACAAGCAAAATGGGCCAAAATCCACACAAACTCCACTAGCTATCTAGGCACCGGAAAAATATGAGGATTCTCCGTATTTCCGCACATCCTAGTATTACACACACATTGCCACATGTATATAGTATCTACATCCGCTGCTGTTGCCGCTGTGAACAAATTGCTACACTTCTCTCGCCTAATTGAAACCTTGTCCCATATAATCCTCGAGTGCGAGGCGATTGGTGTCATACTCTCGTACAATTCTTCTTTATTCCTTGGCGGTGGGCGCGACGGAAAGAGTCGCTGGAGTCCGTATCCCGAAACCATATCGCTTACGTTACACTTTTGTTTGTTTAATAGCTCGAGTGTAGCCCGTAAGCCTTGAAAAATTGCGAAAAATAAAGCAGAAAAAAAAATTTATATCACACAGCACAAAAGGTTGTCCTTGGACGGGAGAAGGTTTCTCTACAGACGACAGGAGCACAGAAACATGAGGGGTGCAGACTATGCCCCAGAATGCATTATATGCAAATCCAAAGAGCGCAGTTCATTGATTCTAGATTTTTAGCGATACATTTTTATTTCGCAGGACACGGTGCTATGCAGGCGGTAGTGCGCATACCATTATGTGGAGAGTAGGTGCCTGTATGTAAAAAGGATTAAATCCGACTCATATGCGAATATGACCCGTGTTGCGGGTGTACAGAGGACGAAGAGTAAATATACAAAAAAAGAAGCGGTTCATGGGGACCGAATAAAAAATCAAAGAAGGGCGTTTTTATATTGGCAACTGTATCGCAAACAAGTAAGTGATCACATGAAGCTTTGAAATCATCATGGCGGAATTTGCATAGCAGCAATTAAGTCCTTAAATTTAAATGATCCACACGAGGTAATAACTTCATACTAAGTAAAGATAAGGGGGAGCTATAGATTCCGAAAAAAACCTGAGTCGCAACTTACAAGCCTCTAATATTAGCCCGTTCTCTAGCTAACTTCATCCATTTGGAATGACATTTAAAGTCGGTTGAGATCTATTTCTATTTGTGCGATCTAACTTAGACGAGGTCTACCTCTCCTCCTTCGGACTTCTGTCTGGGTATCGAAAGCCGGATTATTGATGTTCATAGCTATCTAAAACGCCCTGAGCGAAAATTTTGTCACTGAACAGCTCGTAAAGGCCTTGGTTGAATCTTCTACTTAATAGTAAGATTAAGATTTTCAGAATTAGTTTTCCCTCAAGACAGCAATTTCTTCACCCAGTATTGTTACGGTCAATGCTTCAGCGCCATAGACTAGGTCTTGGATGATTAGATACTATATGGGTTTTCCTTATTACTTACAGTATGTCAGAGCGCGGGGCTCAGTGGCGCGATGGTTAGTGCGATGAACTGCCGCGCAGAAGGTCAGGGTTCGATTCCCAGCCGTAGCAACACCTAAATGATTTTTCACTGGCCCTCCTCTCGTGATGATCTGACAAATCATCCGAGTAGTATCAATTGTCAAGAAAAGCTTATCTCAGCTTAGCCGTTCGGAGTCGGCATAAAACAGGAGGTCCCGCCATCATGCAAGAAGTACACACGAACACATGAATGGTTGTGAGAAAGCTAGGCCCTGGGTACTAACGAGCCTGTTGCGCCAAAAATTTGTATTTTTTTATTTTTGTATGTCACCAGAACGTCTGCTGAAGAAATAAAAACCGAATGCAGTCAGTTCATAAGAAATCAGCATTTCTGCGACTTTCACCAGTACATCACAACTTGGATCCTCGGAACTTACCAAGGAAGTAATTATCGTTGACAATAGAAACGTCGCGTCGTGTATTCGGTGAAAGGGGAAATGCAAATTGACTCTAATTTCGATAAACAAAATATTTACCTGACACGATTTTTTCTTTAAGTGGTGCCTCTCATAATAGCCCGTTTTCTAGCTAACTGCCTCCAGTTGGTATGACAGTTCAAGTTGGTTGAGGTCTTTTTCTGTTTGGAAGCTCCACTTAAGGCGAAGTCTTTCTCTCCTCCTTCCGAATTCTGGCTGAGAATTGAAGACTTTGAGAGCCGGATTATTGGCGTCTGTAGCCATCTAAAAAGTCCCGAGCGAAGTTTTTGTCGCCGAACAGTGATTTCTTCACCCGCTTTTTATACGGTCAATCCTCCGGCGCAGTTGAGCAGGGCTTGGATGATCACGTCTTATATAGGTTCTTCTTGGTACGGACATTACGCCACCAGAATGGCTGCTGAAGATATAAAGACCCATTGCAGTCAGTTCATTAGAAATTTTGTAAGGCGAGGAGATTCTTCCCTCAGGATCGTGGGTTGGAAAGCCTGATGATCAAGCACCGGATCCGTCGTGTTGGTAGCAATGCCGCTTTGCGAACGAAACTCTCTGCCGAGATGAGTGCTGTCCGAAGACCACAGCAGACGCTGAACAGGCAGTTACCCAAATGATACTCCAAAGTGGGGAGTTGTCAAAGACTAAAAAAATTGAAGTCTGTTTTTAGGCGGCAAACGACTAAGCGAATGCCAAAAAAAATTACACTATTTAACAAATAAAAAAAATTAATAAAAATGAAGAATGAAAAAAAATATTAATAATAAAAGTAACGAATAAAATAAAATTAATAATGAAAGTTAATAAAGGAAAAATATAACAAATGAAAATTTTAGGAATTCAGCTTTAATTTTGTGAGTATATGTGCTGAGGGCAGACTGTGGAACAACCCGAAGACAATACAGCAAAATACCGAACGAGTGTGTGGAGTTCATAAACAGTGGAGAACCCGACCGTCGTATGACCAACTCAAACTCTTAATAGGCGCGGAGGAACACAAGTGTGGTACTTTTCCAAACAGTGAAAAGACCCGACCGTGCGTCGTTGCGAAATACCAAACCAGAGTAAACAAGTGTAGCACCTTTCAGAACAGTGTAGTACCCGGCCGTCGCTGCGAAATGCCAAACCTGAGTGATCTTACATCGTAAAAAGCTCTGCTTTTATATGTTTCTGCGAGTGCCGATGGGTTTCAACTATCGTAATGTTCTTACGATATACAGCGTGCACGATTAAAACGAGAGGAAAAGCTTTTATTTGATTTAGCGTTGCTTTAGGGTTGCCACACTTTTTTTTTTGTTAATATCTGCTTTAGTTTTTTTTTATAAAAAGGTAATTCAAAATATTAATGACTAAGGTAATATTAATAATATGTACATAAAATAATATAAGAAAAGATTCATAGATATATATCTGGGTTGTTACAATTTGCGTTTCTGTGATTTCCACTTGTGCATGGGAACTTGTATACCCGGCCCTTTAAAATCAAACTGATCAAGGAACTTATGGTTGTTGGCAATAGTAACGACGCTTCGAGTATTTCGTGAAAGAGCAGCAGAAAATTGACCCTTATTTCGATAAAAAAAAATATTCACCTACGGATCCTGAGTTGAACAATCAAAACTTTCGGAATTGAAATTATACCACTCCACACTAGATACACCTACCAAATGCAAAACAAGGAAATCGATGTTCGGTGCGGATTTCAATCTGGCGGAATCATTGTTTCGTACCTCTTCCAAAAACTGAGAAACTGGGAGTGTAACAACCATCGTAAGCGAATGCTACAGATCGATGATATGGATAATAGACTTCTCATAGCCTTTACTGCATGAATTCGATTCTGTTAACATGTGGTTCCAACAGGAAGGTGGTGGTGATACAAGTCACCGTGTATTCTGAATTTTTGACGAAGGATTTAGGGTTATGGTTACTATTACGTTAACTGCCCACCGAGACTAAACCATACAACACCTTTAGAATTATTTCTTTGATACTATTTTTATAGAGGTATATACAATATACATATATGTATATTTTCTGCAACAGTTTTATTGGATTTTTCATAAAATTGTGACCAATAAGTGATCACGAAACATCCTTAAAGGTATGTACTAGGATGGTTTAAATTTTCAATAAACTAAAGTGATATCCATTTCGTATATATATAGGCATATTTCGTGATTTTCGTAAGACGCGAGTGATTACCTTTGGCGAAAGCACGAGGCCACGCAGTGCGATATGTAACCTGTAATTAGGCTGGTGCCATCAAGTGTGCTAATAAATCACTCGCGCACATAAAAAGGAACATTTTAATCCTTTCATCAAATCCGATGTTACCATTTTATACCACACGAAATTGCATGGAGCATGTGTTACATCATAAGTGAAATCTAAAATCCTACATAACCGCAAGTCTTATATCCACGAATATATATATACATATATGTATGCATACGATCATAATTATACACGAGATCAAGACGAACCCAAACGAGCCATCGTGCCTAATCAACATTGAAAATAACCGTTCCAGACGATTCGACAAATCTACCCAGACGTCCAAAAACATATCCGAGAAATTCCATATATTTTCCCCAGTTTAAGTAAACTAAAAACAAACAAAAAATTGATTCCATGTACAAAAGAATAAGTATAACCTAATTAGAAAATGCAATGCATGTAGATAAGTACCTATGTATAAAGTAAATGTATAAAAAAGGTAAGAAAAAGCCAACAAAACATTTTACATAATATAAATTCTATTCCTTAATTAATTATATAACATCCTAGAGTATATAACCCAGCAATCAACACCAGGCTTCATGTGCGCATATCACGTCTGCAGTCGATACAAAAAATAATAAGGACATTAAAACACATTAATAAAAACGATCAAATATAAAACAAAGTAAGTTATTTTTGGCTTTTTTGTTTACATATATATACAACATTTCATATTCCAATACATTTATAACAGAACATATGATTTTAATTCTACTTATCTAAACTTATCTAATCTAACTTATCTAAATTATATATACACATCCATTTGGAATTAAAATACCTAAAATTGAACTAAGTAAAGCTAAACATACAATTTATAACTTACATATTTAAACAATCATCCACTCATGCACATCCATTCATTTAAATAATCATACACGCAATCATACATTATATACTAATACTATATTATCTAATCACTATTTGTTTAATATCTATTTACATACTTAAACTTTATTATAAAACCCCATTTGGATACCTATTAGATACCCCTCCTAAGTAATTATATTCTCTACAATACTTACTAAGATCAGTATATTCTGAATAATTTACCGAATATGAGTATTCCTAATACATAATAATAATTTAATCCTATTAAGCGAATCGATTAAGATTACCGAATTCAGCCTCTTTCGTTGATAATTGTGAAATTCTCTTTTTTTATTCGATGGCAATAAATTGTTACCATTTTTTTTATAAAATGACACTCTCTTTTATTATGTGGTAAACATAACTTTGATTGGCAAAATGGGGTGATGAGAGTAAGCTGAAAGTGATGGTGAAAGAAGTGTGACCATTTGTGTAGAATTGGTAAGGGACTATTGGTATCATACAGGTAGCAATAGTCAAGGTGACATTAATGAACTAGGTCATTGATGTTGGGAGGGTATGCCTAAGAAAACATAACATCGACGTTTTCCTTCTCTTCTTTTAAAATCACTCGTGAGGTGATATTAATCTCTTTTGACGGCAAGGTCAAGCAAAGTGCATGCAACATTTTTTTTAGGCACGTAACAATTTTAATTTGATTTAGGTGAATGTGTAGTAGAAAGATCCCACCCCTCCGACGAGCTGTCGCCGTGCAATGACAAGCGTGCCAATTCTGCTACCGGGTACAAAACACCTCCACCCACACCTTACAAACTATACTTCTACAGACTGTTAACCTTCGCACGCCCAAGACCCAGCTGGGTGGGATTCTCTATTTTCAAACATTGATTACTCAGCGAATTTTTATCAAATTGCTTTGGACTCAGTGACTAAATTTCTTATATACTCCAGATTATAAACACAAAACATTAATTTTGTTTTCCCTTAACAGTTTTTGTTTAATTTTGTCATTTTTAATACGCTGCAGTTCGAAACCCACCCGGGTGGAATTTCTCTTTTTCTGCAAAATATTTTATTCCCATCATCAAAAATAATGCAAACAATTGGTAATAAATGATTATAAATGTATTTGGATCAACAAAATATATATCTAAAGGTACACGCTATTTACTGGATTATTTTCCATAAATAATATGTATGCAGCAAGAGCAGCTGTATCAAGAAGATTGTAGAACATGGCATGAGGCTAACGACGAGTTCCCCTTTTGCAGGTGTATTGAGACAACATGTTACGGCAGCCCTTCGCCACAGTCAATTTATATACACAGAAAACAAAATAAAACAATCAAACAATAAACTTTTCAGAACGCGACGTAAGTCGCCTTTAATATTAATACATACATTAACACTTAACCACAACAAACTATCACTAACCCCCTGTTCCACCACTTACTACCACCTTACACCATCCACCCCCACTTCCTATCCGAATATCCACATCCAAGCATCGAAGTCCCAGTCAAAGCAACTATAAATAATAAAAAAAAAAAAATTATAAATTTAATATGTACCCAAACTCAGGCAATTATAAAAGTCAAATTGCTTACCACTTGCTACCTGTTTTCATACCCAGCTTATTCTGGCACATGCGATCTCCAGGATGATCCAGCTCACTACACACCTGTGAAATATAATTTTTTTTTATCAAAACAACCAAAACACCAAAATTAATTAAATAATTGTGTACTTACTTACGATGAACGAATTCGGTGCGCATTGCACATCAATGCGTTTGGTTTGTTTACATTTTTTTTTGACGTTTTCCACTTTTGTATTACCTTTTGCCATTATCATTCGGCGAAGAGAACTTTCTTTCGCCGTACTCGAAGGCAATGGTGCTGTGCGTGGTAGGTTTCCTTCTGTTTTGGTAGGAGTTATTATTTGAATATTGATATTGTTACATGGCTTGTTATGTGTATGTGTATGTATATTTTTATTTATATTAAAATTATATTTATTTTAGAATATGTATTTGTTAGGTTACGTCACTTATTTATTCTTTTTGTAAAGGCATTAGACCAATTAAGTTCGACTTCGATTTGAATTGAGACAGAGCTATTGTGAACGGGTCTCAAAAATTAACGAAGATGGGCGAATTGGAACTAAAATGATGAGAGAAAAGGAGAAAGCTCCACTCTGATAATTAGGCAGAATAGGTAATTTTTAAAAAAAGAGGAGAAGAGAAACATTTTTTTTATACGAATGAAAGAATAACTCATAAAGAGAAAACAGGAGGGGGAGGGAAAGATATAGTGCAATCAATTGCAAGAGATGAGAACAGCTAATCCATTACCGCTCCAAAGATCGATAGCCGGTCGATGCCCTTTCTTTTTAATTTGAGCACGACACAAAAGTGGGTCAAAGCTGACAGCTGATCGATTGAGAGATCGAATTTTTTTTTCTTCACAGTGGGACAAAAAGAATTGTCACACTTCTTCTGGGTTTTCTTGTATTTGGTAAACCGGCGAAGCACTTTTCCTTAGGAAATTAACTAAGGGCCTATATAAGGCATATATACTGCATTTTGAAGCAGAGGCTAAAGTGAATTACTAGTGTTAGCGGCAATTTCGAGGCCTCTGCGACTGTGATTGGGGTGGTTTCCTTCAACAAAAGGACTGCGTAAGGACCGGGGTAACGGCCGTTAAGCGGACTCAGTGCAGTGCATGTAGGTACGCTGATATTAAGAGTGAGCCGCACGTTCAAGAATCCTCGTACGTCTGGAAGTGAAATCACCAAAGATAGTGAAAAAAAAAGCAAGTTAATTTCAAAAAGGGGAATTTTAAAGAAATAGTGGGTGCTTCGTCAACGCCATATATATATATATATATATATATATACATAGACATATATACGTGATTAACTCACTAAATAACCCGAAAGTGACATATCAAGTAAAAGTAAACTAGCAGAATTTAAGATTAAAACAAGTTAAATTATTGAAGTGAATTTGGATTAAATTTAGTTTTAAGTAATTTTAGTTTAATAACTTTTATTGTGTCCCTTCCGGACTGCTTTTTGTCCCTTCTGGACCCTATTAGTATAATTAGTGTTAGGTTATTTCTGCTTTTAATATCATTTTTGTGCGCGTTATACCACCATTGTGGAACTTCCTGAGACGATCCTTCTTTCAGTGCTGCCGGCAGAACTTCGGGGGACAATCCAAGGTAACCGTGAGTAATAATTTAAGTTTTCTTCATTTATGAATTTGAATATACATCCATTAAGTAGTATTAAGAACAGAAATTTCCTTTTTTTTTAGTTTTAGTCTTTATTTTAAATAAATAATGTTTGATGGCTATAATAGCACAATTTTGTGGTGAGATTTTTTTGTGATAAGATGGTGGTTTAGATCCTTTTCGTGAGTGGTGTGTGGACGGTGGGCGGGCCGTCTTTTGGGGTTTGACTTGACATGACAGGACTATAACTAACGACGACAGGATGTGACAAATACATTTTCTTTTCACTTTACAGGACTTAGATTGCGGCTGATGAGTGGTCAAGGGGCTGTCCCCCGCAAACGTGGCCAAGGGGGTTAGCCATCGGATGTGTCTCGTGACACGAAGGGGTGGGAAGGCCAAACTCTGCCGATGATATCTGGCATGTTTCGGAATTGCGACGATCCTGTTCGATTGAAAGATGCCGGGAACAAGTTTATCGTGTTTAGGATAGTTTAAGATTAGATTAGGGTTATAATTAGTTAGTGAACTAATGCCTTTTATTAGTTTTATTAGATAAGTTAGTTTTAGTCGTCGCGGTCGTTTTCCTGGTATCTTTCTGTCGAATTGGCATAGATATTTGATCTTTTCTTTTACCTTTTTTTTTTCTACTTCTATCCATTTCCTTTTTAGAGTCCTTTATATCCGTCTGTGGTCAAATTAACGTAGCTTTCTTCTTCTCTTTTGTTTTATTTTTTTTGGCACGAGATAAAAATGTTAGTAGAGCTGGGATGTTATGGTGAGGGGGCAAGAACTCCCCCGTCCGACGAGTATAGCTGAGCAATCACTAGCGTGCCGCGCCCTTCTCATCGACATCGAAGTTGCCCCCGTGGCTTATCAAGGCTCACAACAATGGCGCCCAACGATTTTTTTGGCTAAGAGGCCGAATTGTAACTCCAAGGGGACGATTTTCAACTTAGAAGATCGTTGCCTTGGATTTACAATAGTCTCGTCGAGATTTTTTTTATACAAACTTTTTTTTCTTTAAATTTCACTTTCCTATCTTTTCTCTTTGATCAAATGTCGTTCAAGCTATTGATTTCAGATATGTCTGAAGGTGGCTGTCCGATCCTTAGGCTAATAGCCAATGGATTTAGTGAGGTAGCTGGAAGGCTGTTCTAGAATCGATAGCGGGCTAGAGTGGAGAATCCAAACTGCTAGCTGCTGCCCCAACAGATAAAGGCCTGGGCCTTATCTTTGGTGAGGCGTGAGCGGTGGGATTCGAAGCTGTGGCCGTGTTGGAGTATAGCCGAAATTACCCCAGCCATCCTGGTTTTTGGCTAAGCCAGATACCAGTGTGGTAGGAGTATAATGGAAATGCTTCAACACTCGTCGTAATTCCGAAATAGCAGTCGCAATCAAACGAGACTTAGGGACTTACATTACGAACCGATACAGGACAGACAAACAAATTCTCCAAAATGATTGGAAAACCCGTCGTAAAAGTCTACACACCACTACGAGCTTATTATAATCATAAATATCTACAACGTCAACAAACGAATTTTCTTCAAAGCGTTAAACATTATTTATAATAAATTTTTATTTAAAGCAAAAATTTATCCTTGAAGTCTTTGGAATTTACCAAAAGGAATTTTTTTGAAATACATTTTTTATTTTGAAATATTTGGACATATTTTTTTTGAATTTGAATAATTTTTTTTGAATTTGAATAGTTTTTTTGAATTTGAATAATTTTTTTTGAAATATTTTCTTTTGAAATTTGATTTTATTTTACTGCTGGTATTGCTTAGGAGTTGGCATAAGACCAACAAGTTTTTTTATTTCCCTTTCGTCTAGAAAAAGCTAAAGTTTTTTTTTGAATTTCAATGGGGGACTCAAATAAGAAGTCAGGTGCGATCCCAAAACGCATGGGTTTTGAGGCTTCAAGCGAGCTCTCTGGGATTGGGGATTTTGAGGGCAGTAGCAGAGGTTTCGAAGGGCTGGGCCATAGGCGAAACGCACTGGAAGATGGTGCGAATTGCTTATGGAGTGATCCCGGGGTAAACCCGAGGAGAATCGAACAGGGGACGAGACGACACAGGGTTGACACTCATACACTAGATATGACAGACTTAACGCTCTACTCTTACGATTTTATGAGGTTTAGCCCCGATGACCAGACAAAACGGCGAAACGAACACTATACACAAGACACGACAAACGCGAAGGGAGTTCCTCCTATGAAAGTGATTCAGGAAGAATCCGGGAGTGAACCCCAAGCTCTGTCAATAGACAACCAAGACTTACGACATGAAACCACCAAACGAACTTCAACAAACAAACGAAGACCCATGGAACGACAAGATGCTACGAACATTGGACAAGAGTCACCCTCCAACAACGAATACAGAACAGAAAAGGAACGAATAAACAGAAAGCAACTAACGTATGATACGGACGATGACGTAGTACGAAAACAAGCACAAAAAGAAGACGAACAAATAACAATGAAAATACATGAAGTGGTCTCTAGTGCTGTAAAGGAGAATCAGGCTAAAATGATGTCAGTCTTTGAGCTATCGATGAAGAGTTTAATGGTAACTTTTCAGGATAGCTTAAAGACTGTTAACGATAAGATTTGCGGCTTAGAGGATACCTTTGCAACACAAAGAGACTCGCCAAATGTGACCGACAGACAATCTACTATGACAAGGGACAATCACAGAACGCCAACAACAACACCACCGATAGACAGAACTAGACAATCTACTAGGGCGTACCACTTAACCGCTAGAGATACGGGCAGAAAAATTGAAATGCCCATACACAAATGGGGGGTTAAATTCGACGGTACTTCGAAGACGATGTCCGTCGAAAGCTTTATTTTTAGAGTCGAAACTCTCCAAAGGAAAAGTGCGATATCAGATGATCATTTGTTTGACCAATTCCACCATCTTCTTTCGGGTCCAGCCGAAAAGTGGTTTGGCAATTTTTAGAAGAAAATGAGAGTGACGAAGATCTTAATTACCACGATCTAAAAGCTAGTTTGGTTAAGCAGTTTAGACACAACAAGAGGGACCATGAGATCTTAAGAGCGATAATGGAACGTAAGCAGCTACCCCAGGAATCATACGACGAATTTTACTCTGACATACGCGCGCTGACACTTCAAATGACAAACCGACCACACGAACTCGACCTCATCGACATTATTAGACAAAATGTAAAGGACCGAATCGCCAACTTGATATTTGGCTGCTCGATTACATCCATACAGGATTTACGCGAACAATGTCGACGAGCAGAACGACATCTGACAAGTCGAGAAGTGCGCTTTAGACGAAACGTGAACGAACTTGGCGAGCATTTAGATTGTGGGACAAAAGACGATTCACAAGACAACATAGAAGACGAAGGTCTGGAGATTTCCGCCCTCCACTCGCATCGAACAAACCGACCGACAAAATACTTTAATCCAGACAATACGAATAGGACTGAACGAACAAATACGAACCGAGCGGACACTTACAGGACAACTACAGGGACGACAATTCCACCGGCATGTCCTTCTAACTTCCACACACTTACTTGTTTTAGTTGTGGCCAGGGAAATCTTAGCTTTCAGTGTCTTCGGTGCCAGGAAAACAAGATGGTCGGCGGAGCCTCCGGGAGCAATCTGCCGATGACCGGAACTGTCCCGGCGAAGAAGGAAAGCTCGGAATCATCACCATTTTAAAGAGTCCTTTAAGTAAAACAGATTCTTCCACCAAAAATCCTGCTCCTCAACGGAAAAGCCTTCACCAAAGAATCTTGGACTACAACCTTGCCCGTAAAAGAATTTTTGGCGAAGAAGTGACATGGCCGGTGGGAAAGAAAAGAAATTACATTAAAATAAGTAGGTTAAGGGAAAAGTGCAATAGACATAAACGCCGATTACATAAAATTTTAGCTTCTGTGATAACGGTAAACGACGATAACAGACCCTACGCGAAGGTAAGAGTAGGCGAAGAAGAGATGGTAGGGCTGTTAGATAGCGGAGCGTCAGTCAGCTGTTTAGGTAAAGGGGTATTAGAACTTTTAGACAGACATAAAATTACGATGACTAAAATGACGACCGACATAAGAACAGCTGACGGGAAAAATCAACAAATTTTAGGACGATTCAAAATTCCAGTCTCCTGGGGTAGCCAATTACACGAAATGGAACTATATGTTGTTCCATCCTTGCAACAGGCGCTATATCTTGGTGTAGATTTTTGGAAGTTATTCAAGGTCGCTCCCAATATCATTGAAGAATTAGACACACCCTCGTCTACGAAGGTGGATTCGCCATTACAGGAACTCTCACCAGCACAGATCGTTGAGCTAGAGAGAGTGAAACGGCTCTATCCTTCTTTTGCGGTGTTGGGATTGGGTAAGACTATGTTCGAAGAACATGTAATCGAGGTGAATGATGAGAAAATGCCCATAAAACAACGACACTACCCTATCTCACCCGCAATACAAAAATTGCTCTATGACGAGCTTGATAGAATGCTCTCTCTTGGCGTAATAGAGGAGAGCAATAGTGCCTGGAGCTCACCGGTAGTGCTGGTGAGAAAACCTGGTAAGAATCGATTATGTCTAGATTCACGGAAAGTGAATTCTGTGACAAAGAAAGATGCTTACCCGCTTCCCCACATTGAAGGTCTTTTAAGTCGCCTTCAAGATACAAGATACATTTCGGGTATCGACCTTAAAGACGCATTTTGGCAGATTCCTCTGGAGCCCAAATCAAGGGAGAAGACAGCCTTCACAGTCCCTGGACGACCGTTATACCAGTATACGGTAATGCCGTTCGGACTGTGTAACGCCGCCCAGAGAATGTGTCGGCTCATGGACAAAGTCATTCCCTCTCGTTTGAAAGAGAATGTCTTTGTCTACCTCGATGACCTCTTGGTTTGTTCTCCGGATTTCGAATCACATGTCAAAATGCTTGATGAAGTAGCAAAATGTCTAAGGGGAGCGGGTTTGATCATTAATGTGGAGAAGAGCAAGTTTTGCTATCGAGAGATTAAGTATCTTGGATACATTGTAGGCGATGGGTGTCTAAGGACGGACCCCGATAAGATATCGGCGGTCGAAGATTTTCCGATTCCCAAGACTCCCAAGCAACTCCGTCGATTTCTGGGTATGACGGGGTGGTATAGAAGGTTTATACCAAATTATGCCTCCTTGTCTGCTCCAATGACCGACTGCCTTAAGAAAGGACAAACATTTTCAATGACTGACGTAGCGCTACACGCGTTTGAACAACTTAAGGCAACCTTGGTGTCCGCACCAATACTAACAAATCCGGACTTTTCGAAACGCTTCTACATACAATGTGACGCTTCAACAACAGGTGTAGGAAGTGTGCTATTCCAGATGGATGCGGAGAATAACGAACGACCGATAGCGTTCATGTCCCAGAAGCTTAATTCCGCACAGCGGAACTATAGCGTAACGGAACTTGAATGCTATGCGGCCGTTCTGTCGGTAAAGAAGTTCAGGGCCTATGTGGAGGGTTTACCTTTCACTATAATTACCGATCATGCAAGTCTGAAGTGGCTGATGACACAAAAGGACCTATCTGGTCGATTGGCCAGGTGGAGCCTTAAACTTCAGTGCTTCGACTTCATGATCGAACATAGGAAGGGTACCCAAAACGTAGTTCCTGATACTCTCTCGCGCATTCATATGGAAGAGCTTACTACAGACACCGAAATTCTGCAGGTTGACCTTGATTCTCCATACTTTTCTTCGGAAGAGTATGAGGAATTGAAGAAAACCGTAACAGAAAACCAAGACAGACTACCCGACACTTGCGTTTCAGACGGGTTTGTATATAAACGAACAGACATACGGACAGGTGACGCTGTACAGGACGACCGAGCATGGAAGCTCTGGATCCCGAAGGAGTTGCGTGGAAGCCTTGTGGAATCAGCACACTACTCGCCAGCCTCAGGCCATGGCGGTATTCACAAGACTTTGGCCAAACTTCGGCAAACTTACTTTTGGCCAGGAATGGTATCCGACGTTCAAACTTGTGTTAAGTCTTGTGAGGTTTGTAAGTGCTGTAAGCCACTTAATATGATTTCTCGACCGCCGATGGGTCAACAGGTGATTACGGAGCGACCTTTCCAACGTCTATACATTGATTTCCTAGGTCCATACCCGCGTACAAAGACAGGAAACACCCATATATTTATAGTCCTAGATCATTTTTCTAAGTATGTGTTTCTTAAACCCATTAAGAAGGCAACGGCGATAGAGGTAGTAAAATTTTTAGAAGAGAGCGTATTTCATACGTTTGGTGTACCTGAGCACATACACTCTGACAATGGCAAGCAGTTCGTATCTGAATTATTTGCCAGCTTCTTAGCAAAATATGGAGTTAGTCATGTCCGCACCGCATTTTACTCTCCTCAAGCTAACGCTTCGGAAAGAGTCAACCGATCGGTGTTGGCCAAAATAAGGGCATACATCCAGGGGGACCAGAAAACATGGGACCAACATGTAAGTGACGCAGCGTTTTCTTTGAGGAGCGTAATACATGATGCGACTAAATTCGAACCATATTTTACTGTGTTTGGTACACACATGATCCAACATGCTAAATCATACGAGCTCTTACGCAAACTTGACGTAATAAAAGATATGACGACCGATGTAATTGAGAAAAATGATAGACTAGAATTGATACGGACAAAAATTTTCGATAACTTGAAGTTATCTCATGACAAGGCAACGCGAACTTATAATACCAGGAGTAGAGACGTAAAGTATAAAGAGGGGCAGATAGTTTTTCGACGAAACTTTAAACAAAGTAGTCAACCAGAAAACTATAATGCCAAATTAGGCTCAAAATTTATTAAATCTGTGATATTAAGGACTATAGGCAATTCCCTGTATGAAGTAGGAAATCAGAATGGCGAAAAAGTCGGTGTTTTTCACGCCAAAGATTTACACGCATAAGTGCAATATGAAACTGACGCACTCTATCTGTCGTTGCCCGATTGTCTGTGATATGTATGTAGTATTCAAGTAGTTTATTTATTCAAATATTTAATAATGATCAACTATTTATTATCACGTGTCTGTATTGATTATGTTATTTACACCTTTATGTTTTCCATGTTATTTATATATTTATTTAGCTATTTATTTATTTATCTATTTATTTATTTATCTTTTTATTTATTAAGCTATTTATTAATTTATTTACACTCTAGTTTATTAAGGGTCATCTGTGATAACATTAACTGTGATAGATTAGTTTAGTTTATATTTTTTTTTACTATTTTCCAAGTGTGTTCAACTATTTGCCCGGTTAGCAATCAGGGTAAAGCAATGATAACTCAGGGAGTGGGCCCTTGCCACACGTTGTTGCTTAAATTCCATCCCACCTCAGTACTGGTCGAAGGACTATTCTTTTTTTTACGAAATCGGAGAACTCCCGACCACTCGTACTCCGTTTCGAGCCTGTTACGGCAGCCCTTCGCCACAGTCAATTTATATACACAGAAAACAAAATAAAACAATCAAACAATAAACTTTTCAGAACGCGACGTAAGTCGCCTTTAATATTAATACATACATTAACACTTAACCACAACAAACTATCACTAACCCCCTGTTCCACCACTTACTACCACCTTACACCATCCACCCCCACTTCCTATCCGAATATCCACATCCAAGCATCGAAGTCCCAGTCAAAGCAACTATAAATAATAAAAAAAAAAAAATTATAAATTTAATATGTACCCAAACTCAGGCAATTATAAAAGTCAAATTGCTTACCACTTGCTACCTGTTTTCATACCCAGCTTATTCTGGCACATGCGATCTCCAGGATGATCCAGCTCACTACACACCTGTGAAATATAATTTTTTTTTATCAAAACAACCAAAACACCAAAATTAATTAAATAATTGTGTACTTACTTACGATGAACGAATTCGGTGCGCATTGCACATCAATGCGTTTGGTTTGTTTACATTTTTTTTTGACGTTTTCCACTTTTGTATTACCTTTTGCCATTATCATTCGGCGAAGAGAACTTTCTTTCGCCGTACTCGAAGGCAATGGTGCTGTGCGTGGTAGGTTTCCTTCTGTTTTGGTAGGAGTTATTATTTGAATATTGATATTGTTACATGGCTTGTTATGTGTATGTGTATGTATATTTTTATTTATATTAAAATTATATTTATTTTAGAATATGTATTTGTTAGGTTACGTCACTTATTTATTCTTTTTGTAAAGGCATTAGACCAATTAAGTTCGACTTCGATTTGAATTGAGACAGAGCTATTGTGAACGGGTCTCAAAAATTAACGAAGATGGGCGAATTGGAACTAAAATGATGAGAGAAAAGGAGAAAGCTCCACTCTGATAATTAGGCAGAATAGGTAATTTTTAAAAAAAGAGGAGAAGAGAAACATTTTTTTTATACGAATGAAAGAATAACTCATAAAGAGAAAACAGGAGGGGGAGGGAAAGATATAGTGCAATCAATTGCAAGAGATGAGAACAGCTAATCCATTACCGCTCCAAAGATCGATAGCCGGTCGATGCCCTTTCTTTTTAATTTGAGCACGACACAAAAGTGGGTCAAAGCTGACAGCTGATCGATTGAGAGATCGAATTTTTTTTTCTTCACAGTGGGACAAAAAGAATTGTCACACTTCTTCTGGGTTTTCTTGTATTTGGTAAACCGGCGAAGCACTTTTCCTTAGGAAATTAACTAAGGGCCTATATAAGGCATATATACTGCATTTTGAAGCAGAGGCTAAAGTGAATTACTAGTGTTAGCGGCAATTTCGAGGCCTCTGCGACTGTGATTGGGGTGGTTTCCTTCAACAAAAGGACTGCGTAAGGACCGGGGTAACGGCCGTTAAGCGGACTCAGTGCAGTGCATGTAGGTACGCTGATATTAAGAGTGAGCCGCACGTTCAAGAATCCTCGTACGTCTGGAAGTGAAATCACCAAAGATAGTGAAAAAAAAAGCAAGTTAATTTCAAAAAGGGGAATTTTAAAGAAATAGTGGGTGCTTCGTCAACGCCATATATATATATATATATATATATATATATATACATAGACATATATACGTGATTAACTCACTAAATAACCCGAAAGTGACATATCAAGTAAAAGTAAACTAGCAGAATTTAAGATTAAAACAAGTTAAATTATTGAAGTGAATTTGGATTAAATTTAGTTTTAAGTAATTTTAGTTTAATAACTTTTATTGTGTCCCTTCCGGACTGCTTTTTGTCCCTTCTGGACCCTATTAGTATAATTAGTGTTAGGTTATTTCTGCTTTTAATATCATTTTTGTGCGCGTTATACCACCATTGTGGAACTTCCTGAGACGATCCTTCTTTCAGTGCTGCCGGCAGAACTTCGGGGGACAATCCAAGGTAACCGTGAGTAATAATTTAAGTTTTCTTCATTTATGAATTTGAATATACATCCATTAAGTAGTATTAAGAACAGAAATTTCCTTTTTTTTTAGTTTTAGTCTTTATTTTAAATAAATAATGTTTGATGGCTATAATAGCACAATTTTGTGGTGAGATTTTTTTGTGATAAGATGGTGGTTTAGATCCTTTTCGTGAGTGGTGTGTGGACGGTGGGCGGGCCGTCTTTTGGGGTTTGACTTGACATGACAGGACTATAACTAACGACGACAGGATGTGACAAATACATTTTCTTTTCACTTTACAGGACTTAGATTGCGGCTGATGAGTGGTCAAGGGGCTGTCCCCCGCAAACGTGGCCAAGGGGGTTAGCCATCGGATGTGTCTCGTGACACGAAGGGGTGGGAAGGCCAAACTCTGCCGATGATATCTGGCATGTTTCGGAATTGCGACGATCCTGTTCGATTGAAAGATGCCGGGAACAAGTTTATCGTGTTTAGGATAGTTTAAGATTAGATTAGGGTTATAATTAGTTAGTGAACTAATGCCTTTTATTAGTTTTATTAGATAAGTTAGTTTTAGTCGTCGCGGTCGTTTTCCTGGTATCTTTCTGTCGAATTGGCATAGATATTTGATCTTTTCTTTTACCTTTTTTTTTTCTACTTCTATCCATTTCCTTTTTAGAGTCCTTTATATCCGTCTGTGGTCAAATTAACGTAGCTTTCTTCTTCTCTTTTGTTTTATTTTTTTTGGCACGAGATAAAAATGTTAGTAGAGCTGGGATGTTATGGTGAGGGGGCAAGAACTCCCCCGTCCGACGAGTATAGCTGAGCAATCACTAGCGTGCCGCGCCCTTCTCATCGACATCGAAGTTGCCCCCGTGGCTTATCAAGGCTCACAATGGTGTCTACACCGCCCTTGGTTTTATTATAATACACTTTAATTTCCGGCTTTTGTTTAGGCCCGGTCATAGCTGTATCGTCATGCATCGTTGACAATAAAACCACTGCTTTATTTTTGACGAGAACGTAAGACACCATGGTTACCTTTTCTCCAAACCCAAAGAGACATATCGGGTCTTTGAGGGCTTAAAGTCACTACAGTCAATTTCCATGAAATCATTTACTTGGCCAACGTTAGAGTTGTAAAAAAGTTGTCCATCGTCACATTTCTTCCAGATCCCTTGTATGGAGCCACCAAATCTTTGACAATACGCTCTAATTGGTTGACATCCCGTCTTACCGGTATACATTTGACCATTCAGTGGATAAAATGTTGCTGAGTTGCACGCCCACCAGATCTTAATTCCGTACTTAGCAGGTTTTGATGGTATGTACTGGGTGAACCTTGTTCGACCTCTAAAAGCTAACAACTGTTCATCCACTGATATAGACTCATGTGGCCGATAATGAGCCTTCGAATTTGAATTTAACATGTCAAATATGTCTGTTATTGGCGCATCCTTGTTAGTTTGCAAGCGAATAGCTCTAGTCCGACTGGAATCGAAACGAACAAATCTTAAAATATCTTTGAACCTAGTTTTCCCTATTGTTGCTCCGTAAAGGGGGAACGATTTTTTCTTCCACAGCTCTGGGATAGGTTCTTGGTTTGAAATATGTCATCCAGTTACAATTAAAATTCAAAGAAATGCCATAAACTCCATACAAAATATTCGGTTAAAGATAACCCACCCAGGCGGGTCTTCGACTACCACGTACATAAATACCTTTGGGCGTACGAAGGTTAAACGGCGATGACGAACAACATTTCGCTGTCAATCAGAACTAACAACCACCTGACCCAAGTGAAGTGAGGGTAGCAATTCCAAACTCAAGATTATTAGACTTCCGAAAATGACGGCCTTCCCGCCGAGCTTTAAAAAGCCGACGGAGATGACTTGGTAAGTAACATCCACCAACTCATAAGCCAAATCTGGTCGGATGAAAGTATGTCTGAAGAATGGAACCTCAGCATCCTTTGCCCGATCCACAAGAAGGGAGACACTTTAAACTGCACCGACTACAAAGCCTTCAATATCGTTTACCAACAACCTGATCAGCCTTTATTAGTTTGGCTTTATCCCAGGAAAGACCACAACTGACCAAATCTTCACACTTCAGCAGATCCTGGAAAAAACCCAAAAAGTCGAAATCGATACCCACCATCTATTCATCGATTTCAACGCCGCATATGACAGCATATAGCGCCATGTCTTGTTTTGGTATATCGCCCAAACTCGTCCGTCTGTGAAAGATGACGATGTACTATTATCGCTGTTCCATTAGGGTCGAAAACGACCTCACCGACACATTCGATACCAAAAGGATTTAGGTAAGATTGTGCACTGTCATTGGAATTCTTTAATTTGATTCGACAGGATTGTGAATAACTCCCAAGCCAACAAAAGAGGTTCAATCTTCCAAAAACTACTAGCATACGACTAGCCGACGATACTGACATCATTGGTCGGACTCAACGTAATGCCGTAGCCACTTTTGCTGTTTACTTGAAAGGACACACAACAGCGACGAATTGGACAGAACGTCACTATTGACAGATTTAAATTTGAGGTAGTATGGGACTTTGTCTAGATCGGCTCCGCTATTAACTTTCTGATTTCGTCAGAAATCAAAAGAAGAATTACTCTTGCCAACCGCGGTTTCTTCGTTTTAAGCAGACAATTTAGTAGTAACGCCCTCAATCGAACTTCTATGGTGGTCCTATATGAAACCCTGATCATCACAGTCTTGCTCTACGGCGCTGAAACATGGATCTTATCATAAGTTGATATGGTCGATTTGAGACGAAAATTCTTCGAAAAATCTTTGATCCCGTTTGCGTAAAAGGGCTTTGGAGACGAAGATTTAACCAAGCACTACACATGCTGTCAAAAAAAAAACTTTTATATATTAAAACAAGCTGGCCCGTCAAACGTTGTTTTGCCATTATCAAATGGAATGACCGCCTACAGCGCCACCTGTTGAGAATTTTTCAATTTTTCTTTTTTCCTAAACCTTCGCGGAGCAATTACGAACAAATCCGCAGAAGGAAGTATCCAATTTGGTCCAGTCGTTTTCGAGTTTTAAGCATCCGAACAAACCAAGATCCATTTTTATATATATAGATTCTGACTTGCCTAAGCAGTAATATACACATCGACCTTAAAGATCTATTGTGCTTGCCGTCAGATGTTTTTAGGTTAGTAGCGCTTCTACTTTCCTAATGTAGCTGATAATACATTCAGCCGAAGATTTCCTCAGTTCTTCGGGACTTAAAAATTCCCTGATTCTGACTTGCCTAAGCAGTAATATACACATCGACCTAAAAGATCTATTGTGCTTGCCGTCAGATGTTTTTAGGTTAGTAGCGCTTCTACTTTCCTAATGTAGCTGATAATACTTTCAGCCGAAGATTTCCTCAGTTCTTCGGGACTTAAAATTTCCCTGAAGAAAGATTCCCTTCTCATACCGTAAAGGGCCGGGCATTCACACATAATATGCTCGGCTGTTTCGTCTTCTTCTAGACATAGTCTGCACTCCGGTGAGTCGACTAGATGCATTTTATTTAGGTGATATCGCAGACCGTGATGACCAGTTAGGTAGCCTACTAAGTTTTTGATATCGTGCCTGCGAAGATTTAGTATCTTATTGGCATCTGATTTGAAGGGCTGAATAGCTCTTTTTACCTGTCTTAGGCCTGGGATGTTTTCCCAGCATGAACAACGTTTGTTTTGTTCCCAGTTTTTTATAACCAGATTTAACTGATTTGGGGATTGCACAGAAGGGTTCAGGTCCAATGAAGGGGGTTTCCGAACCTTTTCTGCCTAGTTCATCAGCTTTTTCGTTACCTTCAATCCCCTTATGCCCGGGGATCCACCATAGTCTGGTTTTGTTCCTGGAACTGAGTGGTTGGAGGGAGTTGAAGCAGTGTAGTACTGATTTGGAGTCAATAATGTGTGAGCTAAGGGCTTTATAGCTGCTTGACTGTCCGTGAATATATGGATATATGCGCCTTAAAAAAAAACTATTGGAGGCTTAAATGGAATGGAAACCAATATCCCGGCTCGTAGAGTCTTCGATTCTCAGCCAGACGTCGGACGCAGTAGCAGTAGACCTGGCCTTAAGTGGCGCGAATAAGTATAGAAACCGACCTCAACCAACTTGTGAGTGAGCAGCTGGAGGCAGTTGGATAGGGACCAAGCTAAGTAGATAGGAATATTGTTTGTTGTAATGAGTAGTTATCCTAGAATGAACATAGTGGGACTTAACGCAAAATTTCATAGCCAGAGATAAGTTGAGTTTAACCAATCCTCATACTTTTCGGATAATTCCTAGCTTCTCTACATTTCAGAGTTAAGTCATTTTAAGGATCTCGTTTTTAACTTGTATACACACATAAACCTCTCTTGTCGAATCTCCTGTAAAATGGGGCTCGTAGGGATTTTATTAAAAAAAATATACAAACCCGTGTTAGATTCCCTCATTGAAAATAGGTGCAGTCCATGGAGCCGAACGAACCACCGATTCTAACAGGGCGGGTATATGCGCATAGCCCCCATTTGTAAAGTGAAATATGAGTTTGCCGGCTATTTGTATCCAGGCGGGAATAAATAATTCCCTCGGGAATTTCATTAAACGTAACATTCCGTCCGTTTGGAGCTAAAATTCCATTTTTTTTTGTTCGCCTCGGTTTAGTTCGACGGTTCGTCCTTATTGATGGCAACTGTACGCGTTATTCAGTTGGTGCTCACTGAGTGAGCGCCTTGCAGTGTTTGCTGGCGCTGTTGCGTCAAATCTAAAAGGCGAATATTTCTTTCCCAATCCTGGTGTTACGATTTTCATTTTTCTGCACAAGTGTAGTTTTTGTAGGCTGACAATTTTTGTGCCCGCACAAATGCACACAATCACACTGAATTTCATTTTGAATCGAAACGGTTAGGGTGGTAACGAGTAAAAAAATTCCGCTCTACCGCGCGCTGCCGCTACACCAGGGTGTATGCACTTTCATTACCTACCGTGCGTCGGTCGGCACTCTGAATGTCATTTGCAAATGACAGGGCTGGGCACAATTGCCGCTGGTTAAGGGCACCATTTTGCCTTCTTAATCGTCATGCCATAGAAGTGCATCTAGGGGAAGGCATGTATCTGCAGGACACCATGGAATGCACTGGGTGTTGGGCTGTAAAATATTTCACTGTCTATTCAGCGGCCGGATGTATTCACTTTGGCGCGATACGGTAATTCGTTTCGAGTGTACGAGTGCATTTTGAGGGCATTCGTTTAAGTTGAGTTATCAAATTAGGGATTTTGTTTGTTTCACAGAACGCGCTATGCATTTCGGATTCATCATGATGGCGGCGGGTTGGCTGGGCGTCGAAACGTCAGACGGTGTGTGCAGAATTGCAGTGTTGTTTGATGGTAATGTTCTGATTTGGTAGTGAAGTGTATACCCATTAGGGATTGCGCTTGTTGTTCGTTGTTAACAGTTGTATTGTTGGGAAAAGTTACTCGTGCCCGAATGCGCTTTTTGAACATAGGCACAGGGGGTTGGAGATTGATGGTTTCATATAGATAAGAGATGGGCGTTGCTTTCTGCTGTGGCTGCAACAGTAGCAGGAAAGTTTTGCTTAAACTTTAAATGACTTTAAATGCAGTTAAGCTGAATGTGTGTACGGATTTTCTTTTTTGCTTTATTTCTTTACCAAAACAAACGTTGACTTGGTTGGAATGAAACATTTCACAGATGAAGTTGTACTTACAATCCTAATCTTAATGTCGATTTTCCAGAAATTGTTTTCAAATATTTTCTTTAATTTGTTCAAGTCGACCACCATCTTACTGAAAAACACGTCTGCCGACCCTGGTTCTGGAGCGCTTCGGTAGTTGATTTCTACATTCCAGTGCTTCGACTTTTTTCCAATGGCAACAAAGGTACTTTTACCATTAATATTTTCTAAACTAAAGAACATTAGATCTCTGCCGATGTTCATTGAGATTGTTGTAGTCTTAAACAATCTTACTGTACAATAGTTTGCCCCAATTGTTTTCATGTAAAAATTTACTCACTTAAGTGGTGCTACAGTCCAGGATGAACCAGAGCTTTAACCAACATGACTCTCCAATTACCCCGGCCCTTAGCTAACTGCCTCCAGTTGCGCACTTAAAGTTGGTTGATGTCGATTTCTACTGTTGCGAGCCACTTAAGGCGAGGTCTTCCAGTAATGCGTCCGACGTCTGGATGTGAATCGAAAACTCTTCGAGCCGGAGTATTGATTGCCATTCGTTCTACATGTGCTATCCATCTTAAACTCTAAGGCGGAGTTTTTTGAGTTTTTGACATGATCTATGTTACTGTACTGCTCGTATAGTTCTTGATTCAATCTTCGTCTCCGTAGCCCGCCAGCGGAAACGGGACTGAGGAGTTTTCGAGCATTTTTTCTCGACCAAGGAGTTCTTCATCCGCTTTTGATGCTGCTAAAGCTTCAGTACCGTTGAGCTATTGTGGGGAACTGAATGAGGCCAAGAGTAATCGACTAAAAACATGTTAGTGATCGCCTGGCTGTGATCCGCATCAGAGTAACGTTTTGCAACATAGGGCTCCTATCGATGAGACTGAAGACCTATCAAGGTGGAAGTTTATGGAATACGATGCGAAAAAAGGTTGTGAAACCATCTTCGGCAAGAGACTTGGAAAGCGTAGCCTCCACGAAACGACAGCAGATAGTGGCTTCCGACTAACAGATTTCACGGCAGCATGCGAAACTGTTGTCAGCAGCACGATTTCGTATCTACAAAGCCACCTGGCGATCGCCTTGACCATGGGCCCATAAATGCGAGGCACTACTCCAACATCCTAGATGTACACACATGTAGATGACCAAATGTCGACTTTGATCATTTTCTCGTCGCAGCCAAATTCAGAGGCCGTCTAAAGAGAGGAAGCTATAAATAGTGCAAAAAAAACATGTTGATCGCCTTAGTGAACTGGAGATTGCCAGAATCTACAAACAAGAACTGAGTGAGAGACTCCCCCATGTGTCTTGATCGTGAACAAGAAAGAAGAAAGGGACACATTTTCATGTACCAAAAAGACATGACAGAAAAGGCTTCAATGAAGGTGCTGCAATGCATAACACGCGCCGCGCGTAAAGAACCAGAAGAAGAGGAGAGTCGAAAATCCTGAATAGAAAACAATTATTGCACGTAGCCACCCAGCTCAGAGAATTTTAAGAGACTTGATTCTACAAAAAAGTAAAACTTCTATCTTTCAAGTAGGAAGGCAGGCTCTTGGAAGCAGTAATTGCTTAATATTCATAATGTCGAGAAAGAGCGTGATAAGATAAGAAAACAGACCACCTCCAATCAACGAATAGTAAACGCTCCCTCCCAGTATTGAAGAAGTTAGAGCAGCCATAAAAAAAAACTGAAGAGCAGCAAGGCAGCCAGTTCTGATGGACTACCAGCAGAACTCTTCAAAAAGGTGTTGCTGTACAAGTGTGCATGACCACCAAAGCTACAACAAAGTATAGATGGATTATAGCACGCCCGATGATTGGAATATCAGCTCCATATATCCCACATTTGTATATAAAAAAGGCGATCCCAAGTCTTGCACCAACTCCGAAGGCATATAAGATACTATCCAACGTGTTGTCTTAAGTCTTTCTCCAACACACATATCAGCACGTGCTAGGGCTTCCGACCCGACATATCGACCATAGATTAATTTTTCACACGCTGGAAAAGAGCAACGAATTTCAACTCGAGACACACCAGCTGTTCATCGACTTCAAGTCATCGTATCGCCTATAGCTTTACAAAGCGGTGGTGGAATTCAGTATACCATCAAACCTGGTACTCATAGTGTCGATTTACACTGAAGGACATTCAGACTTTCGTGTTAGGAGTTTTGATCCCATTTGGTTTGCTTATCTATAGTTGCATCGGTTGCCAAGGGTCAAACTTCATCGTACATATTATAAAAAGGTGTAATTCGTAGGGTTCATTTTGACACCGAGGAAAATTAACTCCTTTAATGTCCCTGAGAAATGCATAAAAAATCGTTGCTTTCACTTACAGTCACAGTGTGATGTGCAATTTCCTCAGCTAGGATTGTTGGTCTACTTCTTCATTCCAAGAAGGCAATTTAGAAGTAAAGCACTCACTCGACTTACTAAGAATATCCTTTATAAAAGCCTACTCTACGGCGCTGAATCATGCGTATTAAAAGCCAGACGTACGTTGGACGTAGTTTCACAATTACTTGAAGGACTAGGTGCTGACAAAAGATCAAAATATTTCTTTTGGAAAGCTATAAAAGACATAAAGAACTACATATACAAGCTTACATACTTACATAAGTAGCGCTTCAGTCCAGAGTGAACCTGCCCCTCAAGAAAAATGCCTCTCCAATTAGCCCGGTCCTTAGATAACTGATTGCATTTGCGCACTCCAAGTTGGTTTAGGTCTTCCTCTACTGCATCCGACGTCTGGCTGGGAATCAAAGACTCTGCGAGCCGGAGTATTCGTGTTCATTCGTTCTACATGTACTAGCCATCTGAAACGTCCAATGCGAAGTTTTTTGACTACGGGCATGTCAATTATAATTCGTATATACAATTCGTATACAATTCGTCAACTCAAACGGGGCCGATGGGTTTTCAAAGAATTTCTGTTAAATCGCTTTTGCTTCAGCGCCGTAGAGCAGAACTGGGATGATCAGGATTTTATATAAGATCTCCTTAGTAGCTCGAGTCAGGGCGATATTACTGAATTCCATTCTTAGCCTGAAGAAACAGCATTTGGCAATAGAAATTCTTCGTTTAATTTCTGACGAGATGTTGTTGTTACAGTTAATAGCAGAGTCGAGGCAGACAAAGTTCCGTACTACCTCAAAATTATAACTGTCAATGGTGACGTTCTGTCCAAGTCGCCGATATTGTGTGTCCTTTTGTTTTGGCAGTAAATACCTTACATAGTCTTACCCTCATTTACTGCTAAACCCATTTTTGCCGCTTCCTTCTCTATACAAGCAAACGTGTCTATGACGTCACTTTGAGTACGACTAGTAGTTGCACCGATTTTTGGAAGATTGTGCCTCTGGTGTTGGCTCGGGAGCTTATAACAATCCTCTCAAGAATCAGATTAAAGAAGTCACATGACAGCGCATGTTTACTATCCTGGCCTAAAACTACAATGACCAGGCCGATCAGGTTGTTGTTAAACGGTTTAACGCGTATACAATTTACGGCACATAGGATATTGTAGACGTTGTTGAGGAGACTTATGCCTCTGTATCTGGCGCAGTTCAGAGGGACTCCTTTTTTGTGGATCTGGCAAACGGCGCTGAGGTTCCATTCTTCAAGCATACTTCCATGCGATCAGATTTGGCTTATGAGTTGGTGGATCTTACTTACCAAGGCCGTCATTTCCAGCAGCCATATTAAGCTTGAGTTTAGATATTGCTATACTGACTTCACTTAGGTCGGGTGGTTGGTAGTTTTCGCTGTCGTCGCCAATATGGTATGATTCGTTCTGCCTGATAGCGGTATATTGTTCGCCGTATCAGTCTGCAGATGTGGTTCCTCCATATCCTCAGCATCGACTGTGTCTCAACTACGATATTTCCTTGTTCATCTCGACAGGATTCTGTTCAAGCCTTGTATCCTTGGCTTTGACGTTTTACACTTTGGTTCCTGGAGTGGCACCTCTCTATATTCTTAAATGTGCACTTTTCTTGCCCCTTTTTCTTTTTTCTGAAGAGCAGACAGGCTTTTCTTTCCTTTTTCTTTGCTTATATAGAGGTCAATGGCAGCTCTTGTCTTCACCTACAGGTTAGCCTTGTATGTCACATTATTCGCTGCGAGCTTCTGTCAGCATTCTTTTAGGGTTTCGTGCTAGTGGGCGCGAAAAACCTAGCACATCAGTTGCGGCTGATCTAATTGTTCGTTGACCTCGTAGCCATTGTTCTTCGACATTCGATGCTGATGGTATGGTCTTAATTCTGACAACATCCGAAAACAAATCGTGTCTTTAACTGAACTTTCCCAGGTTTCTAAAAATCTTACGAAAAATTAGGCTCCTAGATTTTATGATTTAATTACCGAACATGTATTTAAAGAATTACCGAAGGAAGTCATAATTAAGTTACACCACCTTTTACTTTTTATTATGTTTACATTAGATATGCTGTACTCTAGCGCAAACGTTTAGTAGCGTTGGCCGTAACCGCGACCTTAGTGTAGAAATTATATCTACCGTCGTAATTTAGGTCTGTATCAGCAAAGCATGACTCAGGTTACTTCTGATCACCAAGGATCCTATCTTCGATGCACCAAGTAGAGGAAAACCACATTAGCACAATTGGGGGTCAACCAGATAATCTGCGTCACCATAACTCACCACAATTAGGTAATTCTTCACTCTATAGGTTGATCCAAGATAACCTCACGAAAAACTTTCTCATATATTCCAACTCATTCCAAGTTCCCTTTGTTACTCACGTCCAACTTCATTGAGTTCATATCACGTTCGACTGCATCCGCGTACAAACATCTTTTTAAATTCATCATTGAAACAGATCTCCAACAGACAGAAACATAATGAATGCCAATCTTTGAGCTCGTCGCAATAACTCATTTCTGAAATTATCCGCACACACATCCACTCATTTAATTAACCTTCTCGAGATCTAATCCCTCCACCCATCTGATAATGCCTTCATAATTTCCTCTGTCGAACCACAAGCGGTATTTTTTTAAAAGTTTCAGCACGTCGAATGCTTAGCATTCAATTCGGTGGTCAGTTGTACAACGCGACAGCCAGTTCCCTAGGCTAAATCTCCAGCGGTCACTGTCGAAAAACGTCCGCCACTAACTGATACACTCTCCGACGAAACCAAGAACGAAAGATTATCCCAAAGTAACGTGCAACCGCCGCCACCACCAGTCCACCACCACCAAAACAGCAGCAGTTACCCAACCAACCGGACACCCAACTCACGTACTCTCGTGCTATAAGTGCTGGCATGATATCCTGCCAAAAACCACCATTCATACACTGTACACTCTCAGGAGGGGGTTCTCGTCCATGTCGTAAAGTCAGAAACCTATGCAGAGTCACGTATGCCTTTGCGAGTCTTATCAAAATATTTTCTACCTTGGCACTGGACGAAGGAGCATTACACCTGTTCTACATCGCTTCGGCGCGAGTGTCGGCAGTGAGTAAGTGCAGGACCATCGATATTGCGAATCAGCCGGACCACCGTGTAGTCTCGTTGTTCTACAAAACCATCACACACACACATTCACATATACCATACGACATCCTACATAAGTCCTGGGGATTATTGGGTTGGCAAACTTGATCACATTTCGTGTTACTAAGGTAGGGGAGGATAGGAGGGGACCTATAACCATTCCGTGGCAGCGAACAAAATGGCAAAGTTGTGCGGCGTTTGGCGATGGCTTGTTCTGGTGCAGGAGGTGTGGAAGAACAACACTGCAGGAAGAGATTTTCATGGGACCATGCACATGGGTTTGTTCCAGATTTCGGCTCTGCGAATGATTGAAACATTTTCTTCGCGGCTATAAAAATATTGCGGTGTGGTTGGGGATTTTTTTTTTGTGTTGCATTTCGTTTGCTCTCCTCTGGTCGGATTCACCGGATGAAGTTGTACTGCGGTTGAGATGGTAAATTCGGGTTGAAACGATGCCGCTGGTGGTATATCCTTGAAAACGGATTTGCAGCTGAAATCAATATTGCTTATTTGGTCCAACAGTTTTCTGTTACAATATGATTTATAACCGTTGCAAGTTAAATTCCAGAGTTTAGGTACCTTGTTACGGATGCTGGCATTCGATTGTATCGCTCGGGGGTTAATCATAACACGGATGCCATTGTAATGGAAGCAATCATTGTTTTCGTTCATAGGAATGTGCAGTGTATATATTCATCTTGGAATTAATGGGATTGTTATGTTGGTTGTAGGGCCTCCCTGACATTGACGAGGAAAGTTTTGATACTGCTTCAGAGCAATGGAATTCGGTGGAGGTATGTTTTAACTGACATAGTTCGCGGATAGGGTGTTTAGTTAGACTGGTGTGTTCAGTTTCATCATATATTGACAAAATGTATCTAATTTTAAAAAAAATCCCTTAAAATCGCACCATTCCTATGCTCTCAGACATTCCGATAGAGGAAAGCTTATGAACTTTTTGAACAATTGGCAAAGACGTTATGTAATTCCCGCAATATATCGCCAATTTGTGATCCATGCTATTCCCTTCGGTGACTTGCAAAAAATCTTTGTAGTAACGGGGGATTTTTTAAGCGTAGTTTTTTTTTTAAAATCGAATTAAACACTCAAATTTTCATCAAATATTTAAAATTTTTGTTGTAATCGATAAATAGCGCTTTCATGTAAATGTTGTCCGCGGCTCCGTTTCAAATGGTTTATTCGGAAGGTCCAATTTTTCGTCAGTTTTTAGTGCATTTCGGCCTGTATTTCGTGAATTACGCGTGTTATGTTATCCAGTAAGGCTTCAATCGTGATCGGCTTGTCCACATAGACCAACAAATTTCCACAACCGTACAAGAAATAATCATAATTCGTTAAATCGCATGATCTTGTAGGCAAATTCGAGAGATAAGCTGCTTACCAAATTCATCCTTCAACATTTCCATTGTTTCAAGAGCTGTGTGGCATGTGGCACCGTCTTGATGAAACCACATGTCAACCAAGTTCAACTCTGCCAACTGGGGCAACAAAAAAGACGCTTATCATGGCTTCCACGATCTTTCACGATCATCTTTGAAGAAAAATAGTCTATAGGGAATTCAAATACTGAGCCAGGGTGTTGGAAAAGAGTTGTTGGCGGAGGAGCCCTCAACGGGTCAACGGCAGCGCTCATGTCCCAAAATGGGCTACTGACATTTGTATTTTCCGGCCCGCTGTCCTAGGGTTTGTTTCGACAAGGGCCTGGCCCTCCAGTTTGGGGGTTGTGCTCTGGGTAAACTACTCATCCACGGAATAAAGCTTATGTTACGAAGCAACCAATAGCCTCGGAAAGGACTGATATTATTGTTGACGACCATGCTAAACGAAAAAAAGGACAACGACGTTCGTACCTGCACCTGGAATGTGAGAACATTAAACAGGAGAGGTGCAGGCGAACAACGAGCGGAAGCCCTAAACTGCTACAAAGCAGACATTACTGCCATCCAAAAAGTATAAAAACTGTGACATCTACTATGGACCGTATTATAGTGAGCAAAAACAGCGACTATTTGGATACGGATTTGTTATACATGTTATGTAGGTGCCAGACTTAGGCAAGAAGTCTTATGTTTCCAAGACATTAGCGAATGCATTGTAACAATCCGCATCAAGGCCAAATTCGCCAACATCAGCCTTATATGCGCTCATGCTCCGACGGAGGAAAAGGATGATATAACTATGGATTGCTTCTACGAGCTCCTCGACAAAACCTATGAGCGACTACCAAAGTACGATGTTAAAATCGTGCTGGGAGATTTTAACGCAAAGGTAGGAAGAGAAGACATCTTTAGCAGTACTGTCGGAAACTATAGCCTACACGACAACACGTCTGGTAACGGACTTAGGCTAATTGACTTCGCTACGGAACGAAATGCCACTATAGCCAGCACACAGTTTTCTCACCTCGATATCCATAAGGGGACATGGCGGTCTCCAGATCAACGAACAGTCAACCAAATTGATCACATTGCGATAGACAAGAGGCACGCATCCAGTATTTTGGATGTCCGAACATTCCGAGGGGCTAACATCGACTCGGACCACTACCTTGTTGTAGCCAAGGTAAGGATGCGGATATCCACCACGCCACAAAAAACAGAAATACTGTGAAAAAATTTAATGTCGAAAGACTGCAATCGCCAGAGACCGCCAAGACCTTCGCGCAACGCGTATCCCTTAACCTCTCGACTCACAACACACCACCAGCATCTAATGTCGAAAAAGAATGGCAACGATGCCAACAAGGCATTAGATCAGCTGCAACTGATGTGCTAGGTTTCTCGCGGCCACCAGCAAGAAACCCCTGGTTTGATGAGGAACGCCGACAGATGCTCGCAGCCAAGAACGAGGCCTACAAGGCTAAGCTGCAGGTGAAGACGAGAGCTTTAAAACTCATCAAAACATAAACAAATCTCAAAATCGTCCATCTGCAGATTTAATCAAAGAAATTCACAGAGGAAGATATTGAGAACCCTTCACATAACTTCCCACAATGGTCGACTCCCTGCCTAATTAAAAAAAAATATTCAATGATCCTCAAAGCAAAGTTAATGTTAATACGTGCAAATTACAAAAGATGCGCGAGTATAGATATTTACATACCTGGGGAAATCTAAAAATGAGACGGTTAAAATTAAAAAAGGAAAAAACACCTACGCCCTGCTAATAAAATTTGCATTTTTATCCTCTTCACATTTTTTTGTTTGGTATTAATTTCTACCCCCTGAATGGGACCCTTAAGCAGGTGCGCGACGTTATTCAAATACAAAAAAATAAAAAAACAACAACAACCGCAGGGTGATGCTGTGCTGGCTATGATGAGCTGCAAGTCTATATAGATATGAATTTAATTTGTTTTTTTTTTATTTTTTTTTTTTTGTGAAAATGGTGAAAATGTTGAAAATCACTTTGTTAGTTCTATGCTTCGTTCCTCATCAGCAGGTCTCGTCGCGACCGCAACTTAATTACGAAATCTGTGGGTCCATCTAATTTAAAATCCATTAAAGGCGCTTTCGCGTCCTCCTCATTATGCACATCGGACAAACAGAATAATTTATACTCTGGATGGTATCTCAAATATGGGAACATTTTTGCTTGTGTCCTTTTGCTATTTTTTTTTTGTTGATTTTTCTTTTCATAGTGTGTGTAGTTGTTTTTATTCATTTTTCATTCTAAGTAATATTTTGAAATCTACCCGTCAGGTTTTGTTTTGTTTTGAGGGTTTTTCAACATGACAGACTGTCTGAAGGGCTTTGATTTTTAGAGTGGCCGTTGCTTACCCGGTTGCAATTGTTTATTTTTTTGTTTGTTCAGAAAAATGCAAGGATAATGGACGAAAAGTGTTTTGTGGGATTAATAAAGGAGGAAAGTAATATTTTGTTTCGACTTGAATGAGAAGAGAATTTAGTCTGCTGATAGCTTCGGCTATAATGGTAGCATGACGTGAACGGCTTATGTTGTTCTGCATTTGTGATAAAGATGAATGGATTCTTCACATAGCCACAACAAAGAAGAGGAGGTAGTAACTTATGAAAAGTTAGAAAAAAAAACAAATGCTTACAAATTTTAAAGACTATCACGGGAACTATTTTCAAGAAATTTCGGTCTGTTTTTAAATTTTAGACAACGAAAACATTAAATTACAAAACAACGAATAGCCTTGGAAAGGACTGAATTAATCATTATTGACGAACATTCTTAACAAAAACAACAGTGGACAAACTACTAGAAGCCTCAAGTACCTAGAGAGCAGACATAACTGCCACCCAGGAAATACGATGTGAAGGGACGGGCAAAAGGAGGATGAAAAACTGTGGAATCCAATACAGTCAGCGAGCATAGAAGGCGACTGTTCGGACAAGCGACAGACTTAGGCCATTCGTATGCTTCAAACACATAAGCGAAATCATTGTAACGATCCATTAAGGCTCAATACTTTGGCAAGAGTAATTCTTCGTTTGATTTCTGACGAATGTTGTTGTAAGAGTTAAATGCGAAGCCGAGCTAGACAAAGTCACGTACTACCTCAAAGTTATATCTGTCAATGGTGACGTTCTGTACAATTCGTCGATGTTGTGTGTCCTTTCGTGTTGACAGCATATACTTAGTCTTACCCTCATTTACTGCTAAACCCATTTTTGCCGATTCCTTCTCTATACTAGCAAACGTGGATATGACATCACGTTGAGTCCTACCAATGATGTCAATATCGTATCGCCTCTGGTGTTGGCTCGGGAGTTTTGCACAATCCTCTCAAGAATCAAATTGAAAAGTCACAGGACAGCGCATCGCCTTGCCTAAATCCTTTTTTGGTATCGAATGTGTCGGTGAGGTCGTTTCCGACCCTGATAGAGCAGCGAGAATTTTCCATCGTCATCCAACACAAACGGACTAGTTTGGGCGGTATACCAAAGCTAAACATGGCTCTATATAGTTCGTCTCTATAAATGCTGTCGTATGCGGCTTTGAAATCTATAAATAGGTGGTCGGTATCGATTTGGACTTCTTGGGTTTTTTTTCCAGGATCTGACGCAGTGTGAAAATTTGATTGATTGTGGAATTTACTGGCCTAAAACCACACTGATAAGGGCCGATCAGGTTGTTGGTAAATGGTTTCAGGCGTTCACATATTACGGCAGATAGGATCTTGTAGGCGATGTTGAGGAGACTTATGCCTCTGTAGCTGGCGCAGTTCAGAGGGTCTCCTTTTTTGTGGATCGGGCAAACGGTGCTGAGGTTCCATTCTTCAGGCATGCTTTCATCCGACCAGATTTGGCTTATGACTGCGATTGCAGTCTTTCAACATTAAATTTTTTCACAGTATTTCTGGTTTCTTGTGGCATGGTGGATATCCGCATCCTTATCTTGGCTACAATAAGGTAGTGGTCCGAGTCGATGTTAGCCCCTCCGAATGTTCAGACATCCAAAATACTGGATGCGTACCTCCTGTCTATCGCAATGTGATCAATTTGGTTGACTGTTCATTGATCCGGAGACCGCCATGTCCCCTTATGGATATCGAGGTGAGGATATTGTGTGCTGGCTATAGTGGCATTTCGTTCCGTAGGGAAGTCAATTAGCCTAAGTCCGTTACCAGACGTGTTGTCGTGTAGGCTATATTTTCCGACAGTACTGCTAAAGATGTCTTCTCTTCCTACCTTTGCGTTAAAATCTCTCAGCACGATTTTAACATCGTACTTTGGTAGTCGCTCATAGGTTTTGTCGAGGAGCTCGTAGAAGCAATCCATAGTTATATCATCCTTTTCCTCCGTCGGAGCATGAGCGCATATAAGGCTGATGTTGGCGAATTTGGCCTTGATGCGGATTGTTACAATGCATTCGCTAATGTCTTGAAAACATAAGACTTCTTGCCTAAGTCTGGCACTTATAACAAATCCGCATCCAAATAGTCGCTGTTTCTGCTCACTATAACACGGTCCATAGTAGATGTCACAGTTTTTTATCCTCTTTTTGCCCGGCCCATCCCATCGTATTTCCTGGATGGCTGTAATGTCTGCTTAGTAGCAGTTTAGGGCTTCCGCTCGTTGTTCGCCTGCACCTCTACTGTTTAATGTTCTCACATTCCAGGTGCAGTTACGAAAGCCGTTGTCCTTTTTTCGTTTAGCATGCTCGTCAACAATAATATTAGTCCTTTCCGAGGCTATTGTTTGCTTCATAACATAACCTTTTTTCCGTGGATGGGTAGTTAACCCAGAGCACAACCCCCAAACTGGAGGGCCAGGCCCTTGTTTTGACCCTAGGACAGCGGACCGGAAAAATACCGATGTCAGTTGCCCGTTTTGGGATATGAGCGCTGCCGATGACCCATTGAGGGCTCCTCCGCCACCAACTCTTTTCCAATACCCTGGCTCAGTATTGGAAATCCCTATAGACCTGGAGTTCAAATATGTCGAAGCAGCTCGTATAGGGATTTCACTACCAGTTCGATCAAACTGGAGCTGTAGGCGCCACCGTTGACTTCATCTAGGGAATTCCTCCGCTGCCACCTGAAAGTGAGTGCCTTAGTGAGAGGACACTTCTCCCCCCTCTCTCGTTTGCTGCCACCAACGACCTTCCACAGGGGTTCAATACCCCATCTCCAGTCGAAGTACTAGGCACCCACCAGTCACCAGCGTGGAGGTGCGAGTAGGAGTTGATAGTGAGAGGCTAGAGTGAGAACGCTTTTGTCCTCATATAATCGCATCACTATCCTTAAGCATCGGCATTGATTGATATTAATTTTTATAAAATTATTCAATTGCAGTTACTTTTGTACCATTGGAAGATATCTACGTTGTAGCGGTATAGGAGATGAAGGGATTTCTAAACAAGAACGGACCTTCATAAAAACTATGCTTCCATCTTCTCTTTCTTCGTTTTCTATATTTTGTGTACGGTATTAGCTACTGGATTGGAATAGTGGTGTTGTACGAGCCTACTCGAGGGTCCAGGCGTTATCTTGTCGAACTAATACGTTAATTGAGTTGCCTCATCTGTAAAAGGCTGGGCTCTGCGCAAATCGATCACCTTTTCCTTAGCTAATTGTGGGTAAACAATTTTCAACATTATAAACAGATTTAAACAAGAAGTTGAGGGCATATCTCAACAAAACAAGAAAGAAATCTTAACTTTCGATGACAGTAGTACTAGCATTGACACTGGCATAGACACTGATTCCATTCAATGAGCTAAGGAGTATCTGCTCGGCATTTAGCATATATATGTGTCAGCTCTTTTCCGGAGGATGAAAGAGCACTGCTCAGCGGCTTCTTAGCTATATTTCCTGCATAGGTGATGCTTGCTGCTCAACCTCTTAGGACTAGAGTGCTTACCTAATAGATATTTAACGTGCTTACACACCCACTATATTGTGGCATCTGTCATCTTTTGCTTCGTTTTGTGTAACCAGCATGGGATTTATCTTCCTATCAGAGCGTACCGATCTTTGTCCAGCTAGTCCAACTGCTGTCATGTTTTTGGACCTTATTCTGACTGCATATATGCCTTAACTCTTGACTACATTTGATGTCAGAAGTTTTATGACTGCTCGTCTATTTACATAAATGAAGATATCCTCTTGAGATATATCCAAGGCCCTATCCTAGCAGCATCGAGTATGGCTAACCTTAAGCCAACTCCGATTTACATTATTGATCCGTCGGTGTATATCGCAGTTTCCATGCTGGAAACCACATTGTTTGATGACCATTCGTTCCTGCTTGGTAATCAATTTATTATTTAATATCACAATCATGGTAAGGGATGATTTAGTCACACATTCCTTCCCCATATTCCGGGATATAGGCCCGAAATTAATAGATATTTGCAGATAATTGCGCTAACTGAGATTTGAAGAGTGAAACCTTCAAAGGAAGGTAGTGGACCGACTTTTTGCAGTGATGCTATGGCTTATTCGCATAGACCTACGACTTCAGAAAACACCACAAGAAAAATCCTAACGGGGTCAAATTGCATTATATCGGTTAGATCAGCGTGAGCTGTGTGGCAAATAGCGCCGTCCTGTTCAAACCAGATATCGTTGGTATTCATATCATCAAATTCAGGCCAAAATAAGTTGGTAATCATCTATCTATAGCGCTCGCCATTGACGGTGATTGCCTGGCCAACGTCGTTCTCAATCAACCGATGGCGCCGCCTTCCCGAAATCGACACATATCGGTATGCATTGGACACTCTTGAATCTCATGTGGATTGTTGGTATCGTCGAAAATTTAAAAACTTTTTTTTGTTGACGTACCCATTCTCTAGAAATGGGCCTCATGGCTGAAGATGATTTTTCGATAGAACTTGGGATCGGTTTCCAACTGCTCCAGAGCGTATTCAGCGAACACCAGCTGTGTTTGTGGTCATTTACCTTCAGCTCGTCCAACTTGGCCACGACGCCAAGTTGGACGAGTTTTTCTGAGCGAAGCGAACTTGACTGTCTCGGAAGGTTAGGTTAGGTTGGTGGGTTGATGAGGCAGACTGTGTGTGTCCTCCCTCATCGCACTCAGGTCAATATAGACCCATTGTTGGGTCCACTTATGTGGTTGGTTCATTCATTGTCCCGTTACTGTCCATTGTTGTTAGCCTCTTTCCAGCCATCCAGATGTTGATGCAAACCTGAAAAGATTAGGGAGAGGGATTTCGGATAGATCCGTGAGGTCATGAAAAAAGTATTTTCCTAAGGTTCTCATTCTTAATTGGCTGAGGTCTGGGCAGTGGCACAGAAAGTGGAGGGTGTCCTCGTGTATTTCTTCATCACCGCAGCCTCTACAGAGGTCATCATCTATGAGATGCATTTTCAGTTTGTGGCTTTTTAGTAAGTTGTGTCCAGTAAGAATCCCAACTAAAGTAGACACAGATTTCCTGTTTCTACGAAGTAGTTTATGGGTTCTGGCTTTGTCATATTCAGGCCACATCCTTTTGGAAGTTTCACAGGTGGGAGGGGAGTTCCACCTGTTTTTGGCAGCGATCAGTGTTTTCTGTCCCACCTGAGATTTGAGGTCGCATAGTGGTGGTTTGACAGACTGGTCTGCTTGGTCAGTGCTGGAGGCAGATACTTTTCTTGCCAGTTCGTCAGCAATTTCATTGCCCTGTATGCCTCTGTGTCCGGGTACCCAGCAGAGCTTTACATTATGTTGGACGCCAAGAACCTTTAGCTCTTCACGACAGCGTTTCACAAGCCGAGATTTTATTTCGACAGCAGAGATAGCTTTTATTGCAGCCTGACTGTCAATAAAGATGGTGATATCATCTGGTGGTATCGCCAGCATTGAGGTCGCTTTGGCTGCCTCTGCTACTGCCAATATTTCGGCTTGGAAGACACTGCTGTGCTCAGGGAGACGAAAGGTGCTGTTAAGCTTAAGTGTTTCTGAAAACACTCCATCTCCAACGCCTACATCCATTTTTGAACCATCAGTGTAGATGGATATGGTTTCGGGGCCCAATTCGTTCCTCTCCCACTCCTCTCTGCTTGGGAGGATGCAGGAGAACGGTCTTTGAAAGTCATGGTGAGGCAGCATGTAGTCAGAGGATACAGCTGAGCCCAGATATCTGTGTAGAATTCGGGCATGTCCTCCTGAGTTCGATTTCCAGCAGTTGAGCTGGCTGATTCTTAGAGCACTTTTGGCTGCAGATTCTTGCATGTAAAGGTCTAGCGGTAGCAGGTTAAGGATGGTTTCCAGTCCCGCTGTTGGCGTGGTTCTCATTGCGCCAGTAGCGCCCACACATGCTATCCTTTGTACCTTTGTCATATTTTTCAGATGGGTGACTTTATTTGTGGATTGCCACCAGACAAGCCCCCCATATGTTAATATAGGTCTCACAATGGCCGTGTACATCCATAGGATGATCTTGGGGTTCGGACCCCAGTTTTTTCCGAATATTCGATTACACGTATAGAAAGCGGCTGTGGCCTTTTTAATGCGCTCGCGCACATTTAGGTTCCAGTTGAGTTTTCTATCAAGAATGACACCCAGATACTTTGCACTATCGGCTAGTTTGAGGGTAGTCCCATCGATAGCCGGTAGGTCGAATATTGGTATCTTCCTCTTGTTCGTAAAGAGAACGAGTTCCGTTTTCTGGGGGGTTGATGCCAAGCCCACATTGTTTTGCCCACTCGTTGAGAGTTTTCAATGCCCGCTCGAGTAGTTCACTAATAGTGGGTAGGAATTTCCCTTTAACTAGTATCGCTACATCGTCTGCGTAGGCTATGACTTTTACCCCATTTCGCTCTAGCTTTATGAGTATCTCATTGATGACTATGTTCCACAACAGAGGTGAGATAACGCCTCCTTGTGGTGTGCCTCTTGATGCTATTACTTTGAGATGGGTGTCTCCCAGATTCGCATTTATATTTCTGTAGTTAAGCATACTTCCAATAATATGTATTAGAGGTTGGTCCACGTTGTTCTTCGCGAGGTTTCTTTCGACTGCGTTTGTGTCCACATTATTGAAGGCTCCTTCAATGTCGAGAAATGCAGCGAGTGTATATTCCTTCTCGTGAAGAGGTTTTTCTATTGTACTAACGATATCATGTAGGGCAGTTTCGACTCCCTTTCCTTTCGTGTAGGCATGCTGTGCCGAGGATATGTATCGGGGGTCGAGTTTGTCACGAATGTAGATATCCATTAGTTCTTCATAGGTTTTTAGTATGAAGGATGTAAGACTTATTGGTCTAAAGTCCTTCGCGGTCATGTGACTGGGCTTGCCGGCTTTTGGGATAAAGACTACCTTTACTTCCCGCCAGCACCTAGGGATGTAACCGCATTTTAGACTACTAACAAACAGTTTGTGTAGGAATGCTGTTACGAGGTGTTTCGATTTTTGTAGCATGATCGGGATAATATAATCGACTCCTGGAGATTTATAGGGGGAGAAGGAGTCAATTGCCCAATTGATTCTTTCTACACTAACCATATCCTCCATTGCTGCTGTTATGGGGTTGCAATCATAGACGGTTGTGTCTGGGGTCCTACCGGAGTATGAATCACATCCTGGAAAGTGGGTTTCCAGTAGATGTAGGAAACTTTTGTACACTTTCAGGGACTGCGGCGATGTTTTCAGCAGATCTTACATTTCATCGATGTACGGGTTTTGATTTATCATTTACTGCTTCAGTGTACTCAAATTTATGCACTACAATGCGAATAGTCCTCTCGGTTGGACGATTATACCGACCGTAAAGTTGGCGAAGGGCGCAGAACGTTGACTTTTGTGGGAAGTTCCCAAATATGTGCCAGTTGCATTCGACATTACAAAGCAAAGGATTTCCGTTTTGTAGAAGATGACAAAGTCTCTATGGATTACAGAAGAACCACCGAAAGAGTTTCAAGAGCTGTAGTTACATCCACTCAAAATAACCATTCGGTGGGGTTAATGGACCGGTGGAATAATCGGTCCGTATTTCTTTAAAAATAAGGCTGGTGCCAACGTTACTTTAAATCGTGTCAATTTGCAATGTGTTTTTTATTTCAGTTCATCATAGATAGACTTACACCCAAACAACGTTTGCAAATCTTTCAGTCAATGGGCGCTATTTGCCTGAATGTTCCTAAAACTGAAGCTGGAGAAATCGACAACATTTGGTTTCACCAAGACGGGCCACACAGCCTGTGAAACAATGGACATATTGATAGAGCGCTTCGGTTAACAATTAATTTCACGTCTCGAACCAGTGAATTGGCCAGCAATATCAGGTGATATCACATTTTCCTTTTGAGCTACGCAAAGGCTAAGGTGTTTGTGGATAAGCCAGCTACTATTAAAGCATTGGAGGCCAACACTACCCATGCTATTCGCGAAATACCGACGAATATGCTCGAACGCGTCATCGAAATTGGGACGTAGGTACGCATGGACGAGCTACGGCGCAGATGCGGCCAAAATTTGAAATGGATTATTTTAAAGAGTAAATGTCAAAAATGGTTCTTTAAATTAATAAAGATTTTAATTAGTAAAGATTTCACGATATATTTGAATTTGTTGTGTAATTTCGCATTTAAAATAAAAAAATTCGAGTGTGAGTTCACACGCGGTAGGAGTGAAACTATATTCTGCTGAATTTCTCTATTTCTCACTCTTGCTCTGTTTTTCCACCTCCAGTGTATTCATTTCATTCGAGATGAGTTGAACTGATATAATATTGACAATTGTCTTGGGTACTTTTTGACATTTCGCAAGCTCTTGGGTTTATGTGAGTTATATATGCATAATATGAAACTATATTGATTTTGACTCTTCGAATCACAAAACGCGTATGAGAGCTGATGACATACAATTTTGTTTGTTTCTGTTTTCAACCTTGTTCTACCACACAAATTTGGTTAAAGAATTTTTTTTCTTACCCCAAACCTCAGTTTCCTCGCCTACAAAACCGGTTTTATGCCAGTTGAACTCATCTCATTCTCTTACAATAACCAACCATATCTAAGTACTAAATGCGACCGACGCAAGCTTCTTGGTTTCGGTGATCAAAAGAAGGTGTTACACCCACAAACGTTAGCGATTAGAAGCGTTCCCCATATCTAGCATTTAGTTTTAAAAATGTCGTCATATGAATAACACCGTCTTTCCTGAAGGCAACATTCCAATTCCAAAAATACATCTTCATTATAACTAATCATATCGAAAACTCAATCAAATCTACCTATTTGGATTCAAGAACACACAACTTCGGTAAAACACATTTATGACATCAAAAGAAAGTCAGTACTGTCATTTCAACATTCGGAGGGAAATAACCATTTAAGCCACCTACATGTTCCTAAGTGTGACATCCATATATTCTGTAACTTTCGTTTGATTCCTTACAATAATGAATTTTACTTTCCTGGACTCATCGATGAGTTTTATAATTTGATCTTGATCACACACAATCTCACGTACCCAAATCTACTTATTGACAGACACCACACTTTCTTGGTGCATACCGGTGCACCAACGTCCTTTCTCCAACCAACATGTCAACAAGAAACAGCCCACGCTACGAGACGACACCACGCACTTAGGTTAAATAACATATCAGATGCAAACTTTCGACATATGATCCCTTTTTATGCACACCAAACCAACGTACTCAGGCAACACTGAGATAAAAGTACATGAGTTCGATACACATTATCAATCAGCCACAAAATTCTATAACCAGCTGCGGAACTTTTTTCCTCATTCCTCATAGGATCTCCTTAGTTGGAGTGAGGACTTTCCCACTAAATTGCATTCTTAGCCCGAAGAATCAGCCAATGTGCAAGAGTTCTTCGTTTAATTTCCAACGAGATGTTGTTGTCAGAGTTATAATGGCTGCGCCGAGGTGGACAAAGTCCCGTTCTAGCTCAAAGTTATATCTGTCAATGATCACGCTCTGTCCAATTCGTCGATGTTGTGTGTCCTTTCGCGTTGATAGCACATAATTGGTCTTACGCTCATTTACTGCTACCCCCACCTTTGCCGCTTCCTTCTCTTTACTAGCAAAAGTGACTATGACATCAACTGAAATCCGACGAATGATGTCAATATTGGCGTATGGAAGTAGTTGCACCGATTTATGGAAGACTGTGCCTCTGGTACTGGCTCGGGAGTTTTGGAAAATCTTATCAAGGACATTAAAGAAGTCTTATGGCAGTGAGTCGGCTTGCTTGTCGACCCTAATAGAACTGCTAAAATTTTCCATCATCACCCTGCACAGACGGACGAGTTTGGACGGTTTACCAAAACTAGACATGGCTCTGTATAGTTCGTCTCTGTTAATGCTGTCGTAGGCGGCTCTGAATAGGGGATGGATATTGGTTTGAACTTCTTGGATTTTTTTTCTAGCAGCTATTGAAGACTGAAGATTTGATCAGATGTGAACTTTCCTGGCCTAAAACCGCAATGATTAAGGCCGATCAGATTGTTGGCAAATGGTTCACATATGTGATGGTGAGATAAAAATTAATGCAAAAAAGGTCACACTAACTGCACTCTAAAAATCAAACATGGAGTTCCGTATGGTATTGCGAATTTGACATTTGACATAGTGATCTAGTTCAGTGTACCCGGAAAATGATCCACCATGTTGAATTGACGAATTGGGAGGCATCCTATCGTCAAACGAAAACGAGGTAGTTCTCTCCGGAATAGACCGTGGACACGTAAAGACTGAATGGTCATTAGAAAATACTTAATTCTAGATAAATACATAATTCTATATAAATACTTAAAACTAGTAAAATCTAAAGCTAACTTACAACAGTGCTAAATCTTGATATAAAATAAAGTAAAAATGTTTCAATAAGTTTCAATGAGTCAATCGATATAACAAAGTCCAAGGAATTAAACCAACAAACGTTAATTGGCATCACCCTACTCCCATGAGTGTCTTGCAAACGGTGTAAATCTTTTGCGACTCCCCCTTTAATCAAACGGGCAAAGCATATGCGGAAAAAAATACACCAATTGCACATAAAACGTTGCGACCTCGATAACAAATACCGGTGCATCATATCGTACAGAGAGCGGTGAGCCCCTTCGAACAGCGTTGATGACTGAGTGTGATAAACATTGTACCACTATCAATCTGGAAAGGTTTTCCACGCTCATTCGCACCAGACGCATATTTCGCCAGTCTAACTCCAGCCAGGACAGTGGCATCGTGGATCCTCTACCTGTTTGTGGTCGTATGTAAGTAGTTTGTCTAGCGCGTGTCGTTCCGATATTCGATTGTAATTTGTGTTATTTTTTTTTATATAAAATGATAAAACATGCATAAAATATATATTTTATAATAATAAGTAAAAAAAAAGGAAATACCTAGAGAAAACAAAAAGAAAAAAAAGAGATAATTGAATGAAAGAATAAATATAGTGTTAAGTGATAACTCAGAGTTTGTCTCTATAAAACTAGTGTGTAAAGTTAAAATACTTGATATTGTAACAACCCAGATATATATCTATATAAGAATTGTTATATTATTATTATATTAGAATTGTTATATTCTGTTATAAATATTTTAAGTTCATTTTTTCCTTTTACACAAACCAAACGAAAATTTATTTAACCAAAAATAAGTGTGGCAACCCTAAGTCAACGCTAAATCAAATAAAAGCTTTTCCTCTCGCAAAAGCTCTAAAACGGTAACTGTTTTAATCGTGCACGCTGTATATCGTAAGAACATTACGATGGTTGAAATTGAAACCAAACGGCACTCGCAGAAACATATAAAAGCAGCGCTTTTTACGATGTAAGATCACTCAGGTTTAGCATTTCGCAGCGACGACGGTCGGGTACTATTTCCACTGTTCCGAAAAGTGCTACACTTGTGTACTCTAGTTTGGTATTTCGCAACGACGGTCGAGTCTTTCCACTGTTTTGAAAAGTACCACACTTGTGTTCTTCCGCGCCTATTGAGAGTTTGAGTTGGTCATACGACGGTCGGGTTCTCCACTGTTTATGAACAACACACACTCGTTCGGTATTTTGCTCTATTGACTTCGGGTTGTTCCACAGTCTGCCCTCAGCACATATATACACAAAATTAAAGCTGAATTCCTAAAATTTTCATTTGTTATTTTTTTCCTTTATTAACTTTCGTTATTAATTTTTTCATTCGTTACTTTTATTATATTAATATTTTTTTCATTCGTTAATTTTTTTCATTCTTCATTTTTATTCATTTTTTTTATTTGTAAAATAAAGTAATTTTCTTTGGCATTCGCTTAGTCGTTTGCCGCCTAAAAACAGACTTTAATTTTGATCTTTGAAACCTCCCCACTTTGGGGTATCATTTGGGTAACTGCCTGTTCAGCGTCTGCTGCGGTCTTCGGACAGCACTCATCGCGGCAGAGAGTTTCGCAAAGCGGCGTTGCTACCAACACGACGAATCCGGTGCTTGATCGTCAGGCTTTCCAACCTACGATCCTGAGGGAAGAATCTCCTCGCCTTACAATATGTACATTGGAAATACATATATATACCAACTCACCGTCGTCGTCAGGCCTGCCGAAGTAAGAGTTTTTTTTTTGCTTATTATTTTATATCTACTTATTCAAATACATAATTATCTTATTATCTACTATGAAAACTTAGATCTGAATTATTATTAAACACTATTGCACATTATTATTATCTTAAACTTAATTATAAACATTCACACCGTTTCCTATTATCTAACTTAACATTTCTAATACCATGCCCTATATACCGTTTATATACATACAATTTTGTTTTGTTTTCAAATGACTTTTGTTCATAGATACCGGTCGAAGAAATTTACGTAAATTATGAATTTTATTTTTTGGAATAAATATTTCTTTATAATGAATAGTATGCATTAAATATTTGTTTGATTTGGCCGTGCATGTGATTCTGATTCGATGAAGGAGGGTAACATTAAAAGGGTGCTACGATCTTTGTATAGCACATGGTTGGGAGGGCAAGGAGATTAGAACAATTACCAACTGGGTTCTCAAAACAAGTGGATCAATAGTAGCTTTATTATTTTTGTTTTATCGGGTTCATAGATTTTGGTTTGGACATTTTTTTAGCATGATTTTATTTTTTTATATTATCAAGTGCACGCATATTAATTGGTGTAATTAGGGATGTGTGAAAGGATGCAAGAACCTCCCCCAAAACGACGAGCTAGTAGCAGAGCATCGCTAGGCGTGCACCCCGCATCTCATTAGCCTCCCATGCCCCTTTAAGGTTCATTACACATATTACGGCAGATTATAATCTTGAAGATGATGTTGAGGAGACTTATGCCTTTGTAGTTGGCGCAGTTCAGAGAGTCTCCGTTTACGTGGATCGGTCAAACGAAATTGAGGTTCCATTCTTAAAGCATACTTTCATCCGAACAAATTTTGCTTTTGAGTTATTGAACTTTACTTACTTGCAGTTTATCGACATTAAATTATTTTTTCACATTATCTCGCATTTGTTGTGACGTTCTAGATATCCGCATTCTTACTTTGCATTCAGCAAGTTAAGGGTATGAATCATTGTTAGTCCTGTGTAATGTTCGGATATCCAAAGTACTGGATGCGTGCCTCTTGTCAATCGCAATGTGATGAATTTAATTGACGGTATATTGATCTGGAGACTTCAATGTCCCCTGTTGGATATCAAGTACAGCGTCTCGTTTGCTTGCTTTAGTGGCATTTGCTTTCGCAGCGAAGTCAATTAGCCTAAGTCCGTTGCCAGACGTGGTGTCATATAGGTGATGAAGAGATGTCTTCATTTCCCACCTTTGCGTTAATATCTCCCAGCGCTATTTTAAAATCGTATTTCGGCGGTCGCTCATAAGTTTTATCAAGGAGCTCGTAGAAGGAGTCTTTCGCAAGATAATATTTTTCCTCCGTCGGATCGTGACTGGATATAAGGCTTATGTTGGCGAATTTGGCTGATTGTTACAATGCGTTCGTTACTGCCTTGAAAACCAAAGACTTCTTGCCTAAGTCTGGCACTTATAACAAATCCACATCCGAACAGTCGCTGTTTATGCTTACTACAAGGTGGCGCAAAAGTTGTCACCCGTCGCAAAAGTTGTCACCCGATGTTTTTTGGCCGCCATTTTTTAAAGTGTTTTGCAAAAAAATCGAAACAATTATTATAGGTGGCGCATAAGACATGAATCATGGAATTTTTTTTTCTACTTTTTTTGCTGAGAACTTTTGCGACGGGTGATAACTTTTGCGCCACCTTGTATAACAAGGTCCATAGTAGATGTCACAGATTTGTATCCTCTTTTTGCATGGTCCATCCCATCATATTTCCTGGATGGCAGTAATGTCTACTTTGCAAAACCTCAGGATATCTGCCAGATCTACTGGTGCACAGTACTCACAAGCCTGGTGCAGGTACGAATATTTAGCATGTTCGTCAACAATAAAATCAATACTTTCCGAGACTCTTCGTTGCTTAGTAACAACAATTTTCCTAAAATGATTAACCAAAAACACAACCCCCAACCAGTTCCTATTTATTAGATACCCATAGGACACGAGGACTTCAATATCCACTACGGAATTGAGAGCTAATTCTTTTATTCGCTTTCATTTCGCAGAATCCTTGACAAAAATTGATGTATACCTCTAGGCGACTAAAACACCGTAACTTTTTTTATTTCTTTGAAATATGGATTTTAGCTTGGATTTAACTCACCACAATTGACTAGACCACGTTACCGCGACCAACCACGTTTTCTTATGATTTCTAATGGAACACTTTTAAGATTTCGGAATTTCAGTAAATATCACATAAGGTATCGCAGCTGATTATTACAGACCGTTTCTCGATAAACTGACGAAAACACCCAACCACACATGGTACCTAAATTTCTGATTATATTTACTACCTCCATCTGGGAATTCAATTTAAAAGCCTTATCATGCGAATTAATGAACATTTGTCTAGCAACCACCAAAAACACCGTTCCAAGAAGAACCAACTATTTAACGTTTAGTGCTCCGGAAACACTTTGCCAACAAAAGTCACCACTTCCATAAAGCCCAATTAGCAGGAGCTCATCCGGATTCACATTAGTGAAAACTTCATCATCGTTCCTGCCATCGGAAGTTGCACGTTATTACGAAAATTAGCTCTTCTTCTTTTCGTAGAACCTGCAAAGTCTTCCGTAAGCCACGTATCATGCAACATGTACACAGCCCACACATTTGGATGTATGAACGAGAGCGTTTTCGCAGCAAATTATGACATTCATCCCGTTAAAGGACGACTGCCGAAGCGGACCAAAACCGGGGGGGTCTCTGATGTTGGCCGACTATATGAACATAAAGCAAAGAAGCAACCAAAAAAGAAAGCAAATCCAACCCCACTCCAAGAGCTCTATCTACCTTCCATTGAGAGGTAAGTGACTACAACGACGAAGAACTCCATGTTGAGCATGCATCCCTGTATGTATCCATTCAAGGATACTTAGCCCATTCACATTTGCAAGTGTGTAAATTATCCTGGATTTTCATTGCGATATTTAGTACTGCACCATGATGCTGAAGCCCTGCAGGCGACTAAGGAAGAATGACAACAGAACGACTGATGCAGGAAGAAGTGACTGGCTCTGGTTCGCCCGCACCGTACCCTCGAACTCACTTGGCCCATGAAAACTCTCTCGACGTGTGTGCTTAATGGAGCTCCAGCCTTCGCCGAAATGGCATGAAACTTTTCTCATTAACCTGGTGGAGAAGAGCAAAGAACGACAGCAAAAGTGGCTGCCTGGATGGGTGTCTGGCATAGCATCCCCGAACACCTTCAGGACACGAATTGCATATGTTGTTGCAGATTTCTGACAAAAGGTTTTCCTAAAAGAAGACCGACGTGGTTGCTTGGCTTGCCGGCTGTCTGCTCTTCTCCGTTCGGTCGGCAGCATGTCCTGGCCCTAATTCAACCGTTTACTGTTTACAAATGAGCGTGTTTCCACCGTCTGTCGGAGCACGAGTGCAAAAGGACAACACATGTGTGCTGGGGAAAAAGGTAATAAACGTTGCACGTACGAGAAGGTGGTCTAATTTTATGTTTCCTGTTTTCGCAGGTTTATGTGCTCTTCTCGTCGTTGCTGCAGGACGACAACAACGGTGGAGTCTATGATGACATTTCTAGAAATTCCCAGTATGTCGGTAAGGGAAACACTTGTCGTGTGGATTTACCATCAGAAGGTTAATTTCGCAACAAAACTTAGTAAATGATATAAAATTAGGAGCGTTCGTCCTTGCCGGGAGGTGGGAGGGAACTTTTTAAAAACCTCTTTTAGACATTGGTTAGTTAGAATTCCAAGAATTTGTTTTTCTTTTTCATCAGAACTTCCAAGAATGACCTCAACCTATGAGGGGTTTTTTTCTGGTCGGCTTACCTTCGCCTGCGGTAGTAACATAACTTTTTATATCCTTCTTCCGCGTGTACCTTCTTCTTCGGTTATAATGATCGCTGTGCTTTGATTTTCCCTGAGGTTTTCATTTAACTTTTGCAATTTTGCCGTCGCTTTTTTTCATGCTCGTCCTTAAAATATAGAGAAATGAAAAAAAAAAAAATTGTATATAATAGAAGGATAAGCAGGAGCGCAACACTAGAAGGCGGCAATCGAAAAGGTCGGATGTATGTATGCATGTGGGTTTATTTTTAATGTCGAAACTTTTCACTTGATGCGCGATGGAGAAAAAAATAGTAAATCCGCCAAGGACGAAAAGGAAAACTGTTTTTTCTACAAGAGCAACTTTTGCAAGATCGAAGGCCTTCGGCGGGTGGCAAACTTAATTGAGCAAGTTAATGCGAAACAAGGAGAAGCGTTTTCCAAATCTTTCATTTGTTTTAAGTAGATTTTTGTGAGCGGCGCATTTCACACATGGGTGGCATGAAGGACTGCCGCTACGAAAACCGCTTAAGCTTCTTTGTAATTTTATCTATGATTATGGCCGAGGAAGTGTGCTGAATTTTAATGTTGTAATTAATAAAGTTTATTGGAGGGGGAATCCATTGACGCGCTTTGCTTTGGTGGCCATATCCTTTGGATGGTCGAAAGGGAAGTGATACCATTTACTGGGGTTGAGTCTTGTAAGCCGGCGGATGTGGGGAGTGTTACTTTATTTTATAATGTGCAATTCAGTGATGATTGTGATTAAGAAATGAAATGGCAGGAAGCGGTGTTATTACAAGTAACTGCATTTCGGGAAAACGGTCTAGTTGGGAGTGGGAGTAGAGTAGATTTCTTTACGCAACAAAAGTAATTTTTAAAATTTAGGTTTATGGGAGTGTGTATACACGTAGGACATTGAGGATGATATTCATGGATGTAAAGTGAACCTTTGCAAGGGTGGCTAGTCATAACAATTATAGTGATGGTAGGGGACAATTCATGGTCAAACTTCATTAATGGACAAAATTAGTGGGAATGTTAAGCGGTATAAAGTCCTGTGAACCCAGAAAGCAAAATCATAATTGCGGGAAAGTGCTATGAAAATATAAATGAGTGGAGATATATATATATAGAACTCAAAATTACCTAGATGCGATGATAGAGTTTTATCTTACAATTTTCCTGACCACTTCTTAGTCAAAATCGTTGCTATTAATCAGTCTGGACAAGTAATCCAATACAACGAAGGGATATTATGATTATATTTAACAACCTAAACTCCAGGGCAATGAATGACTGCCGGAAATATCTTAAACCTTAAACCTTCTGCCACATATCAGCACAAAGTTACACTGTGTTAGGTTTCAAAAGACTCGGAAACTCACTATCAACTCCTACTCACACCTCCACGCTGGTGACTGGTGTGTGCCTAGTACCTCGACTGGAGATGGGGTATTGAACCCCTGTGGAAGGTCGTTGGTGGCAGCAAACGAGAGAGGGGGGAGGAGTGTCATCTCACTAAGGCACTCACTCTCAGGCGGCAGCGGAGGAATTCCCTAGATGGAGTCAACGGTGGAGCCTACAGCTCCAGTTTGATCGAACTGGTAGTGAAATCCCTATATGAGCTGCTTCGACATATTTGAACACCAGGTCTAGGAAATACGATGGGATGGGCCGGGCAAAAGGGGGATGAAAAACTTTGACATCTACTATGGACCGTGTTATAGTGAGCAGAAACAGCGACTATTTGGATGCGAATTTGTTATAGGTGCCAGACTTAGGCAAGAAGTCTTATGTATACAAGACATTAGCGAACGCATTGTAACAATCCGCATCAAGGCCAAATTCGACAACATAAGCCTTATATGCGCTCATGCTCCGACGGAGGAAAAGAATGATATAACTAAGGATTGCTTCTACGAGCTCCTCGACAAAACCTATGAGCGACTACCAAAGTACGATGTTAAAATCGTGCTGGGAGATTTTAACGCAAAGGTAGGAAGAGAAGACATATTTAGCAGTACTGTCGGAAACTATAGCCTACACGACAACGCGTCTGGTAACGGACTTAGGCTAATTGACTTCGCTACGGAACGAAATGCCACTATAGCCAGCACACGGTTTCCTCACCTCGATATCCACAAGGGGACATGGCGGTCTCCAGATCAACGAAGAGTCAACCAACTTGATCACATTGCGATAGATAAGAGGCACGCATCCAGTATTTTAAATGTCCGAACATTCCGAGGGGCTAACATCGACTCGGACCACTACCTTGTTGTAGCCAAAGTAAGGATGCGGATATCCACCACGCCACAAAAAAAAACAGAAATACTGTGAAAAAATTTAATGTTGAAAGACTGCAAACGCCGGAGACCGCCAAGACCTTCGCGCAACGCGTATCCCTTAACCTCTCGACTCACAACACACCACCAGCATCTAATGACATAGACCCGGTAAAAAAAAAACTCAGCTATGGACCTTTAAAATGGCTAGGGCATGCATTGAAAATGGTCACCAATAACACGGTTTGCAGTGTCTTCGAGTCCCAGCCATATTTAAGACGCAGGAAGCAGTATAAACCGCATAAGTATAAACCGACCTCAATCAACCTGAAGCGCGCAACTGGAAGCAATAAGCTAAGGACCGGGCTTATTGGAAGCCACAAATAGTAGTAGTTCCACTGATTTATGGAAGATTGTGCCTCCAGTGTTGGCTCGGGAGTTTTGCACATTCCACGCAAGAATGACGTTAAAGGAGTCACATGAAAGTACAACACATTGCCTAAATCTTTTTTCATATCGAATGTTCCGGGAACGTCGTTGCCAACCCTGATAAAACAGCGAGAATTCTTCTTCGTCATCCTGCACAGATAGATGAGTTTGGGCGGTAAACCAAATTAAGACATGGCTCTGTATAGTTCGTTTTTATAAAGGCTATCGGATGCGACCCTAATCAGGTGGTTGGTATCGATTTGGACTTTTTGGGTTTTTTTTCCAGGAACTTCCGAAGTTTCAAGATTTGATCAGTTGTGGACTTTTTGGACCTAAAACCATACCGATAAGGGCCGATTAAGTAGTTTTACGCATTCATCGTCTTAATAAAACTCTGTGAGAAGGCCGTTATTTTCTGCAGCCTTGTAAAGCATAAGTTTGGAGATCGCTATCATCACTTGTCTTATGTCGAGTTGTTGGTAGTTTTCGCAGTCGTCGCCAATATTGAATGGTTCGTTCTGCTTGACAGCGTAATGTTGTTCTTCATCGCCATTTTTCAGTCTTAACACTTTGGTAGAACTTGCGAACATCTTTCCTGGAGTGAAACCTTTCTAAATCTTCGATCGCGTGCTTTTCTTGCTCTTTCTTGTTCTTTCCTTCGTCTCTGCCTATAGAGCTCACCTGCACCTCGTCTTCACCTGCATCTTTTCAAACCAAGGGCTTCTTGCTGGTGGGCGCGAGGAACATAGTACATCAGTTGTGGTGGTCCGTAGACGATGTCACCATTTTCCATCCTCTTGTTGCCCAGCCCATACCATCGTATTTCCTTGATGGAAAAAATATCGGCTGCAGGTATAGCAGCTTTTACGATTCTGAACTCTGGACTAGACTTGGCATGCTTGCAATTGCTAAGCTAGTTAACGCTTGGATGGGGTGGTTCTCTTCCAAGAGTAGCCAGACATAGCAAAAGAAAAAAATCCAAGAATTTTGGTTTTTACAATCGGTCGGATATCGCTACTTCATCAATCAGTTTCATTGGGTTTGGCAACAAGTTGTTTAGTTGCCTTGAGTATACTTTTTCCTACCACGCATGATATGCCGCGAACACCATGACAACTCTCATGCTCACTAAAACAATAAAAGCTGTCCCTCGTAAGAGTATATGCAGTTGGCACAACTTTCCACCAACGTACTTTTTGAACAAGGGATTAACGGATTTTATACCATTTGCATTCTACCCGTGGAATTACAGTGGTGGAGAGATAAGTCGGACGAACGCAATAAAATCCGTTACACAGCCTAGAGCTTGCGTTAGTTGTTACCTCTCCCGTTTAATGTTCTCACAGTCCAGACAGTAGTCCAGATATTCGGTGCCAGCTATTCTGAAGAGGCAACACTCGGACTTATAATCTTGTTATAAACACTTGGACTTATAAGTTTAGCAAGTCAAATCCGGTTGGATGAGACCATTATCCAATGGTTACCACTTTTAAGGCAAAATAAGCACAATTGATGTGAAATCAAAGTTACAACGATTGGGCCTTGCCGATTAAAAACAGGTCAGAGCTCGCCCTCCTTCTACAACATCTAACCAGCTTTTTGACATAAGCCATCAAATAAATCCAATGGCGTAGCGTTTGATCACATCATCCAGGTGGCTATTCGACCGAACTATATTTTCTTAAGACCACACGTTTACCGAACTTTCCTCTCAATAAATCAATTGTTTGACAATCTATGCGGATTCTGGCACTATGTTGTTGGAACCACATTTCACTTATGTCAACCCCATCCAAATATGGCGATTACTTGTCGAAAATATGTACCACCGGTATGAAGCTTTCTGTGAATGTGAAGGAGCACCTGTCCAATTACATATATTTTGCTTATTGACAAATCCATTGGACCAAAGATAAGCTTTATCGCTGAATATGATTTTTGATGAAATTCCGGTTTCCTTCAAATTTTTCAGCGGAGCCCAATTGGAGATGTTATGGGTTTTCAAATGATCAAAAGGCTTCAGTTCTTTTGATTTTGTAAAGGGTTGTCTCACTGATACAGCAAGTTCGTGCACCATCCCATCATATCTGTATTTCCAAGGTAATTTTAAGCATTTTAACAAAAACGGTCATATTTTGTTTAATATAGGGTTCTGAATTTCTATGAGCGTCGATCTATTATTGTTTGACCTAAAACTAGGACACATCTACACTCATTATATCATAAAAATTCATTTTGAAATTTTAATTGTTTTAATTAAGCCATTGCATGCATCATTCACCACAAAGAACTTCCACACAAAAAAAACCCAGCAACCATCGACAATTGGCATTCATCCAGATACATTATGCATAATTTCCATCTGCAAAACTTTTTTCTTTTTTTAAGCAAATAGTTGTTATTGTTTGTTTTTGTTAGTTTCTAGATAGAGACAGTAGTTTGTTCTCCACCTCAATCATCTCCCAGAGCATACCTAACCTTACATCGAATCCATCCATATTCATATGTGTGGAAAAAGTTTTATCCTACTCGTATATGCTTACATTCGAGTCCCCATTACACTTTTTCTCGTTCCTGATCTGAATATAATAATGTGCTTAAAATTCAGCCAAAGTATCAGAAGTATCTAGTTTACCACAAAGTCAGACCGAACTTCTACCCATACGCCCACATCATCAACGACATAAGGAATGAAGAACCTTAGTATCGGCGTACCATATCCTCGTGCTGTTGCAAGTGCAGAACATTAAATGGAAATATGCTCTGGAATGCATACGAAATTCCAGCGCCAGATGCTGGTCATTTTCGCCCACCACCAACTATGGTGAAGGTCTAGCTACACACTATCCCTACACAAGTTAATGATCCAGAGGGGTGCAAAAACATCATCTGAAGGTTGCATGAAGAGATTCCACTAGCTAATGCCTTCCTTTAAAGGTGAATTTATGGATACCTCACACCGTCCTCGGCCGGTCGCCTTCAGAAACTCTCCCTCTCTCTCTCTCTCTGGTAACCCCAAAGTTAGTTCTGTGGTTGGGTCTTCGCCATTCATCTGAACCGGAAGGAGATGCAAATTCCGTTGTTTTGAGGGAGGGTAAATACGTTCTGTTTCAACTCAGTATTTCGGTCCTAGGTATAGGTGAACCTACTGCGCCGAGCTAACCTAAATGAGTGTTTACCAAAGCCAAGTCCAAAGGATACAAAGCAAAAAAAAAAAAACGAGCAGTGCATTCTGTTGAAATATTATTTATGGGCACCCAAAAAGTCGAGTCCTTCCTCTGCTGAAGGGTAGGCGAAAAGAAGAAAGTCTGGAAATATGAGTTTGGTTTACTTAACACTCATGTGTGGATGCGCGCCTTCACACATTTGGGAAGAGAAGGTATCCACAAATGGATTTCGGTGTTTCGGTGTGTGTGTATGTGTGCAGGAGATGTATTTGCTTTCGCCTTTATCCACACATCAATTATGAATTTCAATTTGAAAGTGCAAGGCACCTAGATGGTATACAACCGGCTACGCGGCACGGCATCGGGCTTATTGTTGGATTGAAGAAACCAAAGCCATTAGATTGTGAAGTTGGTTCGTACGTTACATTAAATTGAATTTTTAATTTGAATTCTACGAGCCATAGCTAGGCTATCTTGCGGAGAGAGAGCCTTTGGGTTTGGAGTATTGAGGGAAAATAAAAAAAATCAGAGTGATATAGCGTTTTGTAGCTATAGATGCCAACAAGAGATAGGAGTAGGGGAATATAAATCCAAGTCAGAGCTTAAATGTGGACAGGAAGTTATTCGCCGAGAGAAGGTTTATAGCTTGGAATCTAAAGTTTAGGAAGAGCAATGTGTTAGGAACACCTATGTTTCACAGAAGCAATGAATATCAAGAACTAAACATTGAGAAATAGCTTATACCAGTTGCAATCACAGTATTACCCTAGAGCATCCATACTTTAAAATTATCAGGAGAAGTCAAAACAATTTACAAAGTGTCAAACGGTACATCCTTCGATGATACGGTTAACACAAACGCTCCTTGTCAGTATTATTTTACAAAGTCTCATCAAACCATTAAATTCATCTTTCAAACAGAGGGCTTCCCTAAAGCATTCGGTATAGTCCGGAATTAACCTGGGCCTCAACGAACATACCTCTTCCTAGCTTACTGCCTCCAGATGCGCACTTCAAATTAGATAAGGTCGGATTCTAAACTTGTGCGCGAAACGTAAGGAGAGGGGTTCCACTGCTGCTTCCGACGCCTAGCTGGAAATCAAAAACTCTGCCAGCATGAGTATTGGTGGCCACTCGCTCTTCACGTCAGAGCTAACCCAAATGTCAATTGCAAAGTTTTTGACAAGGTTTGTCACTGGGAAGCCGACTGCGTTGTCTGTTTAGTATTGTGATCCGCATCAGAGCAACGTTCCACAACATAAGCCTTTTATGTGCACACGCACCCACCAATGAGACTGAATACCCTATCAAGGAGGAATTTTACGACCTTTTGGATGTAGCCTACGAAGCTTGTCCGGAATATGACTTGGGGTACTTGGGGACTTCAATTTGAAAATCGGTAGGGAAAACATCTTCGGCAACTCAGTTGGAAAGGCCAGCCTCCACGAAACGACAACATATAATGGCTTCTGTTTAACAGACTAGGTTCCCACGACTAGGTTCCCACTACTTCTAATCCACAAAGCAACCTAGCGATCTCCAAAAGGAAAACAGCATATGCTACCAGCCACCCTCGAAAAGTCCGTGGTAATATTTGCAAACGCCAAAATTGATGAGAGAAGAGACACGTACCCAGGCGCTAAAAAGCCAGATACGCCCAGCGTGGGATTGTATTGAACCAGAAGTAAGGATGAGAAGAAAATCCTGAGTAGGAAAAAAAGAAAACGCACAGCCTTCCAGCTTAGGGAAATTGGAAAGACTTGACACAAGAAGAATATCCGACAATTCTTCAAGAAAGTCAAGCGCCTGGTAGAGGTGCAACCGAACAACTGAAGGAAGGCTTAAGCTGCTACAAAGCAGACATTACTGACATCCATGAAATACGATGGGATGTTCAAGAAAAGGATGAGAAAGTACGTTATATACTACGTAGTGAACAGAAACACCGACTATTCGGATTTGGATTTATTGTGCCAGACTTAGACGTGAATTCTAATCCTTCGAAGATAGATTGACAGACGAACAGATTGTTGCAATGCACATCAGTGCTAAAATCCCCACGTATGCGCTCACGCTCAGACTTAGAAACCAATGAAATTGCGAAAGACTCATTCTTCAAGCTTCTGGACAAATGACAAAAACAATGGCGACAAGCCATAAGATCAGCCGCAATTGCTGTGCTAGGTTTCCCGCGCAAACCAGGAAGAAACCACTTGCTTGATGAAGAATCCCGACAGATGATCGGAACCTACAGGTCACACCTACAGGTGAAGACGAGGCCAGGTCAATAGGTAAAGACGGTGGGAAGAACACTGCCTTTTCAGAAAGAAGAAGTAAGACAAAGAACCATCCGGCGATGAGCGGTGCGGAAAGATGTTCGAAACTGTTACAAAGTGTAAAACTTCAAAGCCAGTGATACAAGGCTTGAACATAATTCTGTCAAGATGAACAAGGAAATATCGTAGTTAAGTGACATTCGATGCTGAGGATATGGAAGAACCACTGCTGTCCACTGTGAGGCAGAACGAACCATTCAATATTGGCAACAACAGCGAAAACTACTAACCACCCAACTTATGCGAAGTGAGGTAAGCAGTATGTAAACTTAATATTAGCAACTACTACTTACTTAAGAGGCGCCACATTCCGGAATGAACCATGGCCTGAACCAACATCTCCAATTAGCGTGGTCCTTAGCTCTAACTGCCTCCAGTTGTGCATTCCAAGTTGGTTGAGGTCGGTTTCTACTTGTGCGCGCCACTTAAGGCGAGGCGTCGAACATCTGGCTGGGAATCGAAGACTCGGTAAGCCGGAGTATTCGTCCGTTCTACATGTGTAAGCCATCTTAAAGGTCCAATACGGAGTTTTGATTAGCTGCAGGTCGCTGTACACCTCGTAAAGTTGTTGGTTGAATCTTCGTCTCCATAGCCCTTCAACGCAAAGGGGACAGACGATTTCGAAATTTTTTTTCTCAAATCGATAAAGGCTTTCTTCATCCACTTTTGATACGGTCCATGCTTTAGCGCCGTAGAGAAGGACTGGGATAATCAGGGTCTTATATATGTTCATCTTAGTAGTTCGAGTGAGGGCTTTACTACTGAATTGCCTTGTTAGCCCGAAGCAACAGCGGTTGGTAAGAGTCATTCTTTGATTCCTGACGAGATGTTGTTGTCAGAGTTAAGATTAACTAGAGATTAAAAAGGCTCCCCGAAATGATGGCATTCCTACCAAGCTTTATATAGGCGGTGGAGATGATTCGATGATGAAAGTATGCCTAAAGAATTGAACCTCAGCCACGTTTGGCCGACCTACTAAAAAAGTAACCCCCTGAGCTGCCCCAACTACAGAGGTATAAGTCTCCCCAACATCGCCTACGAGATCCTATCTGCCGTAATATGTGAACAATTGAAACCGTTTACCAACAACCTGATCGCTCCTTGTCAGTGTTGTTTAAGGCCTGGGAAATCCACAACTGATCAAATCTTCGCACGTTGGCAGATACTGGAAAAAAAGCAAGATATACCAAGAGATACCCACATCTATTCAAAGCAGCATTTAGAAAGACTATACTATGCAGGGTCAGGTCTAATTTTGGGATATCGCCCAAGCAGTCGACACCAAAGAGGATTTAAAGATGGCGACGCACTGTCATGTGACTTCTTTAATCTCATTCTTGAGAGGATTGTGCAAAACTCCTGAGCCAGCCCCCGATGCACAATCTCCATAAATCAGTGCTAATGCTGCGCATATAAGGCTTATGTTGGCCCTTTTGGGAATTGTTACAATGCGTTCGCTAATGTCTTGAAATCAAATCCGCATCCGAATTCTGCTCACTATAACACGGTACGTAGTAGATGTCACAGATTTTCATGCTCTATTTGCCCGGCCAATCCCATCGCATTTCCTGGATGGCAGTAATGTCTGCTTTGTAGCAGACTAGTTGTTCGGTTGCACCTCTCCTCTTTAATGTTCTCACATTCCAGATGCAGATACGAACTTCGTTGTCTTTTTTTGTTAAGCAGGGTCGTCAATAGTAATTTCCGAGGCTATTGGTTACTTCACATCAATACCTTATTGTTTCCAATTGGGTAGTTAACCCATAGCACAACCCCCAACCCGGAGGGCCAATTCAAATTTGTTAGACACACCATAGACACTGGCAGTATCCACTACAGAAATGAGCGCTGTCGTTGACCTTTTGGTTCATCTGCCACCATCTCTGTTCAAGTGACCTGTTGGTGACCTGTTGTTGTCCGAATATGTCGAAGCGACTCATCTAGGTTCACCTGAGGACATCAGGCCGAATATTCTGTGCCAAGCACTATTGATGTGCATTCAATGTTATAACGAATTGGCTTCGCCAAGTTAAAGCCAATCAGAGTTTGCCATCGATCTATAACATCCAACCAAGAAACTCAGCATTTCCTACTTACTTAAGTGGCGCTACAGTCCGGGATGAACCTGGGCCTCAAGAAAAATGTCTCTCCAATTAGCCCGGTCCATAACAAACTGCCTCCAGTTGCGCACTCCAAGTTGGTTGAGGTCGGTTTCCACTTGTGCGCGTCAATTAAGGCGAGGTCTTCCTCTACTCCGTCCGACGTCTGGCTGGGAATCGAAGACTCTGCGAGCAGGAGTCCTAGCCAACTTAAACGTCCAATGCGGAGTTTTTTGACCAGGGATATTTCGCTGTACAGCTCGTACAGTTCATGGTTGAATTGACGTCTCCATACCCCGTCAACGCAATCGGGAACAAAGATTTTTCGAAGAATTTTTCTCTGGAATCGACCAAGGATTTCTTCATCCGCTTTTGATACGGTCCATGCTTCAGCGCCGTAGAGCAGGACTGGGATGATCAGGGTCTTATATAGGATCTCCTAAGTTGTTCGAATGAGGGCTTAACTACTAAATAGCCTTCTTAGACCAAAGAAACAGCGGTTGGCAAGAGTAATTCTTCGTTTGATTTCTGACGAGATGTTTTTGTCATAGTCGATAGCGGAGCCGAGGTAGACAAAGTCCCGTACTGCCTCAAAGTTATATCTGTCAATGGTGACGTTCTGTTCAATTGGTCGATGTTCTGATTCCTTTCGTGTTGACAGCATACTTAGTCTTACCCTCATTTACTGCTAAACCCATTTTTGCCGCTTCCTCCTCTATACTAGCAAACGTGGCTATGACATGACGTTGACTCCTATACCAATGATGTCAATATCGTCCGCGTAGTACTTGGGCGGATTTTTGGAAAATTGTGCCTCTGGTGTTCGTTCGGGAGTTTTGCACAATCCTCTCCAGAATCAAATTCAAGAAGTCACATAACAGTGCATCGCCATGCCTCAATCCTTTTTTGGTATCGAATGTGTCAGTGAGGTCGTTTCCGACCCTGATGAAGCAGCGAGAATTCTCCATCGTCATCCTACACAAACGGACGAGTTCCTCTATATCCTTGATTGCGCGCTTTTCTTGCTCTTTTTTCTTCTTTCTGAAACGCCTGTGTTCTTCCCTTCTCCTCTGCCTAAGAGCTGAATGGAAGCTCTCGTCTTCACCTGCAGCTTAGCCTTCTAGACCTCGTTCTTGGCTGCGAGAATCTGTTGGCATTCCTCATCAAACCAGGGGTTTCTTGATGGTGGCCTCGAGAAACCTAGCACATCGGCATCTTCGACATTAGATGCTTGTGGTGTGTTGTGAGTCGAGAGGTTAAGGGATACGCGTTGCGCGAAGGTCTTGGCGGTCTCTGGCGATTGCAGTCTTTCGACATTAAATTTTTTCACAGTATTTCTGGTTTCTTGTAGCGTGGTTGATATATGCATTATTACCTTGGCTGCAACAAGGTAGTATTCTGAGTCGATGTTAGCCCCTCGGAATGTTCGGACATCCAAAATACTGGATGCGTGCCTCTTGTCTATGTGGTCAATTTGGTTGATTGGTCGTTGATTTGGAGACCACCATGTCCCCTTATGGATATCGAGGTGAGGAAACCGTTTATTGGCTATAGTGGCATTGCGTTCCGACAATACTGCTAAAGATGTCTTCTCTTCCTACCTTTGCGTTAAAATCTCCCAGCGATTAAAATGGATGGGACAAGTAGAACAAGTACTCCGGCTTGCAGAGTCTTCGATTCCTATAGCTAGACGTTGGACGCAGTAAACGATACCCTCGCCTTACGTGGAGCGCACAAGCAGAAGCCGACCTCAACTGATTTGAAATGTGCAACTGGAGGCAGTTAGCTAAGGAGTGGCAGGTTGCTTGGGGCCCAGGTTCATTCCGGACTGTAGCATCACTCAAGTATGCAAGTAATTATTTCAATATGTTCCTTAAATTTATAAAAATCCCTTAACTTGTCATAAACAAAAGTCAAAGTATCAAGAGGGTGTACATTGAGGGTGTACATCTTCAGTCTATGTAGGGGGGCCAAAATTAAGTGAGCACAAAAAAGTATGTCAATATTCATCTAAGTTCATTGACTTCATATTTTAAATGGGCTAAATAAAAGGCCGTTCAGTCAAAAAGTCTGGGGCATTGTCCTCATTAATATTCTTGAAGTGCCATGAATATCTTTTTAACTTCTAAAATTCTGAAGCATATCCTACGTATTAGCCCTAAACAAATAAATTCTGAGGTAACTTAAGTGTCAATGAGCAGCAAGGACGGCGGTGAATTTTTTTAATTACACTCATTGACCCCAGGGAGTACCAAGTTTTATGACGCTATACTTTTAACGTTGTTGGATACAATTTTTTATTTAAAACACGAAGTGTTACTTTTCCTGCTCTTCTAATAGATGCCTTCACCTGTCCTTTGACTTTTACAACTTTGTTGTCTAAATATTTTTTTTTAAACGTGATTCGGTAATCCTCCCACCCAAAATCAGTAAATCCTGTATCTCTGCCTAAAATATTTGACTAGATTTCCCTCGGGATGGTTTATTAAAAATAATAATTTTCCCAACGTATGCCGCTCCAAAAACACCCCGCTCCCTTTGGAAAAATTCTCATTTTACCAGACAAAAAAAAAATAAACAGCCCTTCACATTCAAGCATCTATTCGCCACCATAAAAACCATTGAAGCCTCCCAAAACCACCCCTCAGATACACCAGCACCAGTGCCTCAAGCCCGCCCTATTCTAATGCGACGTCATAAATAATTGAGAGGGAATTTTATTAAAAACTCAACGTGGCTCTTATTTTATATTTACAAATGCATTCACTTCGCTAGCATAGCGCTGATGTTTCCAGCTCTCGGTATGTCCTGGGTATTGGGTATCCAGTGCCGGGCTACACTGGACTACTCTGTTGCGCGCTGATTGTACGTACAAGGCTAGAGCACTGGTCAACTGCAACAACTATTGTCCTGGTGACGACGATGGTATAGTAAGAGAACACTTTAGTCGAACCATAGTCGCATGTCGAGTTAAGCGATGGAAAATTTATTGGCCAATGAAGTGTACCGGTTTATGGGCGGACTTGTCGGCCAATCAATAAATCAGAGAAGGCCCAGAGAATGGGAAAATAAAAATAGCGAAATAATAATTCTATTTAGCTTTTCAGAGGATCGAGGAGCGCAGGGTGGCTATGTTACGCTTGTCCAGCAAAAGTTTCTGCGCAAAAGTTTTCTTCTCGTTTTTTTTTTGCGTTTTTTTGCTGCGCTATGTGTGTCGAGTTATTGGCGAAATATTTGCGAAAGCTATAAATCCTGCCAAAGGACATGAACGGGAATCAAATATGAAATGCTGTTAGATTGTAATTTGGTTTTAGAATTTATGGGCCTCTTTATGCTTGGCTAGCCACCACCGCCGCTGCCTCGCCACCACTACTACCGCCGGCATTGATGGAGCCTGGGAAGGCGAAAGCTGTTCGCTTGATTTAGTTGAAATTAAAATGCAAATTGACAGTCTGGACAGTTTGGAGAGCTATTTGGGTTTTTTTTAAGTTCTTCATCGTCCTTTGTTCGATTTTTGATAAATATGCAACGGAATGTAATTTGAACTGTCAAATTAGGAAATATATTTACAACGACTATAGTGTTGGTGAATGGAATTCATATTCCTTCGGTGGAGGGTTGTCCTTCGAGGGGTTTATTTTATTTATGAGTGCAAGTGTTGGGTTACCTTAAGATTATTGTATCTGATGAATATATAAATTTTCTTTAATAACAACTGGGGAGGGATTTTTTTCAAAATTTACATTAATGTGAGGAAAAGTTTTCATTATGAGGTCAGATACCTATAGTCGCGAGACGTTTCGGAATATTTATGACATGTTAATGATTTGTGAACGAAAATCTAACAACTCAAGACGATGGCTTTCATTTGAATGGATTTGGATCTACAGACGAGTCTGGACAAATGAAAATAAACCAGACCAGACCATAGGTAGGGCGTAAAACCCTGTTTTAATTGTTGGCAGCAGATGAGAGCGGAAAAAAAAGAAAGTGTGAGGTCACCACTAAGACACCTTTTCCTTTTCCAAGACGGAAGCAGTAGAATACCCAACAGGGGTTCAACCAAAGATTATGAATTCTATACAGATGACGCTTTCCATATGAGAAAAATTGTTCTATGGCGGGTCGTGCTGGCACAGCCCGCCATATGTTTTTGTTCTTGTTTTTCATGTGTTTTCATGCACACCGCCCGCCCGTACCATGAAGCTACTGAGCAAAAGTTTCTGTTTAGGCAAGAAGTCTTATGTTTCCAAGACATTAGCGAACGCATTGTAACAATCCGCATCAAGGCCAAATTCGCCAACATAAGCCTTATATGCGCTCATGCTCCGACGGAGGATCAACGAACAGTCAACCAAATTGATCACATTGCGATAGACAAGAGGCACGCATCCAGTATTTTGGATGTCCGAACATTCCGAGGAGCTAACATCGACTCGGATCACTACCTTGTAGCAGCCAAGATAAGAATGCGGATATCCACCAACAATCAATCCAGAAATACTGTGAAAAAATTTAATGTCGGAAGACTGCAATCGCAAGAGACCGCCAAGACCTTCGCACAACGCGTATCCCTTAACCTCTCGATTAACACCATACCACCAGCATCGAATGTCGAAGAGCAATAGCAACGATGCCAACAGGCCATTAGATCAGCCGCAACTGATGTGCTAAGTTTCTCGCGCCCACCAGCAAGAAACCCCTGGTTTGATGAGGAATGCAGACAGATGCTCGCAGCCAAGAACGAGGCCTAAAAGGCTAAGCTGCAGGTGAAGACGAGAGCTGCCATTGAGCTCTATAGGCAAAGAAGTAGGGAAGAACATCGGCTTTTCAGAAAGAAGCAAAAAGACAAAAAAAAGCGCGCGATCGAGGATATAGAGAGGTGCCACTCCAGGAACGATGTTCGGAAGTTTTACCAAAGTGTAACACTTCAAAGCCAAGGATACAAGGCTCGAACAGAATCCTGTCGAGATGAACAAGGAAATATCGTAGTTGAGACAAAGTCGATGCTGAGGATATGGAAGAACCACTTCTGCAGACTGTTAAACGGCGATAACGAACAACATTCCGCTGTCAGGCAGAACGAACCATTTAATATTGGCATTGGCAGCGAAAACTGCCAACCACCCGACCTAAGTTAGGTGAGGATAGCAATATATAAACTCAAGCTTAATAAGGCCGCCGGAAATGACGGCCTTCCCGCTGAGCTTTATAAAGCTGGCGGAGATGACTTGGTAAGTAACATCCACCAACTCATAAGCCAAATCTGGTCGGATGAAAGCATGCCTGAAGAATGGAACCTCAGCACCGTTTGCCCGATCCACAAAAAAGGAGACCCTCTGAACTGCGCCAACCATAGAGGCATAAGTCTCATCAACATCGCCTACAAGATCCTATCTGCCGTAATATGTGAACGCCTGAAACCGTTTACCAACAACCTAATCGGCCCTTATCAGTGTGGTTTTAGGCCAGAGAAGTCCACAATCGATCAAATTTTCACAATTCGGCAGATCCTGGAAAAAACCCAAGAAGTCCAAATCGATACCCACCACCTATTTATCAATTTCAAAGCCGCATGCGACAGCATTTATAGAGACGAACTATACAGAGCCAGTCTAGTTTTGGTATACCGCCCAAACTCGTCCGTTTGTGTAGGATGACGATGGAGAATTCTCGCTGCACTATCAGGGTCGGAGGATTAAGGCAAGGCGATGCGCTGTCATGTGACTTTTTCAAGTTGATTCTTGAGAGGATTGTGCAAAACTCCAGAGCCAACACCAGAGGCACAATTTTCCAAAAATCTTTGCAACTACTAACATACGCCGACGATATTAACATCATTGGTAAGACTCAACGTGATGTCATAGCCACGATTGCGAGTATAAAGAAGGAAGCGGCAAAAATGGGTTTAGCAGTAAATGAGGGTAAGACTAAGTACATGCCGTCAACACGAAAGGACACATAACATCGACGAATACTACTTTGAGGTAGTACGGGACTTTGTCTACCTCGGCTCCGCTATTAACTCTGACAACAACATCTCGTCAGGAATCAATGGTAAAGCCCTCACTCGAACTACTAAGGAGATCCTATATAAGACCCTGATTATCCCAGTCCTACTCTACGGCGCTGAAGCATGGACCGTATCAAAAGCGGATGAAGAAAGCCTTGGTCGATTCGAGAGAAAAATTCCTCGAAAAATCTTCGGTCCCGTTTGTGTTGACGGGCTATGGAGACGAAGATTCAACCACGAACTATACGAGCTGTGCAGCGGCATACCCCTAGTCAAAAAACTCCGTATTAGACGTTTAAGATGGATAGGGCATGTAGAACCAATGGAAACCAATACTCCGTTTCGCAGAGTCTTCGATTCCCAGCCAGACTTCGAACGCAGTGGAGGAATATCTCGCCTTAAGTGGCGCGCCGAGTAGAAACCGACCTCAACCAACTTGGAGTGCGCAACTGGAGGCAGTTAGCTAAGGACCGAGCTAATTGGAGAGGCATGTTGGTTGAGGCCCAGGTTCATCCCGGATTGTAACGCCACTTAAATAAGTAAGTAAGTAAGTCTTACAGATACAAATATTGCCACGTCACCTGCATAAGAAATGACTTTGCTTCCTACTATTTCTATAGCAACTAGTAACTCGTTTATTACTAGATTCCCTGATAGAGGGCGTCATAAGCCATCTATCTAGTAGAATGAACAACGATGCTTAATTTCCAGGAACTTCCTTTGCAGGTATCTAGTCTTAAAAGGCGTCCACAAGAAAAAATCACCTTTCCCAATTTTACTCGCGCAACTGGAATCAGTTGCCCTTAGACTCTACCAATTGGGTACGCATTTTTCCTAAGGCTAACATTAACTATAAACTCCAGCTCTACATAAAAACAAGAAGTCCCACACTATATCACCAAAGATAAAGCGATTTAAGTAAATAAACCGACTGATCCTTTAAGCTTTAGTGTAACTGAATCGTCTTTCCTTGTGCACACAGTTCAATGAAACTGTATCGATTATTCATTCCATTTGAAATCTCATTTGCACACCAAATATTTGCGCCCTCAATTCTTCTTCCTTGACTTTCATTTAATATTTCATCCGTAGTCCAATTTCTTCAGCTTGAATACCTAAGGCCAAAAGGCGTTACCATAAAATCAATCATTAATTAAAATTGAATCTCATAAAACCTGCAAGTGGAACAGAACAAAAAATAAAGACAACGATAAGAAACGAGTGAGAAAGAAAATAAAACCCATCCCTGTCCTTGCTCAAGTCTTAATTGAAAATCGAAGCAAAGCCAAGCCATGCAATATCCAACAGCTTAAAAGTAAATCAATTCCCTTCTGCTTAGAATAAAAATCAATGTTCCTTGCGATTTGTTAATCCGCCATCCACCATCCGCTTTTGTCACACTCTTACCTTACTGGAATCAACAAGTTAGCATCAATTTCCTCCTTGGCGTCGACCTCCTGCCTTGCCCACCATCATCACCGTCACGTATATTTTCGATGCCATTAGATCAAGATATTTCATCCTTAATTTAAGCAAAAAGTAAAGAAGGCAATCCATAGCCCCGAGGGAGCCATCACCTCGACATCACCTAGTACTGGTGGTGTATCCTTATCTGTGCGTCCTTCCATCATTCCCAGCTCCGACTCTTTCCCCCCACTCCTATTCATAGCATCGCTTGATTTGGTCGTGCGGTGTCCTCTCCACCATTTTATCGAATTCCCCTTCAGCGGATGTTGAAAAATGAAAATAAAGCCACGAACACTGACAAAAGAATGAGAAAACGAATTTGTCTCGTGCCCCTAATAGCATCCGGTTTATACAGTTATCTTTGGGGTTCTTTTTTTTTTATTCGTCCTCCATTCGTATCTCTACTACACATCAAGGATACAGAGCGACATCGCACAGTAAAATTAGTAACACTAGTGCATCGGTGAGAGCGGCAGTCGGCTGTCGCGCTTATAGCTATAGGAAGGACGAATAGAATTGTGTGCGAGTGAATTCTACTGTCACAATGTCACAGGTGCCATTTATCGCCTGCTAATGCCGCATTGCTCCTTGCAGTCACAATGAACATCGTGATGATGCGAACAATGGTGGAGTACTCTCTCCTTCTACAGCAGGTGAATTTAACAATTTGCGTTACTGTTCTGGATGTATCCTTCCTCTCCTATAGGGTAGGTTCGATATTACATAACAATTGTAACAGAGACCGGGTAATGGTAATCATCTTCCATGGCTTCCTGTTCATTTTCGAGGTTTTTGGGTGCAAAATTTAGCAAGGAAATTACAGTTTCGTAAGTCCGGAGACACCCTAGTCAGACGTGTTCAATCTCATTAAATGGTGGAAATTTTTATTGAAGAAAATTGGTAGTGTACTTCATATCCGTGTTAACCGATTTTTAGCTTCTTTGTCTGGTTTCTTTTTGTTGGGGTAACCCAGAAGCAAATTACTGCCAATAGATAGAGACCTTCCGTTTTCATAGCCTGTCCTGTGTGTGTGCATATACACACAACTAAAGAAAGAACACAGATACCTACCTACCACAGAACAGATACAATGGCATCTGATCGATATCTAATGTGTCCCTGAATCTCCGTTGGGGATGCAATACATGCCCTAATCTGGAACTCTGCCGTGGGAAATGCTAAGGGAATAAGGTGAAATATAGCAATGAACACAACCCTAATGGAGTAGAAAAAATGATTTATGGTTCAATACACAGAAATGGGATTTGCATTGCATCTCGACTTGAAGGAGATGGAAATTAATGTTCCAAAGGATTGCCAGAGTGTAACAGTTCATGGGTACCGCATATTTGAACGATATATTGTCCTTTAACTCATGCTGGTGATAGGTAAGATGTACGGAGGAAGTGGGTTAAAGAGAGATTGGAAAAGTGTGAACATTTTGATCGAATAACAGTCTGGTTAGGAAGTCTAAGCTGCGTTCGGGCAGTTGAGGTCAACTCATCGAAAAATGTGCAGAATGTATGGTACGATATCATGTTGGCATATCAAGAGATAAAGAATTCCGAAGTGGCGATTCAATCCGGAATGTATCTGGGCCTCAACCAACACGCATTTCCAATTTCCAGTCCTAACTGCCTCCAGTTACTTTTCAAGTTGGTTGAGGTCGGAGTCTACTTGTGCGCTCTATTTAAGGCGAGGTCTTCCTCTATTGCGTCTGACTTCTGGCTAGGAATTGAAGACCCTGCGAGCCGGAGTATCGGAGTCCATTCCCTCTACATATCCTAGCCATTTGTATTCAACAGAAAGATACATTTCGATAAAAATACCTTAAAGTACGGGTGTGGCATCTAGTGCTTTCTTTTGAAATCAAACGTTATTTTGACACTGACAGCTGTTTCGCGCTTGAAATCTTGACATTCGCTTTACGCTTGAACAACTTTGGGAAATATTGAAAACTTATTGCCAAAGTGAGTGCTGTGTAGCCCAAACAGTGCGATATTTGAAAAGGAGTTTTGGCAGAAATGGAGCCCATACAGCTCCTGATGTACACAAGTTTGTGCAAAAGTTTCGTGAGAATGGTATGCTAGTAGACAACAATCATGGTCCCCGTCGTCGTACGGAAGAATGTCAGAATGTGGCTACTGAAGCCGAAAGTGTGAGACTCAATTCACGAACATCAACTCGCCATCGTTTTCAACAGCTCAACATTTCACGCACTAGCTTGAGGAGAATTCCGCGTAAAGATCTCAAAAAATTGGCTTACAAGGTCCAATTGACTCAGCAATTGAATTCGCATGACCATGCGCTTCGTTATCACTTCACTGATGGAGATGATAATCTAGTCTGCGACGTTAACAAAGAAAATTGCGAATCTGGGGCTCGGAAAACCCGCACGTTATTGTCTTGAAGCCGATGCATCCACAGAGAAGACCATAGATTAGTGTGGATTGTAGAGTGGTGGCATCAACGGTGAGCGTTACAGAGCCATGTTAACCGACATTTTTTTTACTGAAATTAAATACATTTGGACGACCTCTGGTTCATTTCGGCTGACGCGCAATGCCTCATAACCCATGACACAATCGATCTTTTGCACACCAAATTCCCAAATCGTGTTATCAGCCGTCTTGGCGATGTTAATTGGCCGCCTCGGAGCTGCAATTTGACCATTTTGGACATTTTTGTGGTGAGCCGTGAAGAGCCGATGTTATGCCAACAATCCGAAAGCGATTCAAGCTCTTAAGGTCCATATCAGAGGACATAATTGGAGTGACAGAATGCGCTACTACGAAGCCAGCCGAGCCAGTCACTTGAAATACGCGTCGTTGTGTTCCATGGGAATGTTTGCTCTTAGATACTACTAAATCCAATATTCATAGACAAAATAAAATTTTGTTCATTTTATTGTATTTTTAAAAGAGAAACTTGCATTTGGTCCACCCGTTATATGGATCTACTCAGAATCGGTAGGTAGTTGAGTCGATCTAGCCATCTATGCCTGTTCGTCAGTCTGACTGAGTACCCACTCAAAACAGCTTAGTTGCGAACGGAGTTTTCGAATACCTGGTGACCTTCGGATTAGCTAGCCTTACCTGTGCACTGCGAATCTCTGTGCAGGTGGACCTCCATTCTCCGCCACTTGTGAGATTAACATGAAAAAAAAAAAACAAAAAAACATTTTAAAGAGACCAGTTCTCCGTGGAGGTAAAGGACTGCAAAGCTACAAGCTCGCGGTATAACCTCTCCACGAATAGAATTGGAATTTATCCATCCAGGATTATTGGATGAATCCAGAACGAACAAGCAACAGGTCAAACTAGCCTGGGCAACCAAAGGTGCCAATGAAGTAGAGAGCAAACACAATACACCCAAGCGGCAGAAATCGTTGTAAAACCCCCTTAACTAACAAAAATCTCTCAAAGCCCGCTAGCGCTACATCCAAGTTTTTCAGTAAGGTTCTCAAAGGCAACATCATGCTAGCGGTGATAGACCGCAGCCAACGACATCGATGTCACTATTTCAACTGGACGGTGGAAACTGGTACCTTCCAAGATTGCTACAATATTCCTCAGCATTATGAGGGAAAACCCAGGGCCCCCACCCTGTTGCTGTGATACCGGCTGGAATCAGGGCCACATCAAGCTAATCGCTTGTGCGGATTCTAGATCATTTGATATCTATCGCACTGCCATAGCCGAAATTGTGGAGATATGGCCTATTTCGCGACATAAGAAATCGTTCACGATCGTGCACCTGGATACCAGCAGAAATTTCAAACGCGGATGAAATAATCCAAATTATATCATCCAGCTACCCCAGTCTTCCAATACATTATCCCTTGCTCCCATTAAAGACAGCAATGGCTTTTTAAGCAACGTTGATCCTATCAAACTCAAAGTCTACAAAACGGATGAGTAGGAAACAGTCCCTCCTCATCACACATGAACGACTACAGGCGCCTCCGAACATGGTGCTGGTGTTAGCTTTACCGGAGAGGAAAATTGGCAACAGTTTGCTTTTAAATAGCCGGATAATCAACACAAAACTGGGTGGTGCATGGACCAGAAGAAATATCAGTATAGGAACCCCGCAAGGTTGAGTCTTATCCCCTCTTCTTTGAAAGTTAGTGGTAAACGAGCTTTTACTGATTCTGGAAGCAGAGGGATGCCACTTGATTGCCTACGCGAATGACGTTTTTATCGCAGTTTCATGGAAGCACCTGAATATACTCAAGGGACTGCTCCAAAATACACTACATAAACCTTTCAAATGCGCAGTGGTCTGTGTGTCACCCCAACAAGTCTGAACTGGTCCTGTTCACTAGGAAATATAACGTACCTGACATTGCTTGCCCGTCACTTAACGGGATCGATATAGCCTTCTGTCTTCCTAATCATTGCAGCGTGTTCCTGGCTGAAAGAGAATGTAATATCTGTCAATGATAACAGCATTTTCTCAGACAGCCAAGCAGCCATCAAATCCTTGGAATCAGTCTTAACAAATTCAAAGACAACTCTAGATTGCCGATCATCTCTGCAGGAGATGTCGAAACATTTTAACATTCACCTATGTGAATGCACCCCGCAGCCTAGGCATAGTGGCATTCCAGGGAACTGTAAGGCTAATGAACTCGGCAGACATGGGACTAAACTGCTAATTTTACCCGATACGGGTACACCAGGTATTCGTATCGCTTCATGCAAAAACATACTAGGGCAACATACATACTTACTTACTTATTTAAGTGGCGCTACAGTCCGGGATGAACCTGGGCCTCATCCAACATGCCTCTCCAATAACCCCGGTCCTTAGCTAACTGCCTCCAGTTGCGCACTCCAAGTTGGTTGAGGTCGGTTTCTACTTGTGCGCGCCACTTAAGGCGAGGTCTTCCTCTACTGCGTCCGACGTCTGGCTAGGAATCGAACACTCTGCGCGAGCCAGAGTATTGGTGTCCATTCGTTCTACATGTCCTAGCCATCTTAAACGTCCAATGCGAAATTTTTGGACTAAGTGTATTTCGCTAATAGCAAATCAAACCCCAGATAGAATCTTGGCACGACGTATCAAATAACCAAACAAATTTGGCCAAAGCTAGATTTGAAAAGATCAAAGGGACTGATTTTGCTTGGTAGATTGCCAACATAGGTGTCATCACCGGATGGCGGACACTGTTTAATAGGCAGGCACGCAGAAAGGCTAAGCCTCAACTCAAACGACTACTGTAGGAGCTGCATGGACGAAGAGGAACAAGAAACAATACTCCTTTGTAACTGCCCAAACCTATCAAACACGGAAGCTCCATCTTGGAGCTTACTATTTTCAAAATCTCAGTGATTTGGCAAAAACGGAAATTAAAAGCCTCCTCCGCTTTATCAAAAGCTCAGAATGGTTTTCTCATGGAAAGTAAAAGAATTGGACAAGATCCACTAAGTATCACATAGGGCCAAAAAATGGTCCAAGTGTGCTGGCGAACATTGTGTCAAAATGAATACCTTTGACCACGCAAATGATGGATGAAGCTTGGTTTGAGGTCATGCCACATAATATTTCATCCGCAGCAACTGAAAGCTCAAAAAAGGCGAGCAGAAGCGCAAACCTTCATCGTTATGGACTCAACCCATATGGGATAGGTGGGTTAGCAACAAATTCTCTTCATGTGAACTAATCATGTCCCTCACCATCAACTAACAGGCATAGAATTTCCTTATTAAAACCGCAGTCGATTTGCTTGAACACATATCCGGCCATTTTGTGTGCTTTTGACATCGAATTTCAAATCTCGATTAACCAACCGACTCATATCTTCGCGGATCTCACATGCCAGACGCATTCATCCATCCACACATTCTGACATTAACACAATTCAATCTCTTAGCGACGCATCTTCCATTTCCATTGAACACTGGGTGCAGACAGCTAGTTAATTGCGATCAGGATATGGATTCCTCTGCCTTTGATATCAGAATATCTCATCAAGGCATCCTAGCCGCACAATGAACTTCAATACCACACCCCCTCGCTTTTATTAAATCACGCAACTCGCATGTGTCAATCAAGCTCACAAGTGTAAGGCGACGATTAAATTAAATCATAGTACTGGTACGCAATAGTAGTAGCTTCCCGTTGCCGTCGCCACCACCACCAATCCAGTGTGGTGGTGTGGTGGCCAATATGTTGGATTATTGTTCGCCGAACAATAGCTGAAGCGCTCGTGATAACTGAATACTGTAATTAAACTATGCCTATACCTGTCGAAATCTAAAGGTGTCATCGCTTCTAAATATCCGACAGTTATATCATCAAACAACAACAAATACAAGTGCAACATCATCATCCTGTGAACGGAAAAGGACATGAGGTGTTCGTTTCACCCACCCACTGTAGTAGTCCGCAGCGGTATACGTGACTGGTGCAAATTTCGATACCACTTTGGCAGCGACAACGGTTCGTATTGGTACGACTTCCGGAATTTGCCGCCTTACCACTGAAGGGTGTCATTAGGCCTCTAAATTATGAGATAATTACAGAGCCACCGATACCGAGCGACTTAGGCATCGAAACTCGTGTATGCGGCTTCGTCCTTCGCGGCGGGAAAAACGTTCCTTCTTTCCATGCGGGAAGTGGGCGAGCATGACGACAACGTTTTCACAGGCCCTCCCGTTCTGACAGGCGAGAACTTAATCTAGATAGATGGGGGCGGGAGTCCTCATTGTGTTATTATGCCCTCATCGCAGCGAGGTATGTGTGTGTGTCTAACTAATTGAAATTAAAGGGATGTGATTATTACTGCAAGGATTCCATCGACATTGGTCTTTGCGAAGTTTACGACGACAGCGTTCGAATTATACACCGTGCGTCGACGACGACGTCTTTGTCGCCACTTTACTTGCAGACAACTTTTCCTATTTGATTTTGATTGCACGTGTAATGGTGGGTGGTTGCCTGGATTGGATATGGTGTATTCGAGACCACACATGGGTATGTGTATTAAAACGTTTTGTGATGGGTAAATTACTACCCATATATGGTATGGTACCCTGCGTTAGGCAGTCACATTGTGGCTTGAATGTGGGGCGGTACCAATCCAAGGTACAAGGAAGTTGGCAATTATGCAAATGAATTGACAAAATTCAGAATTTAACATCGTCTTCCATGGTCGTGCAGTTTTTCCCGGGGGGTGCACACCCTCAACCGTGATTTTGATGAAATTGAATTTTCTGTTTAGTGGTAATCGTTCAATAAAGGCGATGGATTGGTAGGAGTTGTTTAAGTCTTTTGGGTGGATCGATATAAGACGTTTTGCAGTTTAAGTGGTTCGGAAATTGATTGCTAGTTTTCAGACTAATTTTAGGTCCTTGAATAGTTGGATCGCAGGTATGCAATTACATGTCCTAAGTGTCTAGTTTTGTTAAAACTTTGACAGGTTTTAAAGTGCGTTTAATGTTATAAATTGGTGTTGTAAGTTGTGAGTCAGTACAAACTACGGAGCTATCTTTGGTGAAGGAGAGAAAGGCTTTGCACGCTCGCTGTTGCTCGGCTGAGCTCGTCAGATGGAATTGTTGTTCTTTAGCACTCACTCTGCTTGCACTATAAACATCTGTCTCGTGCAATTTTGTTTATCCAATAAAAGAAGAAAGTTAGTCTACTTAGACTATGCCAATACCGTTGAAAACGATCAGCTACAGCTAAAACTTAAAATAAACCCTTAAATATAGTCTAACCTAAAAAAACCATACACACGATAAAACCATTCCATGGTATCTGTCCGAGATAAGGGTTCTCCAGAAATCGAAATATGCCAGATGGTTTTAGCAAATGTCGGCCTGTCTACCACAAGTGTCTGATGACACATCCAATGGCTAATCTCCTGGCCATATCTATGCAGGATACCCCCTAAAATTCACTCCAGTCACATCCTAAAAGTCGCGAAACAAAATGTCGCTTGAATCGTCATGCTTGTATTTCCCGGTGGCGCAAAAGTAAACCTCCTATCAGAAAATGCTATAAATTTTGCGATTGGCCCCTAATGTCAGTTCTGTTTTGACATTTGTGTAGTAAACACATGCGAAATACACGTTAATAAACAATGTTACGCTACACTGCTCCATAACGCGGAATATTGGTGACTTTTTATTTGAGCAATAATCGGTCGGTGACTTTGGCACAACGTGAATTTCGTCGCAGATTTCCTAGCCGTCCAACGCCTACTGGTGAAACACTGCGACGTTTAGCCGCTCGCCTCGAAGAGACTGACACAACACGAGATGCTGCCAGGCGTGGCAGACGTGGAGTAGCCGTTCTGCAGAGAATATTGCTGCTGTAGCCGAAGATGTCATGGAAGCGCCGTCGACATCGACCAGACGACGTGCCACGCAAATGGGTATCAATCGACGGTCTTAACAGCGAATTTTGTTACAAGATTTGAAGATGTTTCCGTACAAAGTCCAGACGGTGCATCAGCTGTTAGCTGCTGACCGCCAATCGCGTCTAACATACGCTCAAGCCTTCCTTAATCACCACCAAGAGGAAGATGATTTTTCATCAAAAATAATCATGAGTGATGAGGCCCATTTCCATCTTAGCGGGTACGTAAATAAGCAAAATTTACGCTTCTGGGGCACTGAAAATCCGCGTGTAACCCACGAAGAGCCATTACACCTGCTTAAAGTCACTGTATGGTGTGCTGTTTTCGCTGGAGGAGTCATCGGACCTTTTTTCTTCGAAGACGTCGCGGGCCAAACGGTTACTGTGAATGGTGAGCGCTACAGAGCAATGATCAACGAGTTCTTTTTGCCGCAACTTGATGAATTGGGATTGGAAAACATGTGGTTCCAACAGGACGGTGCAACGGCACACACTGCACGTGCCACAACCGATATACTGAAGGATGCATTTCCCGGGAGCCTAATCTCCCGTTTTGGCGATTTGCACTGGCCAGCAAGTTCGCCTGATTTGACCGCTCCAGACTTCTTTTTGTGGGGCTTTTTGAAATCGCGGGTTTATGTCAACAAGCCTCAGACTCTTGCAGCTCTTAAAGACAATATCCGTCAAGAATGTGAGGACCTATCGCTGGAAGTTTTGGCCAAAGTGATGGAAAATGACATAAAAAGGGCTCAAATGACAATCAACTGTGGCGGCGGCCATTTACATGACATCATATTCTTGACTTGATGTAAAAAAAATTAAAAGACCAAATAAAAATAATCCACAAGAAGAATCAAAGTTTTTCATTTTTTTTAAATTACAGCCAAAAAACATCGGAAGGTTATTTTTGCGCAATCTTGTACATAAAGGGCCTTGCATTAGCGGCTTGATAATTTCAAACTTTCAGCGTAAACGCACCCTTAAACCGATTACCAAACTGTCAGTGTCAAAATATTCAGTAAAATCAACATTTTCATCACGGAGAAGTACACGAAGGAACAACGTTAAGAAAGTATTAAAATTTACAACTAAAATTCCGAGTCGTTGGTCCTAACTTTAAGAGCGTTAACGCCAATTTTCAGCCTTATTTCTCGTCCCAGTAGAGAAGCAATTCATAGTCTAGTGAAACAATTTGAGTCAGAGAATTTGCTGAATGATGGTGCAGTGCCAGTGTCAACAAAGTGTGGAGAATATTGCTGCCGCAGAGGCGTCAGTCGCAAACGAGTCAAATCAGTCAATCTCAGGGCGTTCTCAAGAATTGGGACACTATATCAGATCACATTATGGCGAATTTGTCTCTCCCAGACCAATTTATGTCGAATTTTGCCTAAAGATCTTGGCATAAACCCATACAAGATCAAGCTGACTTATGAACTTAAGCCACTTAATCATATGAAGCGACGTACGTTATCGAATTGGGCTCTGCACATACTTGCTTACTTAAGTGGCTCTACATAACGGAATGAACCTGGGCCTCAACCATCATGAATCTCCAATCAACGCGGTCCTTAGCTAACTGCTTGCAGTTGCTCATTCCAAGTTGACTGAGGTCGGATTCTACTTGTGCGCGCAACTAAATACGAAGTTTTCCTCTACTGCGTCCGACGTCTGGCTGGAAACGAAGCCTCTGGGAGCCGGAGTATTATTGTCAATTCGTTCTACATGTCCTAGCCATCTTAAACGTCCGTCCAATGTGGAGTTGTTTGACTAGGGGCATGTCGCTGTACAGCTCGTATAGTTCTTGGTTAAATCTTCGTCTCCATAGCCCGTCGACAAATCAAATCGACAAAAGATTTCTTAATAGCCGAAGAGAAGGACTGGGGTGATCATGATCTTATATAGATCCTCCTTAGTAGTTGGAGTGAGGACTTTACCACTAAATTGCCCCCTAGCCCGAAGAAACAGCGCAGCGGTTTGCAAGATTAATTATTCGTTTGATTTCCGACGAGGTGTTGTAGTCAAAGTTAAAAGCGGCAAAGAGGTAGACTACCTCAAAGGTATATCTGGAAATGGTGACGTTCTGTCCAATTCGTCGACGTTGTGTGTACTTCCGTGTTGACAGCATATATTTGGCCTTACCCTCATCTACTGCTATACCCATGTTTGCCGCTTCCTCCTCTATACTAGCCAACGTGGTCATGACATCACGTTGACTCCTACCAATGATGTCAATATCGCCGATGTATGCTAGTAATTGCACCGAATTTTTGGAAGATTGTGCCTCTGGTGTTGGCTCGGGAGCTTTGCAAAATCCTCTCAAGAGTCATATTGAAGAAGTCACATGACAGCGCATCGCCTTGCCTAAATCCTTTTTTGGTATCGAATGTGTCGGTGAGGGAGTTTCCGACCCTGATGAAGCAGCGAGAATTCTCCATCGTTAGGATGACGATGGAGACCAACCAACGTTTGGGCGGTACAACAAAACTAGACATGGCTCTGTATAGTTCGTCTCTATGAATGCTGTCGTTTTCGGCTTTGAAATCGATAAATAGGTGGTGGGTATCGATTTTGGACTTCTTGGGTTTTTTCCAGGATCTGCCGCAGTGTGAAAATTTGATCGGTTGTGGACATTTCTGGCCTAAAACCGCACTGTTAAGGTCCGATCAGGTTGTTGGTAAACCGTTTCAGGCGTTCACATGTTACGGAGATAGGATCTTGTAGGCGATGTTGAGGAGACTTATGCCTGAGGTTCCATTCTTCAGGCCAGATTTAGCTTATGAGTCGGTGGATGTTACTTACCAAGTCATCTCCGTCAGCATTATAAAGCTCAGCGGGAAGGCCGTCATTTCCGGTAGCCTTGTTAAGCTTAAGTTTAGATATTGCTATCCTCACTTCACTTAGATCATGTGGTTGGTAGTTTTCGCTGTCGTCGTCAATACTTAATCGTTCGTTATGGTTGACAGCTGAGTATAGGTTGTCATCGCCGTATTAGTCTGCAGAAGTAGTTCTTCCATGTCTTCAGCTTCAACTGTGTTTTCTTCTTTATTCTTGGTTTTGACGTTCAACACTTTGGTAAAACTTGCAAACATCGTTCCTGGAGTGGCACCTGTCTTTATCCTCGATCGCGAGCTTTTCTTGCTATTTTTTCCTCTTTCAGAAAAGCCGGCATTCTTCCCTTCTTCTTTGCCTATAGGGCTCAATGGCAGCTCTCGTCTCCACCTACAGCTTAGCCTTTTTAGCCTCGTTCTTGGTTGCGAGCATCTGTCGATATTCCTTATCAAACTAAGGGTTTCTTGCTGGTGCGAGCGAGAAACCTAGCACATTAGTTGCGGCTGATCTAATGGCTTGTTGGCATCGTTGCCATTGTTCTTCGATATTCGATGCTGGTGGTATGGTGATAATCGAGAGGTTAAGGGATACTCGTTATGCTTAGGCCTTGACGGTCTCTTGCGATTGCATTCTTTCGACATTAAATTTTGTTCAAAGTATTTCTGGTTTGTCGTGGCTTGGTGGATATCCGCATTCTTACCTTGGCTGCAACAAGGTAGTAATACGAGTCGTTGTTAGCCCCTCGGAATGTTCGGAGATTCAAAATTTGGTTGACCGTTCTTTGATGGAGACCGCCATGTCCCCTTATCGATATTGAGCTGAGGAAAACGTGAACGGTCTGTAAACGCCTAATGATTATTTTTGCAACTCAACAGGCAGACATGTTATCCTTAATTCAAAAGGCGCATTATGTGTTAATAACTTAATTTATTTATCAAACCCAATAGAAGCTCTCCAATGGCTTACTCGAAAATGACTCGATTTCTAAGATTGTCTGAGGACCAATCGTCCATTAATAATGACCTCCCATTATCCAATCTCCACCTTCAATCCTTTTCTTTTGCTCAAGCAAAAAAAAAAGTTACACAACACCTAACATCCTATGCAGTAAGTAATCTCCTCAAGGACTCCAAGCGGGATAGAACGGTGTTAGTCGGAAAAAAAGTACGAGCTAAGATAATGTCCTTTGACAATTTCACTATGTGTCGCCATCTAACGTGGGCATGTGGAAAAAGGATACTTATGTGCAATTACTACATTCATCCACCCCAGTACACTCCTTTCACCGTCTGCTCTTTGGTCCTCAGAAGTAGCACTACCACACACCAGCAGGGCCAGAAAGGAGTACCCTGTTGTTTGTGCACGAGAGTGAATTTACTATGTGAGCATGATTTTAGCACACACTCGCTTTTGTCCCGACCCGATCTCCACAACATCCTAAGGATAACGAGTGTATTTATTATTTATAGGCCATTTGATCACTTTCGGAATTCCTGCCACTATCAGCATTACGGCAAGGGGCATGCTGGCAACTTTGTGGAGAGTCATCCAATGACACATTCCCGGTCACCCATTATTCACCGTTACTGGGGTGTAATTCAATAATTGCGTTGGTGAACGTTAGCTTTTCCGATGTTTTGCCAACGAACAATAAATCACATCGGGCCGAAAGGGGTTGATTTATTGCCACAGCCTTCATTCGTCTCATCATGGTTCAATATTTTATTTATTTATCTCTTTATCCTAGCTTTGTGATGTGTCCCTTTTGTTTGTTTCTATGTATGCTTGTCTTGAAGGTTACTTCGTCTTTCTTCATCTGGATGAAGGGTAAGGGCTGCTAATATGCTTTTGTAAAGGGGGAATATATGCTTGTTTGGATGTCACTATATTCTGGGAAAAAATACAGACTGGGTCAAATTTCAAGTTAAACATAAGGAATGGAGAAAATATACCTACGACAGTTATGCCTGAGATATCCTGACGGCATTTGTTGTAATATATTTTATTTACCTCTTTAGTTTTCCCATTTTTTCCCCTTTTTAGACGATACTTCTTGACGAGCACAAATCGCTTTGTCATCATGGGAGGTATTACGTAACGTAACGAATTCCAAGATATCAGATAAGTCATTCAAGAGCAGCTTGTTTAAGAAATTTAAGGACGAAGAAGAATTAGAATTGTTTCGTTACATTCTTCTAGGAATTTCAATTTTAAATGTATCCGCAGTTGGGAGAGTATGTTCACAATCCGTTTTAAATTCAAAAGGGCTTTAGAAAAACTGATATTTTAGATGGGGTCAAAGATATCTAGGGCCATTTATTATTCTTTACTTCGACTTCTAATGGGGTTATACGGACTCATGAAAGGATCTGAGACTAAATCTATTCCAGGTGACACTCATTGAATAAACAGATTCCAAGCTATCTCAATGAAACAGATGGCACTTGGACGACTTCAAGCAAAGAATCCTTAGAGCTGCTAATGGTCAGCCATTTCCCAGGTTGCTCACAGGAAGGTTACCAAGATGACATCAATAGAAACAATCTATTGACCGGCAACTTACAAAATCTTATCACAAAAATATAAAATACTTTGGGCAATACACAGCTTCAAACCCTTTAAATCCGTGGGACCTGATTGCATTGTACCAGCCGAGCTACAGCACTCTTTGGATCTCATCCTACCATGGGCTGATTTACATTCCCAAGGTTTGGAGGAAAGTGAAAGTAGTATGCATACACAAATTTGATAAAAATTCTCACCTCTATACGAAAGACCGGATACCGATCTTCTTACCATCATTCCTCCTGAAAACACTGGAAAGATTGATTGATATTCATCTCCGCAGCAGCATTAATGTAAGTCAGCTATCTGCATCCCACAATACGTACTTCAAGGGCAAATCTGTAGAAACAGCCCTACACACATTGGTGAGTATTACGACAAATGACAGACTGGGTACTGGTATCTTCTCAGACAAGCTAAATCTCAGCCTAGATAAGGTTAGGTTTTGGTGACTGCACATGTATACCATAAAGGTCCATTATGGTACCACGTGGATCTGTCGACGTTCCTATGTTCGTTCGCCTAATTAAACCATTCTGAGCTAAATATGTAGCGTAGGAGGTTTCTGACGTTAATATTAGCAAGCTCGCCTCGATTATCGAAGAAGGACTCCCCCAGATGAAGCTTCATTTTTACTGAGAGAGCTGGACAAGAGCATAGAAGGTGAGTTATACTTTCCTTCTCTTCTTCGTCCAAGCAGCTTCGACAGAAGTCATTGCTGAATTGGCGAAATATTTTTGCGTGTAGGCCGATGAGAAATTGCCCACTATAAGGACACCGATTGTGGTGCTCATGTTTGAATTTGAATTTCCAATGGGTAAGTGTCCAGTATAAGGACACCGATTATGGTGCTCATGTTTGATTTGTTCAGCATTGTTAAGCAGATGGAGAACTTCTGGTTAAAGTTAGGTCAGACTTGCCTGGATATTTCACATTTTGTGCCGTTTATCCATCTGCAGTTTGCTTTCTCGATCGCATCCAGTTTGAACTGTAATGCCTATCATATCTACTGGCGGTAGAATATCAAGGGTTTTGCTCTGTCTGGCAATATCATCTGCTTTGCAATTCTACGGTATGTCTCTGTGGCCCGGCAGCTAAAAGAGGTGAATGGTTAAATGCTCCACCATCTCGTTTAGAGACAGTCGGCATTCGTGGGCTGATTTCGAATTAAACGAGATTGATTCCAGGGATTTGATTGCCGCTTGGCTGTCGCTGAAGATGCTAATCTGCTTGGAGGATATTATATTCCTTTTCAGCCAGGACAAGGCCTCTTTGATTGCCATGATTTCCGACTGGATATCATGGCAATCAAAAGCGAAAGGATATGCTTAGGTTAAGCATTTCGGAGAACACACCTCCACCCACTCCAGATTCTGCTTTACACCCATCCGTGTAGATGTGAATTGAGTAATTGGTTTCGATCGAATCGGACTCCCATTCAAGGCGACTGGGAATTCCAAATCTTTGCGTGTTCACCCTGATTGGGTGTCCATTGTGACGAGGCTCTCAGTCTCACAGCTGCACAGGCTGCGGTCTGTTTGCCATAGATGTCTAGGGGCACTAGATGTATTATAGCATCTAGGGCTGCGGATGGAGTTGTTCTAAGAGCTCCGCTAATGCATATGCAAGCTGATCTTTGAACTTTACCTAGTAGGATGCGGTTAGACGCTGTTTCTAAAGCCGTCCACCAGACTAAGACACCATACAGAAGTATGGGTCTACTGATAGACACGTAAAGACAGAAAGCGCTCTTCTGTGATAGTACCCGATACTAAATCATATGGAAACTAGAGCATGCATTATGTTGCATTTTATGGGCTACGATATCATGTGGCTCAGCCTGAGATAAACCAATTGGTTTATTCTTGTTGGGTTACATCTGGTTGTTGTTAGTGTTCAATTAATCTTTTCACAAAGATAAGTGGTGGATAAGTTAAGATATGTGATCGCTTAACTTTATAACCGATAGTTTTCATTATAACCAACGAATAACCCACCTGATGTAACTATCTGGAATTGACAGTAATTTGAAGCGTTAACACCCTATATTAGAGTTATTCTCAATTTAAATTCCAATTCATCATATCTCTCCAATTAATTATAATCGCATACTCATCAATCAATATTAAGCTGGAAATTGTAATCACTATTATTTATGCAGAAGTGGTCACTAATTTGATTTCGATTTAAGAGTAATCTGTCACTTTAATTAAACTATACAATGATGCTATGAAATAACAAAAATTCAATATAATTGCGCGTTTGCATTTTATTTTCGTGAACCGCGAAATGATGCACAAAATTGCACAACAAAAATCACCCAAAATATACATTGCCGTTCAAATTTGTTTAAGCGTTACTGACCGCTGCGCTGTTCCGATACAGTTTGACGTTTGCTTGATATCTCTTTTCTTTTGCTAAATATACAAAATGCGCTTTTTTTTAGTCGGTATGTGTTTGTTATGTTTAAAAAAAAAACTACAATAACCGATTTAATCCAGCCTTTTACAATTTCTTAAGACAAGTCCTTGAATACTACATCGATCAAATGGAAGCTATATTGACCAACGCAATGTGCCCTTGTTGCTGCATTTCTCATAAATTTTTCGAGCATCTCAGGCGGTACAGCAATGATTTGGGAACGAAAGTTTTCCATGATCTCATCAATGATCTAATACTGGCGTACTCCTTACCTCTCAAATAACCACCACGAAAATAAGTCCGCAGGCGTAAAATCTGGAAATCTGGGTGTCCAGTCAATGCCGCCATTTTTAAAAAAACACATGCCGAGGGAATTTCCGTTGCAGAGGCTGCATTGTTTGATTTTGACACATTTGTGTGCTAACAAATAGAGCCTATATCCAAGGCAATAGATTGATTTTGCCTTCTCTGATGAAAAATAGCCTGATAATGGCTATGCCGCAAATGCCAGCCCAAAACAGCAACATTTTTGTTTGTTTATTTATTTAAGTCTACCATTATTATTACAACTTACAGACTATATAACTATATAAAAAAAACTCTTCAAGTAAGAGAAAAAATATATTTTTACAAAATTTATAATAAAATAATAAATTAAAAATCCTGAAAAAAATCTTAATTTATTGTTAAGAAAAAAAAACTCTTCAAGTGAAGAGAAAAAATTTAATAAAATTCTTATCTAAAAAAAAAAAAAAAAAATAAAAAAAAAATGTAATTCAAAAAAACTGCCACCAAATGTGAAAGAAAAATTTAAAAAATTACCCTAAGGGAAAAACTTGTGCTTTTAATAATTACATTCGTAATTTATTCTAAGCAAAAGTAAAAAAAACAATTCTGTTGATCGAAATATCAATACTGGAATCAAAGGTATTGCATATTGAATTAAAACTCCTAATGTACCTTGTAAAAGGCTCATTCCTTCCATAGCTTGTTGAATGATTAGGTTCGTAAAACAAGCCATCACGGTATACCCGGAACGTAAAAAGAAAGATTGGACAGTAGAAACGTTGAGTTTATTCTTCCAGAAGCGATGTCTTTTATAAATGTTATGTCCTGAATATGTCTTCTCATTTCTAAGGACAAGGCAATATCTTGAAAAAGACTTTTGTATACGTTCAATACGATTTATATGCACCTGATAAGCTGGTGACCAAATAATAGAACAGTTTTCTAAAAGAGATCTTACTAAAGAACAATGCAAGGTTTTAAGAGTTTGTATGTCTGAAAAATCCTTGCTGTTTCTTTTAATAAACCCAAGAAGGGAATTTGCTTTAGATATTGTACAGTCTATGTGTTTATTGAAATTTAATTTCAGATCAAACGTAACGCCCAAGTCTTTGATTTCCTCAACCCTATTTATTCCGTGTTTACCTATGGAGTAACCATGGAATATAGGCCACCTATTGTGAAAAAAAAAGACGAAACCTTACATTTCCCTAAGTTCAGTTGCAAATAATTACAATTACACCAATCGGTAATTGCGTCTATATCAATCTGTAGGTTATGGCAATCGGCTACAGAATTGACTCTAAAAAAAACTTCCAGTCATCTGCAAACCCCAGATACTTACAGAAAGACACCCTTGAATCTATATCGTTCACAAATAATGCAAACAACAAAGGTCCTAAGTGACCTCCCTGAGGAACACCAGACTTTGCTTCAAACCGCCTCGAAAAAGTATTTCCTATTCTAATTAACTGCTTCCTGTTACTTAGGTAGGATGCAATCCACTTGTTAAGTATTGAATCTATACCAAGTGCTTCTAGTTTTCTTGTAAGCAATTTGTGGTCTATCCGATCAAAAGCCTTAACGAAATCTGTATAGATTACATCAACCTGTGAACCTTCTTCTATTGCCGTTAAGGCAAAATTAGTAAATCCAGTTAAATTAGTAACTGTGGATCTTCCTTTTATAAATCCATGTTGATTGGTGGATAAAGATTCCTTTACAAAAAAGTATATCTTATCTTTCACTAAACTTTCGAACAATTTCGGAATGGTGGACTTCTTCGAAATTGGACGATAGTTTGTTACCAAATTCCTACTACCGGACTTATAAATAGGCGTTACAAATGAATATTTCCAACAATTTAGGAAAATGCCTGTCGAAAGGGATAAATTAAAAATTAATGTTACTTACTTACTTACTTAAGCGGCGCTACAGTCCGGAATGAACCTGGGCCTCAACCAACATGCCTCTCCAATTAGCCCGGTCCTTAGCTAACTGCCTCCAGTTGCGCACTCCAAGTTGGTTGAGGTCGGTTTCCACTTGTGCGCGCCACTTAAGGCGAGGTCTTCCTCTACTGCGTCCGACGTCTGGCTGGGAATCGAAGACTCTGCGAGCCGGAGTATTGGTGTCCATTCGTTCTACATGTCCTAGCCATCTTAAACGTCCAATGCGGAGTTTTTTGACCAGGGGCATGTCGCTGTACAGCTCGTATAGTTCTTGGTTGAATCTTCGTCTCCATAGCCCGTCAACGCAAACGGGACCGAAGATTTTTCGAAGAATTTTCCTCTCGAATCTACCAAGGATTTCTTCATCCGCTTTTGATACGGTCCATGCTTCAGCGCCGTAGAGCAGGACTGGGATGATCACGGTCTTATATAGGATCTCCTTAGTAGTTCGAGTGAGGGCTTTACTACTAAATTGCCTTCTTAGCCCGAAGAAACAGCGGTTGGCAAGAGTAATTCTTCGTTTAATTTCTGACGAGATGTTGTTGTCAGAGTTAATAGCGGAGCCGAGGTAGACAAAGTCCCGTACTACCTCAAAGTTATATCTGTCAATGGTGACGTTCTGTCCAATTCGTCGATGTTGTGTGTCCTTTCGTGTTGACAGCATATACTTAGTCTTACCCTCATTTACTGCTAAACCCATTTTCGCCGCTTCCTTCTCTATACTAGCAAACGTAGCTATGACATCACGTTGAGTCCTACCAATGATGTCAATATCGTCAGCGTATGCTAGTAGTTGCACCGACTTTTGGAAAATTGTGCCTCTGGTGTTGGCTTTGGAGTTTTGCACAATTCTCTCAAGAATCAGATTAAAGAAGTCACATGACAGCGCATCGCCTTGCCTAAATCCTTTTTTGGTATCGAATGTGTCGGTGAGGTCGTTTCCGACCCTGATGGAGCAGCGAGAATTCTCCATCGTCATCCTACACAAACGGACGAGTTTGGGCGGTATACCAAAACTAGACATGGCTCTGTATAGTTCGTCTCTATAAATGCTGTCATATGCGGCTTTGAAATCGATGAATAGGTGGTGGGTATCAATTTGGACTTCTTGAGTTTTTTCCAGGATCTGCCGAAGTGTGAAAATTTGATCGGTTGTGGACTTTCCTGGCCTAAAACCACACTGATAAGGGCCAATCAGGTTGTTGGTAAACGGTTTCAGGCGTTCACATATTACGGCAGATAGGATCTTGTAGGCGATGTTGAGGAGACTTATGCCTCTGTAGTTGGCGCAGTTCAGAGGGTCTCCTTTTTTGTGGATCGGGCAAACGATGCTGAGGTTCCATTCTTCAGGCATATTTTCATCCGACCAGATTTGGCTTATGAGTTGGTGGATGTTACTTACCAAGTCATCTCCGCCGGCCTTATAGAGCTCAGCGGGAAGGCCGTCATTTCCGGCGGCCTTATTAAGCTTGAGTTTAGATATTGCTATCCTCACTTCACTCAGGTCGGGTGGTTGGCAGTTTTCGCTGTCGTTGCCAATATTGAATGGTTCGTTCTGCCTGACAGCGGAATGTTGTTCGTCATCGCCGTTTAACAGTCTGCAGAAGTGGTTCTTCCATATCCTCAGCATCGACTGTGTCTCAACTACAATATTTCCTTGTTCATCTCGACAGGATTCTGTTCGAGCCTTGTATCCTTGGCTTTGACGTTTTACACTTTGGTAAAACTTGCGAACATCGTTCCTGGAGTGGCACCTCTCTATATCCTCGATCGCGCGCTTTTCTTGCTCTTTTTTCTTCTTGCTGAAAAGCCGATGTTCTTCCCTTCTTCTTTGCCTATAGAGCTCAATGGCAGCTCTCGTCTTCACCTGCAGCTTAGCCTTGTAGGCCTCGTTCTTGGCTGCGAGCATCTGTCGGCATTCCTCATCAAACCAGGGGTTTCTTGCTGGTGGGCGCGAGAAACCTAGCACATCAGTTGCGGCTGATCTAATGGCCTGTTGGCATCGTTGCCATTGCTCTTCGACATTCGATGCTGGTGGTATGGTGTTAATCGAGAGGTTAAGGGATACGCGTTGTGCGAAGGTCTTGGCGGTCTCTTGCGATTGCAGTCTTCCGACATTAAATTTTTTCACAGTATTTCTGGATTGTTGTGGCGTGGTGGATATCCGCATTCTTACCTTGGCTGCTACAAGGTAGTGATCCGAGTCGATGTTAGCTCCTCGGAATGTTCGGACATCCAAAATACTGGATGCGTGCCTCTTATCTATCGCAATGTGATCAATTTGGTTGACCGTTCGTTGATCTGGAGACCGCCATGTCCCCTTATGGATATCGAGGTGAGGAAACCGTGTGCTGGCTATAGTGGCATTTCGTTCCGTAGCGAAATCAATTAGCCTTAGTCCGTTACCAGACGTGTTGTCGTGTAGGCTATGTTTTCCGACAATACTTCTAAAGATGTCTTCTCTTCCTACCTTTGCGTTAAAATCTCCCAGCACGATTTTAACATCGTACTTCGGTAGTCGCTCATAGGTTTTGTCGAGGAGCTCGTAGAAGCAATCCTTAGCTATATCATCTTTTTCTTCCGTCGGAGCGTGAGCGCATATAAGGCTTATGTTGGCGAATTTGGCCTTGATGCGGATTGTTACTATGCGTTCGCTAATGTCTTGGAAACATAAGACTTCTTGCCTAAGTCTGGCACTTATAACAAATCCGCATCCGAATAGTCGCTTTTTCTGCTCACTATAACACGGTCCGTAGTATATGTCACAGTTTTTCATCCTCTTTTTGCCCGGCCCATCCCATCGTATTTCCTGGATGGCAGTAATGTCTGCTTTGTAGCAGTTTAGGGCTTCCGCTAGTTGTTCGCCTGCACCTCTCCTGTTTAATGTTCTCACATTCCAGGTGCAGATACGAACGTCGTTGTCCTTTTTTCGTTTAGCAGGGTCGTCAACAATAAAATCCGTCCTTTCCGAGGCTATTGGTTGCTTCGTAACCATGTTTTTTTCTGTGGGTGGGTAGTTAGCCCAAAGCACAACCCCCAACCTGGAGGGCCAGTTCCAATTTATTAGATACCCCTAGGACACGGGGCCATCAGTATCCACTACGGGATTGAGCGCTGCCGTTGGCCTTTCGGTTCATCCGCCACCATCTCTGTTCAAGGGGCCTGACTAACCCTTGAAATTCCTAGACAACCTGTTGTCCGAATATGTCAGAGCAGCTCATCTAGGTTCGCCTGGGACAGCAGGCCGGGTATTCATCCGTGCCATTCTCACCAGGGTGTTTATAGTGTTGCTGTTTTTCGTCGTGTTATCAACACTCGCACTTATCGTTTAGCAAGTACCCGATGGTTACCACTTGGGGGTAAAGATAAGCACATTTGATGTGTAGTCAGAGTTGCAACACTGGACATTGCCAAGTTAACGCCAATCAGAGTCTACCCTCGTTCTACAGCACCCAACCATCAAAATTAATGTTAGTGGAATCGAAAGAGATGAACTACATTTTAATATTAATATCGATGGTATACCATCAAATCCCGGATTCAATTTGGCTTCCAGTTTTTGAGATGATGTCAATACTTCATCTTCTGTTAAGGAAAGTATTCCCAAGTCGGTGATAGGAGAAATATCATCGTATTGGTTTACCACAGAAGTAAAAACGTCACCTAAATGAACATTATCTGAGCGAACTCCTTCATATTCAATAACAATAGGAATTTCCGTAGTTTTTCGTTTTGAATTTATAAAAACCCAGAACGCTTAAACGCTTTTGGTCATGTAATGGTGGATTCTCCGCTCCTTAATTGTGACAATAATTGTTCTTGTTAACAGTGTCAGAGTGCGTGTTATTAGCCACGTCGGTCATCAAAATTTCCTTCCAAAAATCTGATTCAGTGTCCAAAATCCTGTTTGCGGTGATGATACGAAACAACCATTTTATTGGAACGTTTTGAGCGTTAATAAACAACATGTCGACGGTTTACCACTGTCCCGTGCTTAACGACACAAAAGAATAATAGTGTTGAGACGGTGCTTGTTGGCCACGATATTTTAAACGAAAAGCACGTTGAGTTAACACAACTGAACGACTATTTCCAATGTTTTGTCTTGGTTATTCGGTGAAGCCATTCATGGCTGAAATTGTACTGAATTGTCGTTTCAAAAACATCAAATCAAAAGTCATTCCCTTGATATGAACAGGTGACTGCCTATAGTCAGGAAGAGAGCCCATATGTCGAGTCATTGAGATAAATAATTCAAAGAAATGTTCCTCTGTTGAATTATAAACAAAGAAATGCGTGATGCGGTGAAAGGTAAAACTAGAGGACGTTTTCGTTTAGATTCTTCCCGCGTAACTGGAGAAACAGAATGATTTTGACTTGCAATTGCTTCTTCGAACAGCTCACCCATTACTTAGTTGCCGTTGAAGATGGAAATGAATGAAACCGCAATTGCAACATTTGAAGAACCCTGCGATTGCTAATTGGATGCACCTACGATGGAAGATTTACGAAACGCCTCAAACCCAGTTTAGTGGTGCGATGGTTCTGTTGCCAGGTGATCTCCTACAAACATTACCAGTCATTCTATGATCAACGCTGGCACATGAACATAATCTTTCTAAAGTCGTCGGTTTTATGGAAATACATGTAAACGATCAAATTAAGTATCAATATGCTTGTTGGATTGTAGAAGGACGAATATGAAGATGCTTATGCCTAACAATTGCTGAATATTGGCCAAATCGCTGTTGACACATCGTCTAGATGCATTTCATTCCCTGCCGATTTTCGTCAGTTCATCGAATCAAAAACCGAACTCATGAAAGGTGTTCCCAATCAATGTTCAAAATTAAAAAAATCATTTTTGGTTGAGCGAATGGGCTTATTGGCTGCAAATGGCGTTGATATCAACGAAATTAATTTCCGAATTCAAAATGGAATTGGTAGGAATTTTTAAGTTCAGTGGAATTGCACGGATTACGAACACACAATCGTTTTTGTAATGGCATCGGCTTGAATTGAAGAACCTAATGAGCAAATTCATCAAAGCTACAGCTCTTAAGGGGTAAAAAAAGGAGATGTTTCGATCCCAGGAATATCTGAGATTCCGACTGGCATTCCATTGGACTATATGCGGAGGTTGTTTCCAGTGCGGTTTGCATTCATAAAGTCGATCAACAAATTACAAATACAGTCGTTAAGTATTTACGACTTTAGTCTGGAAAATCCATGATGCGTCGCCTGATTCCGTGTTGGAAAACCAACAGACTTATTTGTTTTTGTACCAAGCGTACATACTTACTTAAGTAGCGCTACAGTCCGGAATGAACCTTCAACCAACATGGCTCTTAAATTTACCCGGTCCTTAGCTAACTGCCTCTAGTTCCGCACTTCAAAATTGGTGTGGTAGGTTTCTATACTTGTGAGCCCCACTTAAGGCGATGTCTTCCTCAAATCAAAGACTCTGCTAGCCGAGGTATTGGTGTCCATTAGCTCAACATGTCCTAGCCATCTTAAACATCAAAAGCAGAGTTTTTTTTACGACAAGGGGTATGTAGCTGTACAGCTCGCGGTTGAATCTTCGTCTCCATGCAACTCAAACGGAACCAAAGACTTTTCGAAGAATTTTTCTCTCAAATTGAAAAGGATTTCTTCATCCATACTTCAGCACCGTAGAGTAGGACTGGGATAAGCTGGGTCTTATATAGGATCTCCATGTTAGTTCGAATGTGTCTGTGAGGTCTTTTTCTACCCTGATGGAGCGGCGAGAAATCTCCATCATCAGACCGACGTGTTTCGGTGGTATACCAAAACTAGGCTCTGTATAATTTGTCTCTATAAATGCTGTCGTATGCGGCTTTGAAATCGATGAATAGGTAGACGATTGGGACTTCTTGGGCTTTTTTCCATGATCTTCCGAAGTGTGAAGATTTAATAAATTCTGGGCTTTCTTGGCATTAAACCACACTGATAAGGTCCTATTAGGCTGTTGGTAAACGGTTTCGACCGTTCACATATTGTGACAGATATGATTGGTTAACGATGTTGAGGAAATTGCCTCTGTAGTTGGCGCAGTTAGAGGGTCTCTAATTTTATTTCTACTTTATAAAAACTTGACTTTATTAATCAAAAAAATAAACTAAAATTATGATTGGGCTATAATTTAATTAAGTAGACCGATCAGCACGGCTCGTCACGCTACACTCTACTTAAATCGACTTCTTCTCACAAGATGTGGATCGTGTATGTGGATTGTATTTGTGGCAGAGTGGGTGAATGCAGTCCACTGCACACTACCCTATTGTCGATGAATTATAAGATGAAGTCAAACTTAGCTCATTATTTCTGAATATTCGACTTTAAATAAAAAGTTCAGAAGATAATATTTTCGGATGCATTGACTGCCTTCGAAAGCTATCCAAATTATAATTCCATCTGCTGATTAAATAATTATCCCAACATGAGAAATGTCAAAAGTACATTACCTCGTGGATACGTAAAAATTAATTAACACCCAAATACCATCCATCATTCAACAACGGACCCTAATGGACTAGCCTCTCATAATTACTCTCGCATTAACTATTACATTTTGCGCGTCTCTATACAACAACGGTACATTCGTCATTTGCCATCCATTTTATCATTCCATGCACATAAAATCCAATCACTCACATGACTTCAATGACAAGGAAAGTTAATTTGTTGTGGGACTTGCATAAAATCACAGCAAGGATACTCAAATTGCTGTTGCAACTTACCATCTGCCACTGTGTAGCTTGTAGTTGCACTTTCATATAATAATGTCCTGGCATACCAACATCTCAGCACACCCACACACTTACACACCAAAAAACTTTTTGAAGGATTAACTTGAAAATCATTGCACAAGAAGAGACTTGCCAAGGACCGACATTATCGCCGCAACGAAAAGTGAACAATACAAACATCTGAAGCTTACATATCGCGTACGAAAAGTTCGGGTGTGGCAGTGTCAAGATGCAACCATAAAATCTTTGTGAATTCCACATCCCACCGTCTCTCACTCTATGGGGAAATAATTCATCCTAGATCTCGTGGAGAGTATCAAACCAGCAAAAAAGAGCACAAAAAGGACGACGAACGCATGCATTATGGTAGTTCAGTTCATAGAGAGCTGGAGTCCTTTTTCGTATGCACGAGATAAAACGAAATTAATGTATGACTAAACTTTAGTTGGTCGACAACTTCAATGCATATGTATCTACGACAAGGATACTCCCAAGTTCTAACTCACGCACAAGTAAGGTAGCATAACACCACACATGCGAGCTTGGCGAATAGTCGTTATCTGCTCGAAAGTGTTATGAATGATGTTCCGCGAGCGAATGGCCAATATTTGTAGAAGTCATCGCGTGTCCTGTCATTTGTCTGGGACTATGAATGTGATGGGTGGATAGTAGATGAGAATAGATTGCGAAGGAAAAAAACGAAAAAAAACTGCTTACTGACATTACTCATCCCGAACATCGTGGCGGGTTACCGCACGACTGAGTGAATGAGTAATTTAGCCAAGAAGGATCTCCAGCTCCTTCCAAGTGTAGTTTTATCGCGGTGGAAAGTTTTCCGTTTTTTTTTTGTTCTGGAAAGATTTCTGAGAGCCCTATGTAAATATTTCCCCATCAGAGTTTTCGCCCTTTTGAAAGAACAAAAAAAAGCACGAATGAGGGAAAAACTTAAGACGAGTCCGCCTTAGGGCATCGCCACGAAGCTATGGTATGTACCTGATTTGATGGGATGTAGATTGTAGAATCCTTGCTTTTGATCGTAAGCACTGTGTGAGAACAAACATTGCATGCTTAAGTTTCATAGGAAGACACGTGATGTGTCAGTGATGTGCATTAAACGCTTTTAGGACCTCAAACCTTTCGTCCTATACTACACTTTTGTGTGTTTTAACTGCATCACCATCAGGTTCACTCATGTGTGAGTATTTTCACCTGAAAATTTTCAAGGCGTCTGGATGTTTTCTTTTATACACTCGTGCTGGTACCCTTGCGGATGGATTTAATTTCCCTGCCGTGCAGGTGCATCTGGACGCCGCAAGGCGATTGTTAGAGTGCCGGGGTTATATTTATATGACTTCTCCAGAGAAACAGGAAACTTTTCACATTTTAATCGCAATAAAACTCACACAAAGTATAATATTCATCTACACATCTTGTCAGACAGGCTCTCGGGTACGGCGTTTTGTTTCAGGACGGGTGGGGTTCTTTTCTTGTGTGCAACTACAGTGAAAAAGTTAAATTGTGTCTCCTTGTGCAATATGCTCATATCGTTGTATATGTGTGCAACAAAAATTGAGTACAACACACGGAGCCACGCAAATTGTGGTAGATGAAGTTGTTAAGACAAATCACTTGGAACGTGTTGTGTCAGGAGTAGAACATAATGAAACAATGTTGTGGGTTGGCTCTAGAAGTTGTGGGAAGGCATGATGATATATTGGAGCATTCAACTTCATGGAAATAAATAGTGACTTTGGATGATGAAATTTATTTCGATTCCGATAAAGTTGAAAATGTAAATTTCAATTTGCAATTGTCGGCATGATGATTTTTCAAAGGTTTGACTATTCTAAAAATATTAAAGGAAAAGGTAAGCAACAAAGATAAATTATTGTACTTCTTAGAATATTCTTATATTGGAAGTCCCACTAATTCTCATTAAGCCTTTTGATCGACAGCTTTTCACCTGTGATTTTCTAATTACATCGAGAGCATTGTAAAGTTGTTTCACCCAATGAGACATTTTTAGTAAACAAAATTATTTACAGCACTTACTGTCGGTAGTAAGTAGAGCTCCTCCTCTCAATGTATTACCAGACGTCTGGTTTTCTATGACACGTATACTGTATCTCAAGGGTTATAGTCAGGCCAATGAACGGAAATGGTGGCGGAAGAGCTAAGACGCCAAAGGCAGCGCTTAATCCCGTAGTGGATATTGATGGCCCGTGTCCTAGGCGTATCTAATAAATTGGACTGACTACCATCTCGTTGAAAAAACTTATGAGGATTTTTAAATCTGAACTGAAGTAGGATTTTTAAATCCTACACGACCCTACGTCTACCAAAGAATTTAGGCTACAAAAGTTCGTCAGAAATTAAACGAAGAATTACATACTCCTACCAACCGCTTCTTCTTCGGGCTAAGAAGGCAATTTAGTAGTAAAGCCCTAACTCGAACTAGCAAGGAGATTCTTAACAAGACCCCGATCATCCTAGTCCTGCTCTACGTACTGTATCGAAAGCGGATAAAGAAATCCTTGTCGTTTTGAGAGAAATATTCTCCGAAACATCTTCGGTCCCGTTTGCGTATAGGATATGTACAGCGACATAACTCAGCGTTGGACGTTTAAGATGGTTAGGACATGTTGAGCTTATGGGCATCAATATATCTGCTAGCAGAGTCTTTGATTTGAGGAAGACCTCGCATTAAGTTCCGCGCACAAGTGGAAACCGACCTCAACCATCATGAAGTACGCAATTGAAGGCAGTTAGATAAGGCCCGGGTAAATTTGAGAGCCATGTTGGTCGAAAACCAGGTTAATTCCAGACAGCGCGCTACTTAAGTAAGTAAGCAAGTCTAGTGCAAAAACAAATAAGTCTGTTGGTTTTCCATCTCGGAAACAGGCGACGCATCATGAATTTTCAAGACTCATGTCGTAAATACTTAACGACTGTATTTGTAATTTGTTGATCGACTTTATGAATGCAAACAGCACTTGAAATAACCTCCGCATATAGTCAAATGGAATGCCAGTTGGAATCACAGAAATTCATGGGATCGTATCCTTTTTTTCCCCTTGAGAGCTGTAGCTTTGATGAATTTGCAATCAAGCCAAGTGCCATTACAAAGAAGTGGTTGGTTGTTTTTTTGTAACTTTAATTGTAGACTGTGTGTTGGTAATACGTGCAATTACAGTGAACTTAAGAATTCCCACCAATTCCATTTTAAATTCAGAAATTGAATTCGTTGACACCAACGCCATTTGCAGCAAATATAGCACGTTCGCTCAACCAAACATAATTTCTGAAATTTTGAGCAATGACTGGGAACACCTTTCATGAGTTCGGTTTTTGATTCGATGAACTGACGAAAATAGGCAGGGAATGAAATGCATCTAGACGACGTGTCAACAGCGATTTGGCCAATATTCAGCAATTGTTAGGCATAAGCATCTTCATATTCGTCCTTCTACAATCCAACAAGCATATTGATACTTAATTTGATCGTTTACATGTATTTCCATAAAACCGACGACTTTAGAAAGATTATGTTCATGTGCCAGCGTTGATCATAGAATGACTGGTAATGTTTGTAGGAGATCACCTGGCAACAGAACCATCGCACCACTAAACTGGGTTTGAGGCGTTTCGTAAATCTTCCATCGTAGGTGCATCCAATTGGCAATCCCAGGGTTCTTCAAATGTTGCAATTGCGGTTTCATTCATTTCCATCTTCAACGGCAACTAGGTAATGGGTGAGTTGTTCGAAGAAGCCATTGCAAGTCAAAATCATTCGGTTTCTCCAGTTACGCGGTAATAATCTTTACCTTTCAACGCATCACGCCTATCTTTGTTTATACTTCAACAGAGGAACATTTCTTTGAATTATTTATCACAATGCTTCGAAATATGGGCTCTCTTCCTGACTATAGCAGTCACCGGTGCAGCTTTTCTAATAGTTTCCTCAGTAAAAACCTTCCTTCAACTATTGCTAAATTTGAAATCGGTCCAAGTTATATTATCACCTTCAAAATATTGATTTATTTTGTATATAAAAGGTGCACCATATTTTTTGTCGGAATGTTAATATGAAATAACTTTGTAATTTATCAAGGGAATGAGTTTTGATTACATGTTTTTGAAACGACAATTCAGTACAATTTCAGCCATGAATCGCTTCACTGAATAACCAAGACAAAACATTGGAAATAGTCGTTCAGTTGTGTTCACTCAACGTGCTTTTCGTTTAAAATATCGTGGCCAATAAGTACCGTCTCAATACTATTCGTCTTTAGGTGTCGTTAAGCACGGGACAGTGGTGGTCGACATGTTGTTCATTAACGCTCAAAACGTTCAAATAAAATGGTTGTTTCGTATCAGCACCGCGAACAGGATTTCGGAAACTGATTCAGATTTTTGGAAGGAAATTTTGATGACCAACGTGGCTAATAACACACACTCTGACACAGTTTAACAAGAACAATTATTGTCACAATTAAGGAGCGGAGAATCCACATGAGATCCATAAAACACCAATACATGACCAAAATGTTGCTGTTTTGGGCTGGCATTTGCGGCATAAACATTATCGGGCTATTTTTCATCAGAGAAGGTGAAATCAATCGATATCCTTGGATGTAGACTCAATATGTCTGCACACAAATGTGTCAAATTCAAAATATGTAGTTTCTGCAACGGAAATTCCCTAGGCATGTGCTGTCCAAAAATGGTGGCATTGACTGGAAACCCAGATTTCCAGATTTTACCCCTCCGGACTTTTGGTTATTTGAGAGGTAAGGAGTACGCCAGTATTAGATCATTGATGAGCTAATGGAAAACTTTCGTTCCGAAATCATTACTATACCGCCTGAGATGCTCGAAAAAATTATGAAAAATGCAGCAACAAGGGCACATTGTATTGGTCAATATAGGCGGCCATTTGATCGACGTAGTATTCAAGGACTTGCCTTAAGAAATTTTAAATAAACTGAATTAAATCGGTTATTGTAGTTTTTTTTTGAAAAAATTATTCAACATCCACATACCGACTTAAAAAAAGGCGCACTTTATATATTTTGCAAAAGAAAAGAAGATTCCAAGCAAACTTCAAACTGTATCTGAACAGCGCAGCGGTCAGTAACGCTTAACAAAATTTGAACGCCAATGTATATTTTGGGTGATTTTTGTTGTTCAATTTTGTGCATCATTTCGCGGTTCACGAAATTAAAATTTTAAAGGCCTAATTATATTCAATTTTTGTTATTTCATAGCATCATTATATAGTTTAATTAAAGTGACAGATTACTCTTAAATAGAAATCGAATTAGCGTTCACTTCTGCATAACTAATAGTGATTACAATTTTCAGCGATTATATTAGATTGGAGATATATGATTAATACGAATTTAAATTCAAAATAACAGTCCCATAGGATGTATGTACTTCAAACTATCGAGATATGAATTTACTGTAATTTTTTCTCGTTAGTTACAGCGCAGCGGGTGGGTTATCCTTTGGTTATAAGGAAAACGATCGGTTAAAAGGTAAAGTGATCGCATGACTTGTATGATTAAGTCAAATATTGTTTGACATAACCTTCTGCCCTTTAACCTGGGCTTTGCACTAACCACGTATCCTTGTTTTCCCGTATCCATTTCCCCATATCAAGTGTTTGCTGCCCCAACCGTGTTTCAAAGTGACAAATTCGCTCAGAAGCTAGGTTTGAAGCCCTGTAGAGACGTTACAATCATATTAATTAGACTGCACTTCAATGTGCTTATTTTGCAGTAGCAACCTAAGGATACAGATCTCATTCAACCGGATTTGACTAGCTAAACTTTCAAGTACGGTTGTCGATAACACAACGAAAATCAGAACACCTGGTCCGCATGACAACATTCTGGCTGGGGTTGCCTTCATATGAAAAAAAATGACAAAGACGTTAGTAAATACATCTGAACTGTTAGAAGGCTGAATAAAAACACCTATCGAATGCTACTACAAATCAGACATTACTGGCATCCAGAAAATAAAATTGCATGTGCAATAGGAGTTTTCTGACCCCTAGTCAAAAAACTCCGCATGGACGTTGAAGATGGCTAGGACATGTAGAAAGAATGGACACCAATACTCCGGCTCGCAGAGTCTTCGATTCCCAGCCAGACGTCGGACGCAGTAGAGGAAGACCTCGCCTTAAGTGGCGCGCACAAGTAGAAACCGACCTCAACCAACTTGGAGTGCGCAACTGGAGGCAGTTAGCTAAGGATCGGGCTAAGTAGTTGAGGCCCAGGTTCATCTCGGACTGTAGCGCCTCGTAAGTAAATAAGTAAGTGCAATAGGAGGATACAAACCCTTGACATCTTCTACGGTTCGTGATATAGTGAGCAAAAACTGCGTCTATTCGCATGCGAAATATTATAAGCGACAGACTCAGACGAGAAGCTTTGTGATTCATAGCCAGTAGCGAACTCATTAAAGCAATACGCATCCACACCAAATACATCAACATATGCCTCCTGCGGACTCACACTCCCATGAAAGACAAAGATGACATTCCTAAGGAATGTTTCTATAAGGTTCTGGAAAAAAACTTCTGAGCGACCACGGGGGGACGGTGTTTAAATCATGGTGGGAGACTTTAACTCAAAGGTAGAAAGGGAGAATAATAGAAAGAGAGAGAATAGCTTTAGGAGACTTCATGAAACCACGTCTGGCAACGTACTTAGTCAAATTGTCTTTGCTGCAGAACGAAAAACTATTTGTAAGGGGTTTTTCAATAGGGATGCTACAAAAGTAGAGCGACAGGGACAGCAAACGACGCCATATTTCTTGCCGCTCTTTTGACATTTCTCTTCAGTAAGGTTTGCTATTTCACGATGGAAAGATATACGAGCCAACAACGAGTAGAAATTATTAAAATTTACTACCGAAATTCGGAGGCAGTGGCCTCAACGTTAAGAGCGCTACGTCCAATTTACGGTCGTCATAATCGTCCTAGCAGATCAACGATTGAGCGTCTAGTGGAAAAATTTGAATCCACAGGAACAGTACAAAATAATCCCGTACCAGTCAGACAAAGAAGTGCCCGTAGTGTCGAGAATATTGCTGCCGCTGAGGCTTCAGTTGAAGAAACCCCAAATGTGTCTCTCACACGTCGTTCTCAACCGTTGGTCATCTCTGTGACGTCGTTGTGGCGAATTTTGCGAACAGATCTTGGCCTACATCCTTAAAAGTTTAAATTGACGCAAGAACTTGACAAAAGCGTCGTATGTTCGTGAATTGGGCTGAGCAACAACTTGAAAATGATTCGGATTTTCATCGAAAAATCATCTTCACCGATGAGCCTCATTTCTGGATGAATGGCTTCGTCAATAAACAAAATATGCGGTATTGGTCAGGCAGCAATCCACACGTGCTCCATGAGTCATCATTGCATCCCGAAAAAATTACGGTTTGGTGTGGTTTCAAGACCGTGATGATCAAGACCGGCACGTTACTGTGAATTGGAATCGTTATCGTTCAATGATAACCGAATATTTTTGGCCCCAATAGGATGATATCAAAGAGTATACAACTACAACAGTGCGCATCTCATACAACGAAAATTTACTATGAGGGGTACTGATGTTGATACCCCAGTGTGCACATTGCCATGCCAGCATCAAGCAACAGCATAGCCGATTCATACGAACGACGAAAATTTCCCTTCACACTTACCGCCCGCGTCTGTAACAGCTACAACATTTTTAGCTGTGATGCGTACTCTATAGTTATATACCTCTTTGATGATATGGACTTGGAGGACATGTGGTTCGAACAGGATGGCGCCACAAGCCACACAGCGAATGTCACAATCAATTTATTGGAAACCAAGTTTGGAGAACGTGTTATCTCACGAAATGGTCCAGTCGCTTGGCAGCCTCGGTCGTGCGATTTGACGCCGTTAGACTATTTCCTGTGGGGCTACGTCAAGTCTTTGGTCTATGCCAACAAGCCAATGACGATTGATGAACTTCGTACGAATATCGATCGTAAAATTGCAGCATTATCGGCCGATTTATGCTTGAAAACCGTCGAAAATTGGGTTCGGCGTCTGGACTTCTGCAAGCGTGCCCGTATTGGCCATGCAAAAGAAATGGCATCGAACATACTTTCACAGGAATAAAGAATTTCATTGATATCCAAAACAGTTTTTGTTTTATTTAAAAAAAAACTTTTGTAGCGCTCTTATTGAAAAACCCGATATGTGGTAGCAGTGAGGTAGGAGTAACAACGATTCTAACTCTAAGGGGGCCGACCCCTGAAAAATGTCTGATAATCAATTGAATGATGAATTATAGCTAATGAAATGAATTATAGCTATTTCGGACATTACTCATCTGATTCCTTCTAATAGTGATGCTATTTGAACGTTCAGATCTCTGTATAATTTTTGAAACAACTTTTTCCCTAGCCGAGGATTAAACTTGTAATCCCGTGCCTAGTGAGCCAAGTGCCTACCACTTGCGCCACTGAGGTCTTGGTTTGGGGAGAGTCGAATTGTTCAATTAAATGAACTGAGAGGCTCATCGTCAAGGGGCAAAGCGGTCTCCAGATGTCAATCAAATTGATCACACTGCGAAAGACATCCAGTATTTTCGATGAACGAACATTCCGAGGGGCTAATATCGACATAGACCACTTCTTTGTTGTAGGCAAGTTAGAAATGCGGATATGGACAACGCAACACGAAATGTTCGCCAGAGACCTCCAAGTCCTTTGAAGTACTCATATTCCTAAACTTCTCGATTGACATCATACCACCAGCAACTTATGGATATAGGATAACAACGGCAACTATTCCAACAGGTCAAAATACCAACCGGATTTAATATATTAGGTCTTGCTCCCACTATAGCACTATTACTCTGATGATAAATGCCGACAAATACGCGTCAAGGTCTACAAGATTAACAAAGCCTACAACACACAGCAATAGCTGAAGACAATACTGGCTTTCCAGAAAAAGAGCAAGCAAAGCGTGGGATTGTAGATATAAAGAGGTGTAATTCCAGATAAAGAGTTTGGTAAAACTTCAAAGCAAGGGCTTCAATACACAGAATCCTGTTAAAATAAACAAAAAAATCGTTGTTGAATCACAGTCAATGCAGAAGATATTGAAGAACCACTTATACAGATTGTTAAACGGCGATGACGAACGATCCATTCGACCCGACCTAAATGAAGTGATGATAGCCTATGAACAAGACTTTCGGAAAAGACGACTTTCCTGCCAAGGTATGTGAAGCCGGTGGAGATCATATGGTATTTTACAAACTTCAACTCATAAACAAAATTTGTTAGAATGATAGTATGCCCGAGAATGGATCTTAACATCGGTTGGTCGTTTCACAAAAATATAGACCATCTGAACTGCGCCAACTAGAGAGGCATAAGTCTCCTCAACGCAGCGCCGTCTATATGATCCTATCTGCCGTAATATGTGAACGCATGAAACCGTTCACAAAAAAACCTGATCGGTCTTTACCAGTGTGCTTTTAGGTCAGAAAAGTAAGTTTACAACTCATCAAATCTTCCAGCAACTGAAATTATTTACCTTCAGTCCTACTATGGGATTTATATTAGTTGCGTCCTAGATTCACTTCGGGCTGTACTACTCCTTAAGTAAGCATGTGAATATCATAACCATAACCCTCTCTACTTGTCCGCTTGTAACAACTGCTCAAGACGACTCACACCACAAAGGACAATCTTTATATTTTGAAAATTAAATCCCAATCAAAGTCTTCTTGAAGGGTAAACACTCCATGTGACCTCGAGATTTAGCAATACAAACCTATAACTATCGATTTTCTCCTTAAACAAGGAAGAAACCAAAAACAAACGACTTAGCCTATATCTTGAGAACATAAAAACCCTATTGCCCCTGGCACTTCATTAACATTTGCAATTTCCATTCGAAAGCATTCTCTTAGATTCTGGTCCCATCTGGCCCGCATCTTCCATCGAATACTTCCGAGTCCTTTGTAAACTTAGAAATCATGTCACAACGAATGCCAATCATCTTATCCTTCGACGAAGTGCTGAAAATTCCAAGAAACCCTTCTCCCATCTAGATGTAGATACTTTTCTTTAATATGCTCTTTGCTATCCAAAAATGCCATTTGCTTTTGCACACAAAAACCCTTCAATTACTCTGACATCCGAGAAAAAGAAGGTCAAGGACTTAGTTAAGGAAAATGCTCGTCAACACCACAGCAGATTAGAAAGAAACCGCTAGTGTAATTTGCCTTGTCCGTAAACTTCTTACCCAACTCAATGCGGATGTGAAAGGACCTCTTGTCACGTTTAAACTTTACTTGTGATGATCAATATCCCTTAGGTGAAAAAATAAAGGATAATCAAATATACACCAAAGTTAACCGTGAACGATGTGAATAGTCCTATTTTACCGAGCAGGATTAACTGGAGGAGGTTTTTTTTCGAGGGAGAAAAACATAACCATTGATTTATTTATCTAAGGATATAATGGATACACAAACCGTATCCCGAGATATAGTATCCCCATGACCAGTGGCCAAAAAAGAAAAAGGAAATTGATCTACATAGAGCCGGCACATCACAGTCACATTCACAAAATCCTGATGACTACTGGAAAGTAAAGATACCCCAAGAACACTCTCTCCGGAGATGTGACCAACAAGGATATACATACAATTGTGTAGCCAACTACAGCTCTGATGGACGCAAGCTGAAAAGCAACAAATTGAGTTAATCCCAAATGATGTGTGTCCCATCTGTTTAAATGGACACTACTCGGTCTCGTTCCGGGGTCCACCGCCAGCTCCACCCATTCTGAAGGCTATTTATCTGTCAGTGCAGTGGAACAGTGCAATAGTGACCGTGGATGGCCCACACCAGCGAGACTTCAAGGACATGGTTTGGTACGGTCGGAAGGGGGTCATACCATCCCATCAATTCACTTGGCAGACAGACCGACATTGATTAGAATCAAAGAATTTTATTTGTGACAATCCAGGGATAGGGGTAAGTATTGCGACTTTAAAATGTATACGATTGACTATAAATGTCCCTCCAACATCCCCTCAGTGGCTGTCGTCGTTGTCGTCTCATGGAGCTAGCTACTCCATCGATTGTGCCCCATGTATTGATTTTGTGTCAAGATTGATTACCGAGATCCGTATTTGTTCGTCGGTCAATACGGATGGAAAGTTAGCTACATATTTGTCCTTGGTCCTGGCAGATGAACTGGGTAGTAGGCCGACATTGGTATAAGGGAAAGGGCACACGGCAGACTAAAAGCAATGCTAAAGCTTAGCTTCCAGTCATCTCTTCATAAATATAAATGAAATGTCTTCCGAATTAGGATTTGTGTCCAATCTGAGTATCTGTGTGTTTGTGCGGCGATTGAAGTCAGTCCAAAAGTGAAGGGACATCATTCAATGGGCAATTATATGGTGGCACTTTTATGGAGGTAACATAATAAAACTTCTGACTTTTAGTTTCAGACTGGATTAACAATGGATGGCATGTGCCAGCCGGAGATGGAGTTGGAAGTTCACGATAAGGATTTCATTTCTCTGTGAATAAAAATCCTCCTCCTTCTGGTGGCTTGTAGTATATATATATAGATGTGGTGGGAGGATGACACCACTGCGATGGTGTATAGCGGTAGGACAACGGAAAAGTTCGTGTATGTCAATCATGATGTTTTCGATTCAATTTGTATGGCAATTTGATTGGAATTTTTGATAGGGATATAGACGACGGGTAGAGTCGAAACCTTTTTTTTAATGAATTTCGCAGCGAGGGTGGACAGATTGGATTACGTTTACGGATGTGTATAGCAATATAATTTAATTATTCTACGTCGTATAGATGAAGAAGATAATTTTTTCTTTTATTATTGAATCATCAGACAATCTATTTATTCGCAAGACTAGGTTTTATAACATAATGCGGTTGATTTAAATTATGTTGTTCATTATTGTTGACTTGCGAGCTTTTTTTTATGACATCTCAAATGGTTTTATAGACGGATAAAACATTATTCGATATGACAAATATGTCATTAGAGAGGTTCTTTGGTTAATGTTGAAATCGTTAAGAGATATGATAGATATGTGGCAGGGGAGTGCTCCAAACTAAATCCTAAAAAGTGAAAAAAACTTCGTTAAATCGATTTTTGACTAAAAGTGCACTTTTGGAGCATTGCTATAGCAGTTATGTCCTAGTAGGGTAAAGATTGGTTTAATGAACAAACTTTACCTCGAGATTTTGAACATCAAATATCAACCCGATATGGGTCAGTCAGTCTGCGCACGCATCTAAAGGCTAACTGTCTGAACGGACTGACTTTTAATTGCGCATACTAGGTTTTTGGATTAACGCCTAAAAGGATTTTTGGAACTTTCTTTTCTTTTTTTTTCTTAGGTGTCCCGAACCTATAACGTTCCATTAGCGCCCGACATGCGACGTTTATTAACTCCGCTCTTGAATTGTTGTAGATTTTATATTCATGGAAATACGTTTTCTGGTAGTTCGTTCCTCTGTTTGCTTGTAACAAAAATAATTTTGGTATTGCATTGTTCGTGTCGTTTTTTTGCAAGAATTATCGAGACATATCCCTGATTAATGTCGCAAATAAGATCTTACCCAACGTACTGTGTGAATGTCTAAATCAGTTCTGCAACACACTAATCGGCATGTACCAGTGTGGCTACCAGCCCGGCAGATCGACTATAGACCAAATTTTCACACTGAGGCAAATCTTGGAAAAGACCAACGAATTTCAAGTCGAAACTCACTAATTATTCATCGACTTCAAAGCCGCGTATGATAGCATACATCATCAAGGACTCTACATGGCGATGGCCGAGTTTTAAATCCCGGCAAGAATGATTCAGCCTTGTTGCGTGATGCTGGAAAATACGCGTTGCAATGTGCAGTTCGGAAGTAGCTCCTCCGAACTATTCCAAACATATCCGGTGCATGTTTGGAGACGCAATGAGACGCGCTATAATGCGACTTCTTCAATCTCGTACTGGAGCAGATAGTGCGTAGGGCAGGTGTCAATACGAAAGGCACTGTCTTCAACAGGTCCGTCCAGCTGCTATAAGCGACATCCGTTGGCCTTGAAGTAAATGAGGACAAGACTAAGTACATGCTATCAACAAACAAACAAGCATCTGTCCATAGCCTATGACAAAACGTCACTATTGATAGCAACAATTTCGAGGTATTTAAGGAGTTCATCTATATCGGAGTAAACATTACCTCCACGAATGACACCCTAGTAGAGATCCGTCGAAGAATTGCCCTAGGAAACCGTTGCTACTTCGGTTTGGCGAAACAACTGGGTTCAAAACTCCTAACTCGAAGGACGAAATGTGTGCTCTACAAAATTATCCTGCCAGTTCTGTTTTATGGCGCCGAGGGCTGGACGATTAACACGATGGGAGAGCTGATACTGGGCTGCTGCGAAAGAAAAATACTTCGGCGGATTTTTGGTCCTGTGCACGAGGAGGGCGAATGGAGGAGAAGATACAACCGCGAACTCTATGAGCTGTCCCAAGATGTGGATGTAGTCCAAAAAGCCAAAACACGTCGACTACATTGGCTCGGCCACATCGAGCGAATGGACAATAATGCTCCAGCTAAGACGATCTTCGAATCCCAACTCCCAGGTTCGAAAAGACTAGGAAGACCGACCATCCGTTTCAAAGACCAAGCCATCGCGGATGCCTGAGCGCTTGGTTTGGATAACTGGAAGCAGCGTGGCAGGGAGATCGTAGAGGATGGAAGGTTACAGTGTCCCAGGCAGAGACTCTTCACGGGTCGGGTTACCGATAAGTAAGTAAGCAGTATTGTTCGTGTCGTTGCTATGGTGCAGCTGATTCTGCGAGTCTTGTGGGTCGTTGAAATGCAACGAATTTAGGGGTAATTTCTTTAAGTTTCTCCGAATATCTGCCGTTATAATATCGTTAATAAAGAGACAGAACCCCTAAAAGTCTTCGCTGAGCAAAGCCTGCAGCTTCGAGGTAAGGGAAGAATCGTATATAAGACGGATTGGACATCTTTGGATAGAGTCCAGTAAGTATTTCGTACTTCGACGCCGAACTTCAAATATGAGAATAGTATTCAAGACGGTAGCACGTGGGTTTTGTATAGAAGAAGAAGTAGCTGGAGTGGTTTAAAATATGTCCTAGCTTTGAAAAGTTAACTTATTTTGGACGGTTCTGATTTGACAATAGAGGTTCCATGTTGTTGCCGTAATACATCTAACCCAATTGTGATGCCTGGCAGATGCATGGAATCATCTGGAACTGTGGAGTAGGTAGTACATTCTTGTAAATGGTGTACATTGCGTTTTCTTTGAGTTGAATTTAACTAAGTTTTCCTTTACCAATTATATCAACGTTTCTAGGTTTTTATTAAAAGAGCAGATTTTAAAAGAGAATAACCCAACGACAAGTCTATTACCGCTATTGCTGCTCAACAGCAGGCAACTTAAAGTTAGTTTCAGATGAGGGAAGCGAAGCAGCAATCGACATCCGAATGGAGAAACTACTTATTGATGAGGATGATACTTGCTCTAACCCCAGCTCATCCAAAGTTTACATATCGGCCATCCGCGGTAGAGTAAAGTCCTCCTAGAAAAAAACGTATCCCTTAACCCCTCGATTAACACCATACCATCAGCATCGAATGTCGAAACACAATGGCAATGATGCCAACAAGCCATTAGATCAACCACAGCCACAGATTGTGACAGATGCTCGCAGCTAAGAACGGGGCCTACAAGGCGAAGCAGCAGGTGACGATGAGAACTGCCACTAAGCTCTATAGGCAGAGAAAATGGGAAGAGCACCGGCTTTTCAGAAAGAGGAAAAAAGTGCAAGAAAAGGGTCCTAACGAGGGTATAGAAAGCGCCACTCAAAGATGATGTTAGTAAGTTTAAACAAGGTGTAAAACGTCAAAGCTGGGGATATAGGGCGCTAACTGAATCCTGTTGATGTTAACCAGGAAAGATTGTAGTTGAGACACAGTCAATGCTAGAATATGGAAGACGCACCGCTGCAAATTGTTAAACGGCGATGATGAACAATCTTCCGCTGTCTGGCAGAACAAACCATTCAATATTAGCTATGACAGCGAAAACTACCTAACACCCGACTTCAGTAAAGAGAGGATAGCAATATCTAAACCTTAGTCTTACCATGCTGCCGGAATTATCGGCCTTTCCACTGAGCTTTCCAAGACCGACGGATCTGCCATAATATGTGAACGCCAGAAACCGTTTACCAACAGACTGATCGACCCATATCAGTGTGGTTTTATGCCACAAAAGTCCACAGCTACGCCCTTCGGTAGATCTTGAAAAAAAAACCCAAGAAATCCAAATCAATACCCACCACGACACCACCTGTTCATCGATTTCCAAGCAGGATACGACAGCATTTACCAAGTCTGTGCAAGATGACGATGTAGGATTCGCATTGCTCCATCAGGATAAGAAACGACCTCACTAACACATTCGATTAAAAAAATGGATTAACGCAAGGCAACGCATTGTCACATGAATTCTTTAATCTCATTATGCAAAACTGTCGAGCCAGCACAAGAGGCACAAACTTTCATAAATCGGTGCAACTACTAGCATACTCCGACGACATTGGAATCATTGGTCAGACTCAACGTGATGTCATTGCCATTTCTAGTATAGAAAAGGATGCGTCAGAAATGGGTTTAGCAGTTAAGATGGTATAGACCAATGGCGTCAACATGAAAGGACACAACACATCCACGAATTGGACAGAATGCCACCATTGACAGATATACCTTTGAGGTAGGACGGAACTTTTTCTACCTCGCATCCGCTATTAAATCTGACAACAACATCTCGTCAGAAATTAAACGAAGAATTACTCTTGCCAACCGCTTTTACTTCGGGCTAAGATTTAGTAAGAAAGCCTTACTCGAACTACCAAGGAGGTCCTATACAAGACCCCGATCATCGCATGGCGCTGAAGCATGGACAGTATCAAAAGCAGATGATGAAATCGATTCCAGAGGAACATTTTTTGAAAAATCTTCGGTCTCCTTTGCATTGACGAGTGCGGAGACGAAAATTCAAACAAGAACTATACGATCTGTACAGCGGCATACCCTTTGTCAGAAAACTCCGCATTGGACGTTTAGGACATGTAGAACGGAATGAACCCCAAACCGATTTCCAGCCAGATGTCGCACGCATTAGAAGATTTCGCCTTGAGTGGCGCGCACAGTAGAAACCGACCTCAACCAACTTGGAGTTCGCAACTGGAGGCTAGGTGGTGGCTAGAGAAAGGGTTAATTGGAAATGGATGTTGGTTGTGGTCCAGGTTCATTCCGGACTGTGGCGCTACATTTGGGGAATGTTAAGTAATTTAAGGGAAAACAATTGAGGATTGTAGCCTTCATCCGCTGTGCGAATTGTGATGAATACACTATCCTATCTCTTCCTTAAAATAAATGTCCCCAAAAGTGGTCTTGGCTTAAAATGTTATATGGACGAAATGAAGATATTAAGACTGTCTAAATATCTTATTCATACATTTTTTTCAAAATTCTAAACCGTTTGACCAAAAAGAACGTTTTTATAAAAAGTGGACCTGTGGTCTATTTCACCAAATTACAAATACAATTACAAATTTGTATTTGTTGATTACATTTACAAATTTGTTTACTGATTTTCTGTTTCACAAACTACATTCCAACATATTTGTTAAAAAGAGAAAAAAAAAACAGGGGAAATTGAATTTGTTATTTACACATACAAAATAAAAAGCCGTTTCACCATTTACTTTGCAAAGTTGTAAACAACAACTGTTTCTCACAAAATTGTAAGCTCTCTAACTGATAACATCGAGGACAAAAATAAATAAACAGAACAAAATTTTTATCGCCGGTTTAATTCGTGTTAAGAAAAATATTTTATTTGGCAAATTTTCTGCTACCATTACATTATAAAGTTAGCGAGTGGCAAATGATTTTCAACAGCTTAAAATCTAATGGAATCTTAATAGATAAGGATTGGAAATACCTTAGAGATTTCGTGTGGCAAAATTTTAGACGACAAACTGTGGTTAGTCAAAAACATTTGTATAAAGGGTGAATTTCATAAGATGCAATAAAAGGCTGAGGAGAAAAAAATTGTATGCTATTATTTTTAAGGCCAAAGTGGACAAGAGTAAAAAAACAGGGGCAGCTGGTGGCCCGCAATGACTAAACAAACACGATGAACAGTTCTGCATACCGTAGATTTAGATATACCGTTCTTGTCTGCGATCCCGTGATACTGCCCACCATTTCCAAGCCAATGTAAAGCTGTTAGAAATTGCTGTTTCGGTGTCAGTGCAAATTTTTTTTCAGACTCATTTGCAATCCTGAGCCCAATTTGTCTTACAATTTCCTCTGCCTTAACACGTTTTAACCGAAACTTTTCGTTGAAAACAAAAGAATCTTAAATTTCATAGTTAATTCGCGGACGAAATAAAGGGTCTGCCAAATAACTTTTTTTTTGAAAATGCTAAAAAAAACTACTGAATATTTTCTCAAATTTCATTTTTTATTTGAAAGTACAATCCTTCCGGTTAATAATGGAAAATAATTTCATTCAAATGGCTCCCTCGGCTGGCCATGCAGTAGCCTACACGATCGGTCCAATTTTTAAGCACATTATCGATTGTGTGCAGCTGTATTCCACCAATGGCTACACGAATATTGTCCTTTAAAGCGTCAATTGTCTCTGGCTTGTCGGCGTAACACTTATCTTTTACGGCACCCCACAAATAATGGTCCAACGGTGTCAAATCGCAGCTCCGAGGTGGCCAAACGACATCAGCTCTGCGGCTGATAATGCGATCTTCAAAAAAAGGGCGCAAAACATCGAGTGTAGCTTCGGCTGTGTGGCACGTAGCGCCGTCCTGTTGAAACCAAATGTTGCCAATATCCTTCTCTTCAATTTTTGTGAACAAAAATTCGTTCAACATGGCCCGATAACAATCGCCATTGGCTGTAACGACCACTCCTTGCTCATTTTCGAAGAAAAATGGCCCAATTATGCCTCTGGACCAAAATCCGCACCTAACAGTGACTCGTTTTGGGTGTATCGGCTTTTCAATGTATGCGTGCGGGTTTTCTGTGCCCCAAACGCGACAATTTTGTTTGTTTACATACCCGCCAAGATCAAAATGAGCTTCATCTGAAAAGATGAGTTCTTTTGGCAAAATCGGCATCTTCTCTAAGTCGATCGCAGGCCCACTTAGCGAAGCGAAAACGCATTGGATAGTCAACTCCTGAACTTCAACTCCTGAACCAATTGGACTTTGTATGGCATCATACTAAGGTCTTTATGCAAAATTCGTCTCAATGATGTCTCCGAAATGTTCAATTGTTGAGAACGACGGTGAATTGATTTTGATGGCGCTTTACGCACACTTTCTGCCACAGCAGCAATATTCCAATATTCTCGGGTGTACGCACTGTTTTTTGGCTTTTCACGCTTTGATTTGCCGATGAAGATGCCAGTTTCTTTCACTTTTTTCACAAGATAACGAACATACGGAGCTGACGGTGCTTCTCTTCTTCCAAAATCCGTACGCACTTTTCGCACACATTCTGCAACATTACCATGATTTTCAAAGTAATGTCGCAATATTTCCCAGCGTTGTTCAAGCGTACTCACAATCACATTCGTTCAGCGGAAGGATAAAACTAATTATCTGTCAAATCAGACATGAGCTAAGTGTTACCATTCACGAAAAAAGCACTAGTTGAAAAAAAAAACGTTAGATGGCCCGTTATTTTTCTTGATCTATGAAGCACAAAATGTTCACTTATGTCACTATCGGTACTACTATGCCTTCGACGTAAGGACATTTTTAGGTTTGAAATGCGATTTCTTACCAAAAATACAAATTGTTATTAAATCGACAAACGATCTTTCTATTGTAAGAAATTTTCAGCAACTGAACAAATTTGTAAAATTTCTTCATTTTGTGAAACACAAACTTACAACAAAATATGAATTTTAACAAACTTGTACTTGTTAGCAACAAAGAAAATTAACTTTTGGTGAAACGGAATTAATGAAATTTCTACAAATTTCCCTTTGTAAACTACAACCACAATTTTGTAGTACAAATATTTTGTGAAACAGAATAAATCGATTTTTCTACAAATTTGTTGAATAAGGGCTTGTAAATTACAATTTGTAAGTTGGTGAAATAGGCCACTGGCGGTGGGTGGATTTTGGAAATTTTTACTCCTGATCTGTAGGCACGGGCAAGGATCCCATATATCTACAAAATTTCATTAACTTAGATAAACATTAAACATTTGTATTATACAGTGATGTACAGATAGGCGGACGAATGGATTGACGAACGGATGGACGGACTGACCGACAGACAGGCATGGCTAGTTTGACTCAGGTAGTGATTGTGTGTCGTAGATCCATATACTGTAAAGCTAGCTGAATTCTTTCTCTATGTTACAATCTCTGTATCATAACTAATATACCCCTCTGTGATAGGGTATACAAAATAATGGTTGTGGAAAAAAAATAGGTCCTGCTGTTTCGTACTGTAGGGCCACTGAAGTAAGTAAATTATGGCTCCGTAATTACGTTTGAATAACTGAAATTCACTTATTCCCATTTCAACTTCGATTTCAAGTTTCCTTTAGAGATCGTTCACCCTTGTATTTATTATATAAATGATTCACTCGTAAAAGCTTTATGTAGTTCCCCTACCATTCTGATTAGACAATTAAAAAAATACCAGCACAAAAAAGCAGATAATTTTACATTTCCTATAACATTATCATTTTGTTAAAAAATAATTAACAATTTTTTCAAGTTAATTATGTAGACCCTCAAAGTAAAGCCAACCACTGAACAATTCCATATATCGTATATTCATCAATTTATGAGTTTTTCTATAAGCCCATATTGAAATAAAAAAAATCAATGAAAATCCATTTTTTTATCATTAAGCGTTTATTTTGTGACGCGAGTTAATTCAAAATGTATTGCCTTCAAGTGGCTTTCACAAATTAAATAATTATTTATTAATCGTTGAATGAAAAAAGGAAATTGCAACATTTAACTGTAATTGAAAATAAATGTGTTGCCTTATTAAATTGTTTTAACTTGAATGGTTTGGCGTTTGTGTGCTTATTGTATGTTTTCAATTAACCTCTGGTAATGACAGTTTTTCTCTTCATACTGGTTGTCTATTTGAATTCCAATGAGTTGAAAAATCATTTATTCAAAAATCCGATGAATACGCATCAAATATTATAAATAAGCACTTCTGAAGAATATTATTTTTTTTTATTATTATTAAATCGCTAATTTATATTTGCAAATTATTTTACAGATATGTTGCACCTTTGGAATTTAATTTCATTTAAAGTATATAACGAAAATTGGATTTTTGAATATTTTTATATCAATTGCAAAATGATGTTCGAGATTTAAGTATAACTGATTTCATTTAATATAACATATGAGAAGGCTACAATCAGCTGTGTGGATCGTTTAATACCCTATCCTATCCCATCCTTAAAATTAATATCCCTAAAATGTGGGCTTTATGGCGATAAATATGGAAAATGACGTTGTCACAGCATATCGTTTAGACAGTTTATCAAAATATTTAATAGTTTGACAAAAAACAAAGTTTTCCTATTGCACATGCCTTGGGGTAGGGTATACAAATGGTTTTTGTAGGAGAACAACCCCATAAAGTTAGCGTGGGTTAAAATAGTCAATCGACGAAATGTTAATATCAATTTTATTAATGTTTTTGAACCAGAAGTTTACAAAAAAAAACGCACCCCAAAAAGTGGGCATGGCAAAAAACATTATATGGACGAAATAGAGATACTGAGATTGCCAAAACCTATGGCAAAACTACTTCTGCAGACTGTTAAAAGGAGATGATGAACAACGTTCCACTGTCAGGCAACGACAGCGAAAACTGCCAACCACCCGACCTAAGTGAAGTGAAGACAGCTATATCTAAACTCAAGCTTAATAAGGCCGCAGGAAATGACGGCCTTCCCGCTGAGCTTTATAAAGCTGGCGGAGATGACTTGGTAAGTAACATCCACCAACTCATACGCCAAATCTTGTCGGGTGAAAGTATGCCTAAAGAATGGAACCTCAGCATCGTTTGCTCGATTCACAAAAAAGAAACCCTTTGAAATATGTGAACACCTGAAACCGTTAACCAACAACCTGATCGGCCCTTATCAGTGTGGTTTTAGGCCAGGAAAGTCCACAACCGATCAAATTTTCACACTTGGGGAGATCCTGGAAAAAACCCAAGAAGTCCAAATCGATACCCACCACCTATTTATCGATTTCAAAGCCGCATGCGACAGCATTTATAGAGACGAACTATACAGAGCCATGTCTTGTTTTGGTATTCCGCCCAAACTTATCCGTTTTTGTAGGATGACGATGGCGAATTCTCGCTGCAACATCGTATCAAAAGCGGATGAAGAAATCCTTGGTCGATTCGAGTGAAAAATTCTTCGGTCCCGTTTACGTTGACGGGCTATGGAGACGAAGATTCAACCACGAACTATACGAGATGTACAGCGACAAACCCTAGGCTAGGACATGTAGAACGAATGGACACCAATACTCCGGCTCGCAGAGTCTTCGATTCCCAGCCAGACGTCGGACGCAGTAGAGGAAGACCTCGCCTTAAGTGGCGCGCACAAGTGGAAACCGACCTCAACCAACTTGGAGTGCGCAACTGGAGGCAGTTAGCTAAGGACCGGGCTGATTGGAGAGGAATGTTGGTTGAGGCCCAGGTTCATCCCGGACTGTAGCACCACTTAAGTAAGTTAGTAAGTTAGTTAGTTTTTTTTACTGAAAACGCCCCCAAAAAGTGGGCGTGGCAAAAAAAACTTTATAAAGACGAAATATAGACTTTGTGATTGTATAAATATGTTATTAAAATATTTTTTCAAAACTCTTAAAACTTTGGTCAGAAACACCGTTTTACTAAAATGTGTGCGTGGCAGTAGGCAGATTTTCAAAATTGTTACACTTGTTCTGTTGCGTCCTACAGAGAGTCTATATACCAAATTTCATCACTCTACCTCAAAATTCAATGCCCCAAAATCGGTGATTTACAGACGGACGAACGGACAGATAGACATGGCTACATCGCCTCAGCTTTGAGGTACAAGGTGGCGCAAAAATAACCTTCCGATGTTTTTTGGCTGTAATTTAAAATAAAGTCACCAGTAAAAATAAGTCACCAATATTCCGCGTTCTGGAGCAGTGTAGCGTAACATTGTTTATTAACGTGTATTTCGCATGTGTTTACTACACAAATGTCAAAACAGAACTGACATTTCGAGGGGCTAACATCGACTCATGTTATTTTTTTAATATGATTCTTCCCATCTTAAACATCCAATGCGGCCTTTTTTTGACCAGAGGTATATCGCTGTCCAGCTCGTATAGTTCGTGGTTGAATCTTCGTCTCCATAGCCCGTCAACGCAAACGGGACCGAAGATATTTCGATATGCTTCAGCGCCGTAAATCAGGACTTGGATGATCAGGGTTTATATAGGATCCCCTTAGTAGTTCGGCTTTAGTACTAAATTGCCTTCTTAGCCCGAAGAAACAGCGATTGGCAAGAGTAATTCTTCGTTAAATTCCTGACGAGATGTTGTTGTCAGAGTTAATAGCGGAGCCGAGGTAGAAAAGGCCCGTACTACCTCAAAGTTATATCTGTCAATGGTAACGTTCTGCCCACGTCGATGTTGTGTGTCCTTTCGTGTTGGCAGCATATCGTTAGACTAATAGTGCTTACACACCGAATCATAAACTGAGTTTTTGGCAAAAAGATTACGTCAACCACTGGATGCTTTCACACCGACTCTGACCAGGTTTTGTTTGACATTTCAATGAGCTGTGAATTGTGATACTAGCTGCAACATTTGTTTGTGAAAATATTGTATTTGAATAATAAATGAATTCTAATATAATCAAACTAATATTAGCATTTGAAGTTAAAAATTAAACAAATCTAAAGATTTTGACAACAGTTTTTGACTCTCAAGCCCGGCGCTTGTTTCGTTTTTATTTCATCTGTGTAAATTTCTGAAAAAAAAAAAACATTTGTTTTGACAGCGAGCTCATCAGCTGTTTTGTGGGACGTGTGGAACACGTGTAGAATGTATGAAAAGGTGTGTTCTTTCCAAAAACCTGCAACGTGATGACGTCTGCGAAGTGGTTATGAGAAGGTTACGTCGTAACCTACTAGGTTTTGAGAACTGATAATGTATGGGAAAACTCGGTTTTCGATGAAGGTTTCAGGTGTTTTTGCGAAAACTCAGTTTATGATTCGGTGTGTAAGCACTATTACCCTCATTTACTGCTAAACCCATTTTTGCCGCTTCCTTCTCTATACAAGCAATCGTGGCTAAGACATCACGCTGACTCCTATACCGATGATGTCATCGTCCGCGTATACTAGTATTGGACCGATTTTTGGAAAATTGTGCCTCTGGTGTTGCCTCGGGAGTTTTGCACAATCCTCTCAAGAATCAAATTGAAGAAGTCATATGACAGCGCATCGCCTTGCCTAAATCCTTTTTTGGTATCGAATGTGTCGGTGAGGTCGTTTCCGACCCTGATGATGCAGCGAGAATTCTCCATCGTCATCCTACACAAACTTACGAGTTTGGACGGTATAGCAAAACAAGGGTATGACTGTCGTGAGAAGGTCTCAAATTTTCCGTTTGGACTCGGCTGTTTAACGCCTGCTTATTTGTGGCAAAAAAAATATTTACCTTTGCGCACGTCTACAAATGAAAGGAGAATCTGTGGTTGAGGCCCTGAATTGGGTGTTACACTCAGATATGTATTTTTAATTGAGTCCTACCCACTTTATTATGCTAAATTACATGTTGAAGCATTCTCTTAAAAATTCAGGACGAATTCAATTTCGTAATGTACAAAAGTGCAGTTGCTAATTATTTAATTTTACTTTGGTTTTTTATTTCTGCAACATTTTTTTTTTTAATTTAAAAAGAAGGGTTAACCAACATTTTATTTTAAATCTGATTTAAGGTATATTTACAATGCTCCAGTCGAATATTGTTCCTATTTACTTAAGGATTGTACAGCTAAGGAGGGTTGTTTTTATTCCTACAAAATAACACTATCAATATAAGCTCCTTTAAAAAAAAACAAAAGTATTTCCTCAAAGAATGGACATCTGATCCTAACTCAGTACATGGGCATAAGGATTTGCGAAATGTCAACAGAAATTCGCTCAACCAGAATAACGTATCCCCTTATGGTCATTTCGAAAAATATCCTCGTGTGCAATGACCATTCAAGAAGGTTGAAGACCTTAGACATGATATCGCATTTCACAGAGGTTTTCAAGAAAAAGGAATCTGTACGTGTTGATGGGCAAAAGCATTAAAAGTTAAATAATTAAAATAGTTTCTTTTTTCCTAAATTCATTTTTGAAACTTATAAGATTTCTCCTCTGAATCCTTTTCACTTCATGTACTTACATCCTTTGCGAAAATATCAAACCTAACTTTCATTTCGGTGAGGGTAGAAAAGAAAATCAAATTTCCTTCAGAAACTTGCATCAAGTGAAACCAAGTAATGCACACTTTAGAGATAGCGAGAGCGGCGTATGGAAGGACTCCACCGAAGAGGAACATTTAATATACAACATCCTAGCAACCGTTTGCTTGAATCTATTTTCCCGACAAACTCAGTGTAAATCTGCATTTCTGGAAAACTTTCTTCCATCCCGAAAATATGTTACGTTGAGAGTTCCTTTAAAAGTGGATTAAGTCCTTTTAAATTTTCCTTAACAGAAATTCAATATGCATGTTTGGTATAGGTACATAGAGTCGGGGAAGTATCCAATGAGGAGGCATACGGAGGGAGGATGTGGAGGAATTTACGCCTTTCGTCTATATGTGTAGAGAAATGTTTGAGATATGCTGGGGTTTGCAGATCGACCATTGAAATAAGAGTTGATTTCCAGTCGAACTGATTCGAGTGAAGAGTTGATGAGGCAAAAAGGATTTTTTTTGAAGTGAAGAACTATAGCTGTGCGGAGCAAATTCAGGTGAAACGTCTTTAGTTTAACTATCCTCTTTAAAGCTCATGTTTTTTCAGGACTATTATCCTGACCAATTGTTTATTATATAGATAAGTTCCTTATTCATAGACAGTCACGAGGATAATAAAGTCTGGCATCAATAAAAATTCATTAGCTTCTGGCTTTTGACTCACAGCATAAAACCGATCTCTACTGGGCTCCTGGGGGCATCTATAAAGCTTTCAAGTAGTTGGCCAATGCATTGAAACAGAAAATAAGGACACATATCATGGATCAGGTACCTGCACTCTCAGTGAAAAAATGGAAGTACAAGGTTTTAATGAATGCCAAGTCGCTGACCACCTATGGCTTCCTGTTGTTTGCGTGAAGGTCAAGATTTTTCAAATGTGCTTGCTAAGTAGAACCGTTTAAATTTTGTTTTAAACTGGGTACAAAAGTACGAAATTACTGAAGAAGTTCCAAAAGGTCAGTTTTGGAATCACTCTACCTAACAGAATATATGATGGAGAAGTTAGCATATGAACGCTGAAAAAGGATGGTGGTAATTGAAGTCAAAACCATTCATAAAATGAACCCAAAACACAAGGATGACTTCATCATCAGGGTTGGAATTAGGAGGCCATAGAACATAGGTCTTCATTGTTAAAAGCCAAAACACAAGGATGACTTCATCATCAGGGCTGGAATTAGGGGGCCATAGAACATAGGTCTTCATTGTTAAAAGCCAAAAAATGCAGTGCGATTGAGAATAAATTTTGTAGGGAATGTGGTCGAAGACCTTAATAAAATATCTTGTTTTATCTCGTTTAGCTTCAGATATCACAAAAAAAAAACAAGCTAATAGGCTTATTGCTGGAATTTGTAGGCTAATGGCAAATATTAAAGGAGCACGGCAGCAAATGAGAATGCTATACTGAACAACTTCAACCTTAAATTTAGTCTTACATGACATGGATTACAGAATGGTGAAGTAGCGGGACGGGTTCTACTTCCTCGAGCTAGAGGAAAAAATGAAATGAAATATTTGGCATTAACAGCCCCTTCGGGGCCTCAAATCTAGCTTCAACCTTGTTTGTGCGTGTGAAGTTATTATTTTTGCAACAAAGAAGAGGACGTCCTGAGAAATTTGAGAAGCTTCACATGAAAGTGTTATACTTAGGTGTTTTTTCTTAGACTTTTGCAAGAGGTGGAGCAGAGAAAAATACTTTAAATCACATTTTAAGCAACAAACTCCACCAATAGACCACTGGACCCACATCTGAAAACATGTCAGGATGACAAAATGGAGACAAAAGCGCAAAGTCTATGAGATAGAATGAGAAAGGGAATGGAACCCAACACCAATAGGAAGGTGTACGCACAAGAACTCCCCCAATGTTTAAAAGCAGAAAAATTAGAGGACATGAGTTGTCAACTTTTAACTTACACAACTCCTAACGAGGCACGGAGGATAGGTGTATGATTGCATATGAAACTTTCTATCGTCATTGATGGTAGTCCAAACGGCACGTTCCAATGCAATACAGTAAACTGTGAAAAATATGCAGAAAACTAAAGAAAACTAATACTGTTCATACTTTCTTACTAAAGTGCAACTATGGTCTGGAATCAGCCTGGGCCTCAACCAACATGCCATCCGATCACCACGATCCCAAACTATAACTACCTCCAGCTGAGCATTTCAAGTTGGATGAGGTTGGTTTCTACTTGTGGGCGCCACTTAAGACAAAGACTTCCTCTATTGCGTTCGATGTCTGCTGAATGAAAATCAAAGAGTATGCAAGCCGGGGTATTACTGCCCATTCGTTCTACATGCTCTACTTACTTACTTACTTAAGTGGCGCTACAGTCCGGAATGAACCTGGACCTCAACCAACATGGCTCTCCAATTAGCCCGGTACTGAGCTAACTGCCTCCAGTTGCGCACTCCATCATCATCTTGCTGGGAGTCATGTTTTTCGCTCTACATGGTCCAATGCAGATTTTTCTGACTAAGGGTATGCCGCTTTACACCTTCGTGGTTGAATCTTCGTCTCCATAGCCCTTCAACACAAATGCCACCGACGACTTTTCGAAGAATTTTTTTCTGAAATCGACCAAGTATTTCTGTATCCACTTTGGATACCGCCCATGTTTTAGCGCCGTAGAGCAGGGCTTGGATGATCAGGGTTTTATGTAGGATCTCATTAGTGGTTCGAGTGAGGGCTTTACTACTAAATTGCCTTCTTAGACTGAAGAAACAGTGTTTAGCAGGAGTAATACTTCGTTTGATTTCTGACGAGATGTTGTTGTCAGAGTTAATAGCGAAGCCGAGGAAGACAAAGTCCCGTACTACCTCAAAGTTATATATGATGTTGTTTGTCCTTTCATGTTGACAGCATTTACTTAGTCTTACTCTTATTAACTGCTAAACCCATCTTTGCAGCATCCTTCCCTATACTAGCAAATGTGGCTACGAAAACACGTTGAGTCTGAACAATGATGTCAACAGCGTTGATTTATGGAAGATTGTACCTCTGGTGTTTGCTCGGGAGTTTTGAACAATCTCCTAAACAATAGACATGGTCCTGTATAGGTCGTCTCAATAAATGCTGTATTATGCATCATTGAAATTGATGAACAGATCGTTGGTATCGATTAAGACTTCTTGGGTTATTTCCAGGATCTGCCGAAGTGTGAATATTTAATCAGTTGTGGACTTTATTTATATATAAAACCACATTGATAACGGCCAATCAGGTTGTTGCAGTTAACGGTTTCAAGTGTTAATGTAATATGGTACATGGGATGTTGCAGGCGATGTTGATGAAACTTATGCCTCTGTAGTTAGCGCGCGGTTCGGAGGTTCTCCTTTTTCGTGAATCGGTTAAATGATGATGAGGTTCCATTCGTCAGGGATACTTTCATTCGTCCAGTAAATGTAACTTGCCAAATAATTTATAGTGACTTTATAAAGATTGGCAGGAAGGCCGTCATTTCCGGCAGTTTGGATATTTCATTCCTCACTTCATTTAGGTTGTGTGGTTGGTAGTTTTCGCTGTCATGTCGTCGCCAATATTAAATGGTTCGTTCTGCCTGAAAGCAAAATATTTATGCATCGCTGTCAATTAGCCTTAGTCCATTCCCAGGTCATTTCTCGTGTAGGCTCTGTTTTCCTTCAATATGGCAAAAGTTTTCCTGTTTTCCTACCTATGCACAGTGGCCGATAGGTGCCCAGGCTCTTGCTATATACAAAAAGGTAACCTAACCTCAACTTAAAAAAAGCACATGTATTTTGCGTGTACCGACTGACTGTCTGTCCGACTACTACAAGTGTTGTTTGTTGTTGTTTTTTGTTGTAGATTAGATCAAAGAATTTGGCAAATACGCTCTGAAAAAGCTAAAGAGAAATTTGAAATCCGAAAAAAATATATTCAGTCTGAGTTTCGAACAAAAATGTGTTCATTAGTCGACAAACCTAAGACAGTTGGAAGTGGAACGTCTAACGATGGAAATACTGCGAGAAATTTTTTTTAACAATCCCGATATGACTGCCAATATAACAGGCCTTGACAAGGACTTGATTATCAGATGCTCAACAATTTTGCAAGCAATGTCATCAGGCTACAGTATCAATCCGGCAAAATTCGGAGACTATGCATTAGAACCTGCAAACTTCTGATCAGGTAATATCCTTGGTACTACCTTCCTCCTTCAGTTCATAAGGTATTATTACTGGTCCTGATGTTATACAAAATTGCTTAGTGTCGATTGGAGAGATTTCTGAAGAAGCTGCAGAAGCAAAAAACAAAGACATAAAATTGTTTAGGCTGAAGCATACGCGCAAAATTTCAAGAGTCCTGACGAATACATAACGGGTCAAGGAAAACTTCCATGTAAGCCAAAGTCGAAGCTATTAAAATCAGCTATTGATTTACTTGAACAATGTATATAAATTTTTTTATTTTTTTTCTTAAATATATTTGTTCAATTTTTGCTTTATAATTAAATCGTGTACAAATGAACTATGAAAAAATCTTTAATAATTCTGTGGTTCTTGTTGTTAAATTAATATTACATTTTTGCCGTTTGTCAATTTTAGACTGATTGTTCCTATGGCAGCTGCATGATATAGTATCCCGATTTTCACTAAGCTCGCCCTGGTTATGTAAAGCTGTTTTTAATGAAAATTATAAGGTTGCGTTGCAATATTATAATGGAAAACAAAAAAGTTATCTATACAAACACTTGATTTCAGACCTATCGTTCATATGACAGCTATATGATATAGTGGTCCGATCCGCCTGATTTTTGTACATCATCTTACTATAAATTTATAAAAGTTTTGTGGTAAGTTTCAAGCCTCTACCTCAACTAGAAGTATTTTTGGCCGCCCTCCCCATTCAACAGGAACCAGTGTGCTATGTGTCAAAATCTCCCAGCACGATTTTATCATTTTAGTCTGGTAATTGCTCATAAGTTTTGCCCAGGAGCACGTAGAAACGTTCTTTCCCAATATTATATTTATCCCCAATTGGAGCGTGACCGCATATAAGCTTATGTTGGAGAATTTGGCCTCGATACGAATTTTTACAATGTGTTCGCTAATGTCTTGAAAATATAATACTTCTTGCCTTAGTCTGGTACTTATAACAAATCCACATTCGTATAGTCCCTGTTTCTGCTCACTATAGCACGGTCCGTTGTAGATGTCATATTGAAGCGGTTCAGCATGAACCCAAGTAGCACTTATGTGACTTATTGTTACCGCGACTCGTGTGACTTTTATTATGATGATAGTTGTGGATGCTATCAGTGTTACCGCAGGGTCAATTTTTTTATGAGTCCCAGAGGCTAAAAATATGAGTCGTTTTGAAAATAAATGAGTCCTCTTGAAATATTTTTTTTTGGTTTATGACAAAACAAAAAAAATTAATTCATAAATATTAGTAACTAACTAATCACATGAATCACATACGTAGGTATTATCACAAAAAAAAGTATGTGTTTTCAAAGTATAAAAGAATATTATGAAATAAAAAAGTTTTAAAAAGTGCATTGTAAGAAAAACAAAAAGAATTCAGGAGGTAATTAATGGCGTTTTCCACTGGGAAAAAAATCAATTTATTTTTTGATCTGAAGCTGTCAAAAGACCGATTTTGTACAGTTGTTGTGTTCCATTGGGCAAAAAAATTGATTTTTTTTGATCTTATAGTGCTTACACACCGAATCATAAACTGAGTTTTTGGCAAAAAGTTTACGTAAACCACTGGATGCTTTCACACCGACTCTAACCAGGTTTCGTTTGACATTTCAATCAGCTGTGAATTGTGATACTAGCTGCAACATTTGTGTGTGAAAATATTGTAATTGAATAATAAAATGAATTCTAATATAAAATACAAATTTTTGGCGCAGCAAGCTCGTTAGTACCCAGGGCCTAGCTTTCTCACAACCATTCATTTGTGCGTGTGTACTTCTTGCACGATGGCGGGACCTCCTGTTTTATGCCGACTCCGAACGGCTAAGTTGAGATAAGCTATTCTTGACAATTGATACTACTCGGATTATTTGTCAGATCATCACGAGAGGAGGGCCAGTGAAAAATCATTTAGGTGCTGCTACGGCTGGGAATCGAACCCAGACCTCCTGCGCGGCAGTTCATCGCACTAACCATGGCGCCACTGAGCCCTCGAATTCTAATTTAATCAAACTAATATTAGCATTTGAAGTTCAAAATGAAACAAATCTAAAGATTTTGACAACAGTTTTTGACTCTCAAGCCCGCCGCTTGTTTTGTTTTTATTTCATCTGGTGTGTAAATTTCTGAAAAAAAAAACATTTGTTTTGACAGCGAGTTCATCAACTGTTTTGTGGGACGTGTGGAACACGTGTAGAATGTATGAAAAGGTGTGTTCTTTCCAACAACCTTCAACAAGATGACGTCTGCGAAGTGATTATGAGAAGGTTACGTCGTAACCTACAAGGTTTTGAGAACAATTCGATGAAGGTTTCAGGTGTTTTTGCGAAAACTCAGTTTTCGGTTCGGTGTGAATGCACTATTAGATCAATTTTGCAAATCTGTATTTTTCTGCAGATTCACCAATATATATGAAAGTTGTCAGTTTGACTAGAGTGATTTTCATTTTGATGTATTACTTTGGTTGTGAAAAACAAGAGTGCTTTGCGTTTGGATTTATTAATGGATATAGACACAGAAAATAAAGTTATCCGTAAACTATTAAATTCATCTATTTCGACTTCGTCTTCCGAAAGTGATGAAGATAATTTCTGTATTTTCAAATTTTTGTTAAGTTTTAAATTTTGGCAGCTACACCGACGCTAACTTCACAGACACGAAATGACACCAATACAATGGCAAAAAAAAAATCTGAATCGTGTTCCATTGACACTCAAAAAGATCAAATTTCAGATCAAAATCTAGATTTCCCAATTGAAAACGCCATAAACAAAACAAAAATTTTAATATAAGAATAGCTGTCAATTTGCAGTCCAAACTTTTTCTTAATTGCCTGAACAGTGTCCAAGTCAAATCTATTAGATTTTTTTGTTTTGATCAGCTGAAGATCCGAAAATTTTTTTTCTGCGGCTGCAGAGCTCTAAGGGAATGTCATCAGTTTCATAATAAAGTTAGCAAACACTACGCAACCTTTTGAATATTAGTTTTTGTTCTGAGAATTGATCTAAAAGTCTTTGGACTTCCAAATTGATTGTACCATATTATATTAAATGTTTATTTGTATTCTTTCAAAAAAATGAGTCCAGTTTTACTCAAATGAGTCCCCGTGGTAACTCTGGATGCTATACAGGAAGTTTCTAGATCCAGCCTGTGAGGTTTAAAAAATGGATAAGATCTCGTATACTTTTACCCGTGATGTCGCTAAGGTTGTCGAAGAATTCTTGGTCAAACGCAGGCAATCTGGCTCTTGCTAGTGCCTTACATTTGCAGATAAAATGGGAGAGGGTTTCTCTCTCATTTGTGTTCTTGCAACTGCGGCATTGAGGGTTTTATGGGATTACTAGCCTCATGGTCTCCAATTGACTAGTGTCCCGTGACTATCGCCGTAATTCTTGCAATATCTGGACGGGTTCTATTCAGTAGGTTGTTTGTTCTGTTTTTGTCGTAGGATGGCCATATCTTCCTCGATATGACGTAATTTGTTAACCCTCTCCATTTAGAGTCGGAAGTATGTGTGGATTTGCCCCTAACCACAATTAGCTGGACCCTTGCCGCAAGTGAGCCGAGTATAGCTGAGCCTTGTCTGGCAAGATCGTCTGCACCCTCATTTTCTTCAATGTCACTATGCCCTAGGATCAGATGACCACGTTCGTTCTGGCATTCCTGTACCAGTTTGGAGAATATGGTAGCCGAGTTGATGGCCTTAATGGCCACTTGACTATCTATGAGGATAGCAATATTTTGCTTTTTCGTAGTGTTATGCCTCAGAAGCGTGCAATCCTCTCAGATAGCCAGTAATTCCGCCTGGAATACGCCGGCGAAATCCGGTAGGCGGTATGATAATGATATTTTCAGTGATTCCGGATAGACGCCGGACCCCACACCACAATTCATCTTAGATCCGTCGGTGTAGACGACTGTGTCGAAATCTCTGGTATAAAAACCTACGTGAAGATGATCTCCGACCACATCGGTCAGTGATCGTCTTTTGATAGCGCTAGCCGACATGCTTGGCTTGGTTGTGGTTGGTTCTTTTTGAGGCCGGGCGCTAGGAGCCACCTCTTTAGACCTGTCCCGCTTCGCGGCCTGCCTCGGTTTGTATTGTCAACGATTGCCTGGTACTTGATTTTGTCAGCCTGGTCCCTTTCGTAGACCTTTCCGGCTGCTTCATTTTTAGCTATCTTTCCTAAAATAAAGAGGGCCATCTGGTACTCGCTCTTAGTGGCCTTCCCTGCCGATTTTCGTTTTGTTGTTGTTGGTTGTTTTGTGGCCAAGGTGCTGGCCTTAGCACTCTCGTCGATTGGTGAACGGACGATTGTCTCCTGACTGGAGGCCTCTGATGAGGTGTCCACCGTAGGTACATTCAGCTGGTCTTTTTCTTTTATATTTTGTTTAATATATGGATTTTCCCATTGTATTTCCTGGACAGCAGTAAAGTCTGCTTTATAAAGGGTAAGGAGTCTCGCAAGCTTTTCGGCTTTAACATTTCTGTCAAACATTTTAACATTACAGGTGCAGATATGGAAGTCGTTGGCCTTTTTCGTCTAGGAAATGGTCATCAACAGTTATATCATTTCTTTACTATGTTTTTTTAAGTCTTTCCTTGAACACGTTGTTTACCCAAAATATAATTCCAAGCCTTGAGCTCCAAGTATTGAGCAGAGGACATCACACCAGATTTAGGCTTTAGGCATTCTGATCAAGCGTTTGGTATAGTGTTTCTTATGTTTTTTTTTTTGATCAACAATCCCACTAATGAGTAAAGGAATTTAACAGCAAACAACTAATGCGGTTGATATCTAACCCCACCATTAGGTTCTAGATTTTTTCTTTAGTTGACTTTTGCTTTGTTGTAAACTTGTTACTTTTAAATGAGCCCACTACTTATGTTCGACAATTTAAAAAAATGTGTCACTCATATCGACTCATTAAGAAATTCACAAATCAAACAATTATAACTAAAACCAACAACATCAGTTCTGCAATTACAAATAATTAAAAATAAATTATTTTTAACTCACCATTTTATATATCCCCCAGTTAATTAATACAACTCTTCACTACATCTGTGCAGAAATAAAAAAAACTACCTACAGCGCAAAATAAAATCACTAATGAGAATTTTCTAGCAATTACGGATGACCGATATCCATATTAAACAATTGCTGAATAATAAAACAATAAAGGACTTACCATACATTATTCTCTCTCGAAAAAAAAATAACATTGTCAGTCCACAAAAAGAAAAAAAGCCATAAATGCAACATTAACCAATAGCCCATGCCTACGCATAACCCCACGCCATTATTCAACCGACAAAAAATAAACAAACACAAAAGATAAAGAACACAAACACAAAAAGTAATAGACTTTACACAAACCAAGCGCATCCTGTGGGAATTGCCACCATCATGCAGATCCCACCTCTGCCAACAAGAGCAAAGCGCCACATAATATCGCTCATTATTTCACGCAGTTAATTGACGCGAAAAATGCCGCAATCTCTTTTTTTTTTCAATATTTTTTTCCCAATTTGTTATACATACAAAAAATCCTTTTTTAATGAACGCTGACGTATCAGTCAGGGGAGCAGGACGTCCTTTATGACTATGCTAGACTACCACCAGTTGAAAATAATAAAATCAACAAAATTACTTTCGAAAAAAAAGGAATTGCCAACAATAAAACAATACATGAATGGTCGGCAGGATAATGCACTTAATTCCCATTCCTCGGTGTGGTCGTGGTGTGCGTGAATGTAGGTGCCAGGGATGCCAATTTTGTTGAAGAGTGCAATGGTAGGCGATGCGATTATATGAAAACATAAAAATTGTTCTATTATCCTCGCAATGGTGACCACTGGGTATTTAGTACTTTGACAGTAGATAGGGTATAAGCCCATATGTAAAGCTTTGGCGGCAGCAGATGGGAGTTGTGTCCTTTTCAGAGATATTAGCAGACCCATGAAGGAAAGATGGATAAAGGATAAATCACCTAGTAAGAGCACACGGTTTTCTCACCTCGAAATCCATAAGGGGACATGGCGGTCTCCAGATCAAAGAACAGTCAACCAAATTGATCACATTGCGATAGACAAGAGGCACGCATCATACGGTTTCCTCACCTCGAAATCCATAAGGGGACATGGCAGTCTCTAGATCAATGAACAGTCAACCAAATTGATCACATTGCGATAGACAAGAGGCACGCATCCAGTATTTTGGATGTCCGAACATTCCGAGGGGCTAACATCGACTCGGACCACTACCTTGATGTAGCCAAGGTAAGAATGTGGATATCCACCACGCCACAAAAAAACAGAAATACTGTGAAAAAAATTAATGTCGAAAGGCTGCAATCGCAAGAGACCGCCAAGACCTTCGCGCAACGAGTATCCCTTTACCTCTCGACTCACAACACACCACCAGCATCTTATGTCAAAGAAAAATGGCAACAGCCGCAACTGATGTGCTACGTTTCTCGCGGCCACCTGCAAGAAACCCCTGGTTTGATGAGGAATGCCGACAGATGCTCGCAGCCAACTATCCTCGAGGCCAACAAAGCTAAGCGCAGGTGAAGACGAGAGCTGCCATTGAGCTCTAAAGGCAAAGAAGAATGGAAGAACATCGGCTTTTCAGAAAGAAGAAAAAAGAGCAAGAAAAGCGCTTGATCGAGGATATAGAGAGGTGCCACTCCAGGAACGATGTTCGCAAGTTTTACCAAAGTGTAAAACGTCAAAGCCAAGGATACAAGGCTCGAACAGAAGCCTGTCGAGATGAACAAGGAAATATTGTAGTTGAGACACAGTCGATGCTGAGGATATGGAAGAACCACTTCTGCAGACTGTAAAACGGCGATGACGAACAACATTCCGCTGTCAGGCAGAACGAATCATTCAATATTGGCAACGACGGCGAAAACTGCCAACCACCCGACCTGAGTGAAGTGAGGATAGCTATATCTAAACTTAAGCTTAAAAAGGCTTCCGGAAATGAAGGCCTTCCCGCTGAGCTTTATAAAGCTGGCGGAGATGACTTCTCCTGGTCGGATGAAAGCATGTCTGAAGAATGGAACCTCAGCACCGTTTGCCCGATCCACAAAAAAGGAGACCCTCTGAACTGCGCCAACTACAGAGGCATAAGTCTGCTCATCATCGCCTGAGAGATCCTATCTGCCGTAATATGTGAACGACTGAAACCGTTAACAAAAAACCTGATCGGCCCTTATCAGTGTGGTTTTAGGCCAGGAAAGGCCACAACCGATCAAATTTTACACTTCGGCAGATCTTGGAAAAAACCCAAGAAGTCCAAATCGATACCCACCACCTATTTATTTACCTATTTATCGATTTCAAAGCCGCATACGACAGCATTTATAGGGACGAACTTTACAGAGCCATGTTTAATTTTGCTATACCGCCCAAATTAATCCGTTTGTGTAGGATGATGATGGAGAATTCTCGCTGGACCATCAGGGTCGGAAACGAACTCACCGACACATTCGATACCAAAAAAGGATTTAGGCAAGGCGATGCGCTGTCATGTGACTTTTTCAATTTTATTCTTGAGAGGATTTTCGAAACTCCCGAGCCAACATCAGAAGCACAATTCTTCAAAAATCGGCGCAACTACTAGCATACGCCGACGATATTGACATCATTGGTAGGACTCAACGTGATGTCATAGCCCCGTTTGCTAGTATAGAGAAGGAAGCGCAAAAATGGGTTTAGCAGTAAATGAGGGTAAGACTAAGAATATGCTGTCAACGCGAAAGGACACACAACATCGACGAATTGGACAGAACATCACCATTGACAGATATAACTTTGAAGTAGTACGGGACTTTGTCTACCTCGGCTTCGCTATTAACTCTGACAACAACATCTCGTCAGAAATTAAACGAAGAATTACTCTTGCCAACCGCTGTTTCTTCGGGCTAAGAAGGCAATTTAGTAGTAAAGCCCTCACTCGAACTACTAAGGAGAACCTATATAAGACCCTGATCATCCCAGTCCTGCTCTACGGCGCTGAAGCATGGACCGTATCAAAAGCGGATGAAGAAATCCTTGGTAGATTCGAGAGGAAAATTCTTCGAAAAATCTTCGGTCCCGTTTGCGTTGACGGGCTATGGAGACGAAGATTCAACCAAGAACTATACGAGCTGTACAGCGACATGACCATGGTCAAAAAACTCCGCATTGAACGTTTAAGATGGCTAGAACATGTAAAACGAGTGGACACCAATACTCCGGCTCGCAGAGACTTTGATTCCCAGCCCGATGTCGGACGCAGTAGAGGACGACCTCGCCTTAAGTGGCGCGCACTAGTGGAAATCGACCTCAACCAACTTGGGGTGCGCAACTGGAGGCAGTTAGCTAAGGACCGGGCTAATTGGAGAGGCATGTTGGTTGAGGCCCAGGTTCACTCCGGACTGTAGCGCCACCTAAGTAAGTAAGTAAGTATGAAGTCTTATGGAAAAACATTTGGCGACTTCTTTAAATACTTCTAATCAGCCTAACAGAAAAAACTTTGTTTGCTTGTAAAAGGCCTTACAGAAGCAACTTATAGGCATCGCAAAATGGCTCTCCGAAAATATTTGCAAGCCTTCTCGAAGTTGAAAAACAACTATTTTTAACTTTCTCTTACAAAGAGAAAGATATTGTTTTCGTGAACATTTTCGACTTCGAGATTTTGATTGATTCTTACATTACGATGATAGCGGAGCCTAAAAAAGTGGTTTTTGGAATTCCGTCCGTCGGTCTGTCGGTCCGTCGGTCATCCGGTCCGTCTGTCCGTAATGGTATCCCCAGCCTAAACGGCTTGACCGATTTTCTTCAAACTTCGTATCCAAGCTTGTTTTGGTCATAGTTCTAGGCCATTTTTTATTTGATTTTAGCCATGTTAATAACGGTACCTGCCATATAAAAATTGCACATAACCTTAATTTTCTCGAAAACGGCTCTAACGATTTTGATTAAACTTTCTATATACTATGACAATATTAGTTCCAACAAAACTGCATACCCAGTTTTTTCGAGAAAATCCATATAACGGATTTTGTCATTTAGGCCATATAAAGAAAATTGTTAATTTCTCGCAAACTTTTATGTCAAATTGAATGAAATTTAATATATATACTACAATTACAGCTTGAAGCAATTCCACATAATAAGTTTTAGCCCAACTATCACTAAACGGAATTTTCAGTTTTGGCCACTAACGGAAAATCATTATTATTCACATTGACATCGATTCCTTCAAAATTCGGAGTAAACATTCGTATAAATACATTTCCACAAAATTTATATCATTTTAGCATCAATAATCAAAATGCGTACTATTTGATCTAATGCCCAACTTGCTGTGAAAGAGAAAGTTGCGTACGACCCAGTCGTGCACCCACCACTCGTTTCTTTTTGTTTTATATGTTCATATATTATTTACTTATATTAATTTCAATTTCAATCTCTTATAATTATTAAAACCCAATTCGTTATTATGAAAGTATGAAATTCAATGCAATTAATTATATAAAAACTCTTATCTTGCTGGGATTCAAACTCGCGTTCTCTTGCTCGGTAGTCCAACACGCTTTCCACTAGGCGGTACTCTGGAACATGAAAGACGAGTAAGTACAACGAAGTACTTTAACCGTTCCCGATCTTTTCACCTTTTTTCCGATATTTTCACCTTTTCACATTCTTTTAACCTTAGCGTTTTTGAAGGCTTACATTCGTAAGATCTATATATGCTATGCTTCGGATTAACTTCGTGAGAAGTTGTACCACAACATCTTAAAGTATGGTACATGTACACACATCTCCGGAAGCTTAAAAACAACCTTACAGAGGTTATCATAAGTTCAGTTATGCTTGTGAATTTTTCTGCATAATATCTTAAACAGGCTTCTATCCAAGCAATTGACTGCAAAAATGCTCAACCTTCGCGTACAAGTAATGGGTGATCCATTTCGAGGTTCCCTACTTTTTCAAAGAAAAAAACACAGAAAATTCAAATTTAATGGAGAATGTTTATTATCATTTTAAAGAACATTGTTTGGCAATTATTTTTTGAAGATTATGTCTATCAAATGTCGCAGATGGTCCATCCGTTGAGTCCAATTTTCGATCACTCGTTCGAGCATTTCGACTGGTAACTGGCGAATGACACGCGTGATGTTTTCCTCCAAAGCCTGAATCGAAGCGGGTTTGTCGGCATAAGCATTTGACTTTACACATCCTCACAGGAAAAAGTCTAACGGTGTGATATCACACGATCTTGGTGGCCAATCGACCGGCCCAAAAACGTGAAATTATGTGCTCACCGAAATGTTCTCTCAATAAGTCCATTGATTGATGCGATGTGTGGGAAGTGGCGCCGTCTTGCTGAAACCAAATGTCACGAGCTTCAATTTCAGGCATCAAATAGTCGGTTATCATGGCACGATAACGGTCGCCATTGACGGTTACGTTCGCACCGGCATAATTTTTAAAGAAATATGGACCAATGATTCCACCGGCCCACAAACCACACCAAACCGTTGTTTTTTCTGGCTGAAGTGGCAGTTCTTCAATCTCTTCAGGTTACTCTTCGTCCCAAATGCGGCAATTTTGTTTGTTTACATACCCATTGAGCCAGAAATGGGCCTCATCGCTAAACAAAATTTGCCTCGAAAACGTCGGATCTTCTTGGAACTTTTCAAGAGCCCATAGAGCGAAGCGATGTCGCTTGGGAAGGTCGAGCGGCTTCAGTTGTTGCACAAGCTGTATTTTATGCGCTTTCAAATTAAGATCTTGACGTAAAATGCGCCAAGTCGTTCCATACGTCAGTCCGAGTTGCTGCGAACGGCGCCGAATCGACTCTCTACGGTCTTCGTGTACACTCTCAGCTACGGCCGCTATATTTTCTTCACAGCGTGCTGGACGTGGTCTATTCGGTCGAATACTATCCAATAATGAATGCTGGGTCTCAAAATGGGTGATGGTGTTGCGAATAGTACGCTCAGTAGGCCGATTATGTTGACCATAAGTTAAGCGAAGTGCACGAAACACATTCCTCACAGAACTTGAATTTTCATAATAAAGTTGAACAATTTGTAAACGTTGTTCACGCGTAAGTCTTTCCATTATGAAATGCCAAACAATACTAAACAAAAATAACATGACAGCATGACACGACTCACACGTGATCTGTCAAAAAAGGCTATTGAAAAAAGTATCTCTACTTGGATCACCCTTTACTATGTAAGGCCTACAGAAATAATTGCTTGTGGAAATTAAATTGTATTATCTTATAGAGGAATAATTGCTAGTTGGGCGTCGATTTGACGAAGAAATTCCTTTGTGGATACAAAATTAGGATACGCTTTCTAGTGTTAAGGGGCCAAGTATTAAAAAATCACATAAAAAATTTAAAATTGTAAAACAGTAGTTAAAACTTATAAATAATCCTTATTAGTGAAACTCCTATTTCAGTACATTTGGCAGCACTGACATTGCCATTAAATGGGTACCCTTTTCGCTCAGTCTCCCCCTGCTTGAGGTTGGTGCAGCATATTAACAATAAAAATGATTACTGCATGCGTATAAATCATCGACGATAATGTTGCTTACGGATGACACTGAGGCGTATACACAATATATTCTCGTTTTATTGGTTAACATGGGGTGTTGTGTGTTTGTTGGAAACAGTGTTGAATGTGCAAAGTATAAATAAAAATTATTATTGTTTGAATTATGCCAGTCCGTCGAGAGTTTTTTTTTTATTTGAGGTTTTTAATTGGAATCCCTTGGCATGGGAATTGGGTGCGCAATTTTGCACCCCGATGGCCGATAAGAAGTATGGAAATGTCAACCCCTGTATCTGTATTGTTGTATGCGTGTGGTTTTTATTACTTTGGCGGCCAGACTGCTTTTTGGCACAGCTCTATGATCACCAGAGGTAGTTATCTGGTGTTTGCAGGCATTTTTTTTTTTGCTGTTGTTCGTTTTATCTGACAGAGTCAATCAATCGTGTTGGTTATTGTAAAGGCAGTGCATCTTTTTTTTTGTTTTTTTTTTTTTCTGATATCCTTAGGGACATTCAGATCAGATTTTATTTTATATCAGTGCGAAGGCTGGTGTGTAAAATGGAGAGTATCAAATTGCCTTTGGGATAGAGTCCACTGAGGGAATATGTACTTGTATTTATTTTTACTTTATTTTTTAGTATTAATATTTTTGATGGAATTAATGCGGGATGGACAAAGAGAAGAAAATTGTTTTAATTTTATTTTATTATTCAAAGTGGATTAATATAATTGTGAGAGAGATTTTCAACAAATGAAATGCCCAAGAATTTCGAGTAATGAACATACAGAACATGTTATTTAAAATACTTGCAATTTTCGTTATTTTAATATCGACGTTGTCAGCAGGTATATACAAGGTGGCGCAAAAGTAAGCCTCCTATCAGAAAATGCTATAAATTTTGCGATTGGCCCCTAATGTCAGTTCTGTTTTGACATTTGTGTAGTAAACACAAGCGAAATACACGTTAATATACAATGTTACGCTACACTGCTCCAGAACGCGGAATATTGGTGACTTTTTATTTGAGCAATAATCGGTCGGTGACTTTGGCACAACGTGAATTTCGTCGCAGATTTCCTAGCCGTCCAAGGCCTACTGGTGAAACACTGCGACGTTTAGCCGCTCGCCTCGAAGAGACTGGCACAACACGAGATGCTGCCAGGCGTGGCAGACCCCGTAGTAGCCGTTCTGCAGAGAATATTGCTGCTGTAGACGAAGATGTCATGGAAGCGCCGTCGACATCGACCAGACGACGCGACGTGCCACGCAAATGGATATCAGTCGACGGTCCTTACAGCGAATTTTGGTACTAGATTTGAAGATGTTTCCGTACAAAGTCCAGACGGTGCATCAGCTGTTAGCTGCTGACCGCCAATCGCGTCTAACATACGCTCAAGCCATCCTTAATCACCACCAAGAGGAAGATGATTTTTCATCAAAAATAATCTTGAGTGATGAGGCCCATTTCCATCTTAGCGGGTACGTAAATAAGCAAAATTTACGCTTCTGGGGCACTGAAAATCCGCATGTAACCCACGAAGAGCCATTACACCCGCTCAAAGTCACTGTATGGTGTGCTGTTTTCGGTGGAGGAGTCATCGGACCTTTTTTCTTCGAAACCGTCGCGGGCCAAACGGTTACTGTGAATGGTGAGCGCTACAGAGCAATGATCAACGAGTTCTTTTTGCCGCAACTTGATGAATTGGGATTGGAAAACATGTGGTTCCAACAGGACGGTGCAATGGCACACACTGCACGTGCCACAACCGATATGCTGAAGGATGCATTTCCCGGGCGCATAATCTCCCGTTTTGGCGATTTGCACTGGCCAGCAAGATCGCCTGATTTTACCGCTCCAGACTTCTTTTTGTGGGGCTTTTTGAAGTCGCGGGTTTATGTCAACAAGCCTCAGACTCTTGCAGCTCTTAAAGACAATATCCGTCAAGAATGTGAGGACCTATCGCCGGAAGTTTTGGCCAAAGTGATGGAAAATGCCATAAAAAGGGCTCAAATGACAATCAACTGTGGCGGCGGCCATTTACATGACATCATATTCTCGACTTGATGTAAAAAAAATTAAAAGACCATATAAAAATAATCCACAAGAAGAATCAAAGTTTTTTATTTGTTTTTTTAAATTACAGCCAAAAAACATCGGAAGGTTATTTTTGCGCCACCTTGTGTGTACATGTGGCCCAGGCCCATATGGGGGCTAAGGATTGATTTGCTTATGGTTGCAAGCAGATATATGGCTTGGTATTCCTGCGACTACTCGGCTGGCTTTGTCACTCGAGTGCCTTAGGTGTTCTCTGAAGTTAAGCCGGTGGTCTAGGAACACCTCTAGGTATTTTATGTAGGGCTTCTACTCGATTGAGTTCTCTTCCACTTTTAGTCGTTAGCTCTCAACTTTTTTACAACTGCTTAGGAGAACGGCCTCTGATTTATGGTCCCAAATCTTTACATCTTTGATAGTGTTGTTGCAGTGTTGCGTCACTTCCTCTATGGTTTTGGCCACTACCACCACTACCACTGTCAGCGTATTTGATAATGTTCACCCCTTTTCATTTCGTTATTATCAGACGCATAATGTTCCATAGAGCTAGTCACAGAACTGATCCCTGTGGAACTCCTCCTGTGATTTCGTAAGTTTTTGGTCATTCGTCTGTGTGGAAAAGAGGGTTCTTTCATGGATATAATTTGATGTTATTCGCGTTTTTTTTTTAAATTCTGACCTGCCTAAGCAGTAATATACACATCGCCCTAACAGATCTATTGTGCTTGACGTCAGATGATTTTTAGGTTAGTAGCGTTTCTACTTTCCTAATGTAGCTGATAATACTTTCAGTCGAAGATTTCCTCAGTTCTTCGGGACTTAAAAATTCCCTGAAGAAAGATTCCCTTTTTATACCGTAAAGGGCCGGGCTGTTTCGTCTTCTTCTAGACATAGTCTGCACTCCGGTGAGTCGACTAGACGCATTTTGTTTAGGTGATATCGCAGACCGTGATGACCAGTTAGGTAGCCTACTAAGTTTTTGATATCATGCGAAGATTTAGTATCTTATTGGCATCTGCTTTGAAGGGCTGAATAGCTCTTTTGGCCTGTCTTAGGCCTGGGATGTTTCCCCAGTATGAAACACATTTGTTTTGTTCCCAGTTTTTTATGACCAGATTTATGGCTGATTTGGGGATTGCACAGAAGGGTTCGGGTCCAATGAAGGGGGTTTCCGAACCTTTTCTGGCTAGTTCATCAGCTTTTTCGTTACCTTCAACTCCCTTATGTCCGGGGACCCACCATAGTCTGGTTTTGTTCCTGGAACTGAGTGTTTGGAGGGAGTTGAAGCATTGCAGTACTGATTTGGAGTCAATGATGTGTGAGCTAAGGGCATTTATAACTGCTTGACTGTCCGTGAATATATGGATGTTTGCGCCTTTAATACCTGAGTTGCGTATTAAGTTTGCGCATTCTTTTATGGCTTGGAGCTCAGCTTGAAATACACTAGGGTTTTTCCCCATAGCGTTAGGTACTTGGGCACTTTCATGTTATTTAGCGCTGTCATTATGGTGATCCAGCTTGCCGAGTTGAAGGCACTTTTTAACGTCTAGTGTCACCCCTTTCCACATCGTTCCAGATATGGTTTCACATGATATGACGTTAGACACTGCTTTTATCGTATACGTGGTCATATTAATGTTTGGACAATACGTTATCACCTTCAGTATACTGATCGAGTCTTTGGCGATACTTTGGTATTTTGTCCACTGTGTCTAACATGCACACTGCACAGTGGTCGGTGTGATGATGGTTGTTCTGGTGGTTTGTTCCCATTTGGTATTAGTGCCAGCCTCTGTCTGTTTCATTGTCGTTGGAATTTTCCTTTCGCTTAACATGTCTCATACAGGTTTGTGTATACATCTGGATAGTTTTTGATGGTTTCCTTTATGACAATATTTGGTATGCCATCTATTCGCGCAGCTATTTATTAAAACTCTTAAGCGGCTCTGTTTTGGTAACTTAATTTTTTTTAAAAGTTTGATATTTTCATATAACGGGTGATTTTTTAGCTGGTTTGGTTTTGGCAGCACTGGTGTTTAGTACCTTGTGTCACTGTCAAACAGCTTCAGTTTGGTTTGCAATTTAACCATGGATCGTCTTACAAATGAACACCGCTTGCAAATTATTGAATTTTACTATCAAAATTCGTGCTCGGTTCGAAATGTTCATCGCGCGCTGCTTCCATTTTATGATCGGCATTCTCGACCTTCTGAGCAGTCTATTCGGAAGATTGTGGCCAAATTTCGCACCAAATTTACTTTGTTGGACATTAAACCACCAACACGTTTACGTACTGTGCGTAGTGAAGAAAATATTGCGGCCGTATCAGCTAGTGTGACAGAAGACCGCGAAATGTCGATTCGGCGCCGTTCCCAGCAGTTAGGCCTTTGTTACAGCACTACGTGGAAAATTTTGCGGAAGGATTTGGGCGTAAAGCCTTTTAAGATACAGCTGGTGCAAGAACTAAGGCCAGCCGACCTACCACAACGCCGAATTTTTGGTGAATGGGCTCTTGGAAAGCTGGCCGAGGATCCGCTTTTTTATCGAAAAATTGTGTTCAGCGATGAGGCTCATTTTTGGTTGAATGGGTACGTAAATAAGCAAAATTGCAGCATTTGGAGTGAAGATCAGCCAGAAGCATTGCAACAGCTACCAATGCATCCCGAAAAAGCCACTGTTTGGTGCGGTTTATGGGCCGGCGGCATTATTGGGCCATATTTCTTCAAAGATGATGCGAATCGCAGCGTAACTGTCAATGGTGAACGGTACCGAGCGATGATAACAAACTTTTTTTTGAAATGAAAGTTCTTGACTTGCATGATATGTGGTTTCAACAAGACGGTGCCACAATCTACACAGCACGCAAAACAATGGCGCAATTGCGAGGCGAGTTTGGTGAACAGTTAATTTCACGTTTCGGGCCGGTCAATTGGCCGCCTAGATCGTGCGATTTGACACCATTAGATTATTTTCTGTGGGGGTATGTCAAGGCTAATGTCTATAGGGACAAGCCCGCTTCGATTGACGCACTGGAAGCCAACATCCATGCATTCATTCGTGAGATACCGGCCGATATGTGTGAAAGAGTATGCCAAAATTGGACTCAGGGGATGAGCTACCTGAGACGCAGCCGCGGTCAACATTTGCATAAAATTATCTTTAAACATTAAATTGCAAGGTTCAAACTATCGATTCAAATAAATATTTCATTCATTTTTTCGAATTTTTTGTGTTTTTTTTTTTTTTAAATAAAAAAATACACCTCTTAAAAAATTACCCGTTACATTCACCTACCAATATTAACCAAGCCTTTTAAAATAAAACACCACCAATTTAATTTCTTATAATTTATTCCGAAAAAAATATTTTATTTTTGAATTTTGTCCTTTTTTTCCTTAAGATTTTATAATTTGTTTTTAGCATCATTTTATTTTATTTTTTATTTTTACAAAAAGAAAAACTTAAAATCTTACTTAAATATTAATTTATAGTTTTTTTTTCTCAGTAAGTAAATGCAATACCGATATTGATTGATATTTATTTTTCTACATTTCATTGATTTTTTTTTCATTTATATTAGTTGCAGAATTTTTATATAACGATATGCCATACTAATTAACAATTTATTAGGTAAAAATATTTGTTCACAATTATTTGAATTGGAAATATTTACATGGATATGCATTAGTTAGCTGTAGATTTATTTTTTTCTAATTTTTGCTTACTTTTTTTCTACAAAAGAATATTTAAATTTGATGAAATTTTGTATTTACACGATTTTTTTTTATAATTCTTTTTTTTTCATAGGTTAATTTTCTAGAAAGATTTTTATAATAACAATTTTTTATGCAGGTTTGCTATCTAATAATGAAAATGTTTTTTTTTTGACAACTGCTTTTAGAAAGTATGGGATTTTGACAAAAATATGCGATTGGGTAATGGATATCATAGACTCGTTTGTACTTTCGGAATATAGGTTTATTTTTAAAGAACAGAAATTATTGTTTCATTTTGGTGTGTTGGTTCTTAAGGAATTTCCTCGAGCTAATCATCAGTTGGTAGACCATATTTGAGAGAACTGTTGGTAGTTTCATGCAATTTTTTTCCCTATGGTCGTCTATTTTCCATTTATTTAAGTAAATGGCCAACCTCAGGGGAGTATTTGGGTTTTCGAGTGTGGGCGCATTTCAAGCAATACAATACTATCACTCAAAACCCTTTGCAATGGCAAAAATAATTTTACGAATGCATTTTGGATTGATGTCTTGATATTATTTGACATTATAAGACACCAGGTGTTTGCGTAACACGTATTCCTTAGCATCTTGATTCACAGCATACCAACAGCATCGAATAACGAAGAACAATGGCAACGATGCCAACAAGCCATTAGATCAGCTGCTACTGATTTGATAGGTTTTTGGCCCACCAGCAAGAAACAAGATGAGGAATGCCGACAGATGCTCAGCCAAGAACGAGGCCCACAAGACTAAGCTGCAGATAAACACGAGAGCTGCATTTGAGCTCTATAGGCAAAAAAGAAGGGAAAATCATCGGCTTTTCAGAGAGAAAAAAGAGCAAGAAAAGCCACCAAGCCAAAGAGCTGCCACCCCAGGAACGATGTTCGCAAGTTTTACCAAAGTGTAAAACGTCAAAGCCAAGGATACAAGGCTCGAACAGGATCCTGTCTAGATGAACAAGGAGATATCGTAGTTGACACACAGTCGATTTTGAAGAGATGGAAGAACAACTTCTGCAGACTGCTTAACAGTGATAACGAACAACATTCCGCTGTCAGGTAGAAGGAAACATTCAATATTGGCAACGACAGCGAAAACTGCCAACCACCCGACCTAATTGAAGTGAGGATGGCACTATCTAAACTCAAGCTTAATAAGGCCGCAGGAAATGACGGCCTCCCGCTGTACTTTATAAAGCCGGCGGAGATAACTTGGTAAGTAACATCCACCAGCTCATAAGCCAAATCTTGTCGGTTGAAAATATGCTTGAAGAATGGAATCTCAGCATCGTTTGCCCGATACACAAAAAAGGAAAAATTCTGAACTGCACCAACTACAGAGGCATAAGTCTCCTCAACATCGCCTACAAGATCCTATCTACCGTAACATGTGAACGCCTGAAACCGATTACCAACAACCTGATCAGCCCTTATCAGTGTGGTTTTAGGGCAGAAAAGTCCATAACCGATCAAATTTTCACACTTCGGCAGATCCTGGAAAAAAAACCCAAGAAGTCCAAATCGATACCCACTACTTTTTTATCGATTTCAAAGCAGCCGCATACGACAGCATTTATAGAGACAAACTATACAGAGCCATGTCTAGTTTTGGTATACCGCCCAAACTCCATTTGTGTAGGATGACGATGGAGAATTCTCATTGCTCCTCAGGGTCGGAGACGACCACATCCACACATTCGATACCAAACAGATTTAGGCAAAGCGATACGCTGTCATGTGACTTCTTAGATTCTTGAGAGGATTGTGCAAAACTCCTGAGCCAACCAGTGGGAAAATTTTCCAAAAATCAGTACTACGCCGGCGATATTGACGTCATTGGTAGGACTCAACGTGATATCATAGCCACGTTTGCTACTATAGAAAAGGAAGCGGCAAAAAGGGGCTTTAGCAGTAAATGAGGGTAAGTCTAACGATATGCTGCCAACACGAAAGGACACACAACATCGACAAATTGGACAGAACGTCACCATTGACAGATATGACTTTGAGGTAGTGCCGGGCTTTGTCAACTTCGGCTCCGCTGTTAACTCTGACAACAACATCTAGTCAGAAATTAAACGAAGAATTGATCTTGAAAACCGCAGTTTCTTCAGGCTAAAAAGACAATTCAGTAGTAAAGTCATCACTCGAACTACTAAGGATATCCTATATAATATCCTGATCACCTCAGTCCTGCATCACGGCGCTGAAGAATTTACCGTGTATCAAAAGTGGATGAAGAGATCCAGACGTCGGACGCAGTAAAAGCCGACCTTAGTCAACTTGGGGTGCTCAAGTGGAGCCAGTTAGCTAAGGACTGGGATAATTGGAGAGGCATGTTTGTTAAGTCCCAGGTTTATTCCGTACTGTAGCGGCACAGCTTAGAGAAATCATCCCTTGACTCGTTTCATTTCATAGACTTACAAGACACATAGCTTCAGCTCACATGCACACACGACATGAACAATGCAGTATCATCATTCTTCTTGTTAAAGAACAAAAAAAAAAACAATGGAACGAACTTCCAGAAGACGTATCTCCAGCAATTTCAAATTTACAACAATCCAAGGGCAGACCTCATAAATATTTTCCAGCATCATCTCAAAGCCCTCCTGAAGCGTCATACATTCGCCTGACCTGAGAAAACTATATAATATAAAAAATAGAGCTAAACGATTTAATTTCTCATCTGATTATTTATTGATTTGAACAGGCTATATCACAACCTAATATTTAAGAACCCTTTAAACAACAAAAACAGCATTTCCGAAACTCAACGTCATATTTATATCCATTCCCATATTAATTTTGATTAGCATCGTCAAAATAACCGCCCACTCCTTATTTTGTAGCCCATTAAGTAGTTCCTTATCATACGTCAACATGTATTCCATTATCATACGACAACACCAATTACGAGGAAGAGTTGTAATTCTAATTAAACATTATATTCTACCGTGTACCCCACACTTATTTACAAAATTAAAACCCATTTTCTCCTTCGTCATTTGAAAAATAAACGAAAATCCCCTAAAAGATACTTTATTTCAGTATACATCACATGTTCGGTTTTAATCATCACCTCAGATACTTATTCTATAATTTAACATACACGCGATTCACCTTCCAGCTATCCTTGATAAAATAACAATTAAAATTGAATGTGTCTGTTTGTTTTGAAAATTTTCTTTTTCCTAACCAGGTATCCTGTATTCTCTCGAGGCACATCCTTGGATGTGCTACCGCCTTCTCCATTGTGCTACAATTAAATTTCACTTAATTCGAGTCGATAACATTTTTATTGTTATCTCCGATGAAGGCTAATTAATTGATAAGACATTATGTCATGCTGTGAGAGGGCTATTAAAATTGGCAAAGCGTAAAAGGACATCCTTTGAATGGTTAAATGTCCTCCAGTGCTACAACATCGACTAGTGGCACTGCTGCCACTGCTACTGCTGCTACTGCTACTGCTGGTGTTTTTATCTTTTATTGTTTTATCTGCAAATGAAAGGGGGAAAGAAAACGAGAGAAATGAATTCCATAATGAATGAGAGGTGACCATAAAGTGTCATCCACCAAGATGGATTAGAAATTGAAGAAGATCTTGAAAATTTACCTTCAAGCGCTTTGTCCAGCAGACGAGATTTGGGCACAACTGTTTCTCTTGATTCCAGTACTGGTATCCTTTGGTGTTTGTCACTTTCGACACTCTCCTCGTTGCTCTGCCAGTACACTGATGATATTTTTGCCACACACTGGAAGAACACAAGCACACTTTTAGACACAGACTAAAGCTTCAGGCGTCAATTTTAGGACATTCTTCATCAAAACAAAGTGCGCACGTAAAATCAATAAAATACTAGACACACACACACACAGGCAGAATGAAAACCCAACACCATGTGTGTATATCCTCCCGGAGGGACAAAATTAATTCCTCCAAATGGCAAAGACCATGGAGAAAATAAAGAAAGCAGATCTAACTCCACTTAATACACTTCTAATTGATTACTAGGTGGGCGGTTAAGGCCAAACGTCTGCACCCCCAGGACGAATATCGGAGCTGGGGTTCATTCAGTGTGTCCAGTGGCGTTATTTTTTTCTTCGGTTTTTTTTTTGCGTCCGTAACCCTTAACAATTAGATACAGCTGTCGTCCTGTATGCGTATGTGTGTGTGTATAGTATTCACATGGTTTAACTCTCTATTGCAATAACATACCTTGAGCTTCATGTCGCCATGCTTGAAATGTCATCCACGTACTCGAAATTCCAGACCGAGTCTTGCCACCTCTAATCCCTCACGTCCGACAATATTGTTGTCATACGGTCGGAGAAATGACCGATTGGCGTGGACACCATTTATGAGCCAACTAAGATGGCAGACCGGCTTCGATGGAGCTGAGGTACAATTCACTCGGACTGTGTCTCCGATTTGGTAGCGCGGTTGGCCGCCCGTGATTTGTGGTCCACGTTTTGGGGTAACTGCAAAATGAATAATGTAGTACACAAGTGCACACAAAACGGTATTATGATTATGATTATTATTATTGTCGGAATTTGGAATTATTTGTGGGCGTGGCGGGGTTTGGGGCGAGGGATGTATATTTATACGTGCCGGGACAAATTTGATGGTCGATGGTTGGGGGAGAGAAAGGTTTCAAATTGATTAAATTTTTGCCTGTCTGTGGGGAGGTATCTTACACACGCTTGCTGCGTGTCGTCTGGGCACTTATCATGAGTATGGGATCGAGTGAATTAGTTATGATAAGCTAATCAATTTTTAATTGTTACCCCAATTGGGGGGTGACACATTAAATTGGACTCATTTGCGTAATGACGTAGTTCAAGTGGTAGTGGATAAGTGTTACGTATACGTCAGAGTGTCATTGAAATTGACTACTTTGGAGGATTATAAAATCGTGCGTGATGTGGGGGAGGTATATATTGTCGTAAAGAATGATGATGATGGCCTCTTGATATTGACAAAAATAAAATTTAAGTGTTCTTCCATTAAAGTAGGGATGACTATTTTTGAGACTGATAAATCAATAGGATTAAAATATGTTATTAGGGGGATATATGAGAAGTGAATTTGATTGGGTTATGCATAGGGAATACAAACGTAGGAAGTAACACAGAGGTTAGGTTTTTGTGGGCTTTTCATAGAGATACTTCTGGAGTTAAAAAGTGGTATATACCTGATAAGCCGGTGCTTAAGGATAGTGATGCGATTATTTGAGGACACAAGCGTTCTCACTCTAGCCTCTCACTATCAACTCCTTCTCTCACCTCCACGCTGGTGACTGGTGGGTGCCTAGTACCTCGACTGGAGATGGGGTATTAAACCCCTGTGGAAGGTCGTTGGTGGCAGCAAACGAGAGAGGGGGAGGAGTGTCCTCTCACTAAGGCACTCACTCTCAGGGAGCAGCGGAGGAATTCCCTAGATGGAGTCAACGGTGGCGCCTACAGCCCCAGTTTGATCAAACTCGTAGTGAAATCCCTATATGAGCTGCTTCAACATATTTGAACACCAGGTCTATAGGGATTTCCAATACTGAGCCAGGGTATTGTAAAAGAGTTGGTGGCGGAGGAGCCCTCAATGGGTCAACGGCAGCGCTCATATCCCAAAATGGGCTACTGACATCGGCCCACTGTCCTAGGGTCAAAACAAGGGCCTGGCCCTCCAGGTTGGGGGCTGTGCTTTGGGTTAACAACCCATCCATGGAAAAGAAGCAACCAATAGCCTCGGAAAGGACTGATTTTATTGTTGATGACCATGCTAAACGAAAAAAGGACAACGACGTTCGTATCTGCACCTGGAATGTGAGAACACTAAACAGGAGAGGTGCAGGCGAACAACTAGCGGAAGCCCGAAACTGCTACAAAGCAGACATTACTGCCATCCAGGATATACGATGGGATGGGCCGGGCAAAAAGAGGATGAAAAACTGTGACATCTACTATGGACCGTGTTGTAGTGAGCAGAAACAGCGACTATTCGAATGCGGATTTGTTATAAGTGCCAGACTTAGGCAAGAAGTCTTATGTTTCCAAGACATTAGCGAACGCATTGTAACAATCCGCATCAAGGCCAAATTCGCCAACATAAGGCTTATATGCGCTCATACTCCGACGGAGGAAAAAGATGATTTAACTAAGGATTGCTTCTACGAGCTCCTCGACAAAACAACTACCAAAGTACGATGTTAAAATCGTGCTGGGAGATTTTAACGCAAAGGTAGGAAGAGAAGACATCTTTAGCAGTACTGTCGGAAAATATAGCCTACACGACAACACGTCTGGTAACGGACTAAGGCTAATTGACTTCGCTACGGAACGAAATGCCACTATAGCCAGCACACGGTTACCTCACCTCGATATCCACAAGGGGACATGGTGGTCTCCAGATCAATGAACAGTCAACCAAATTGATCACATTGCGAGGGGCTAACATCGACTCGGACCACTACCTTGTTGTAGCCAAACTAAGGATGCGGATATCCACCACGCCACAAAAAAAAAACAGAAATACTGTGAAAAAATTTAATGTTGAAAGACTGCAATCGCCGGAGACCGCCAAGACCTTCGCCCAACGCATATCCCTTAACCTCTCGACTCACAACACACCACCAGCATCGAATGTCGAAGAGCAATGGCAACGATGCCAACAGGCCATTAGATCAGCAGCAACTGATGTGCTAGGTTTCTCGCGGCCGCCAGCAAGAAACCCCTGGTTTGATGAGGAATGCCGACAGATGCTCGCAGCCAAGAACAAGACCTACAATTCAAAGCTTCAGGTGAAGACGAGAGCTGCCATTGAGCACTATAGACAAAGAAGAAGGGAAGAACATCGGCTTTTCATAAAGAAGAAAAAAGAGCAAGAAAAGCATGCGATCGAGGATATAGAGAGGTGCCACTCCAGGAACGATGTTCGCAAGTTTTACCAAAGTGTAAAACGTCAAAGCCAAGGCTACAAGGCTCGAACAGAATCCTGTCGAGATGAACAAGGAAATATCGTAGTTGAGACACAGTCGATGCTGAGGATATGGAAGAACCACTTCTGCAGACTGTTAAACGGCGATGACGAACAACATTCCGCTGTCAGGCAGAACGAACCATTCAATATTGGCAACGACAGCGAAAACTGCCAACCACCCGACCTAAGTGAAGTGAGGATAGCAATATCTAAACTCAAGCTTAATAAGGCCGCCGTAAATGATGGCCTTCCCGCTGAGCTTTATTAAGCTGGCGGATATGACTTGGTAAGCAACATCCACCAACATAAGCCAAATCTGGTCGGTTAAAAGTATGCCTGAAGAATGGAACCTCAGCTTCGTTTGCCCGATCCACAAAAAAGGAGACCCTCTGAACTGCGCCAACTACAGAGGCATAAGTCTACTCAACATCGCCTACAAGATCCTATCTGCCGTAATATGAGAGCGCCGGAAACCGTTTACCAACAACCTGATCGGCCCTTATCAGTGTGGTTTTAGGCCAGGAAAGTCCACAATCCATCAAATTTTCACACTTCGGCAGATCCTGGAAAAAACCCAAGAAGTTCAAATCGATACCCACCACCTATTCATCGATTTCAAAGCCGAATACGACAGCATTTATAGAGATGAACTAACTATACAGACGATTACGTCATTGGTATAGGAGTCAGCGTATTGTCTTAGCCACGATTGCTAGTATGCCTCTCCAATTAGCCCGGTCCTTAGCTAACTGCCTCCAGTTGCGCACTCCAAGTTGGTTGAGGTCGATTTCTACTTATACGCGCCACTTTAGGCCAGGTCTACTGCTACTGCGTCCGACGTCTGGCTGAGAATCGAAGACTCTAGACCGGGGTATTGGTGTCCATTCGTTCTACATGTCCTAGCTATCTTAAACGTCCAATGCGGACGTTTGAAGTCATTTGCAGCTGCCCTGTTAAGCTTAGGTCAGGTTAGGATGCAGTGGCTGCACGCAATGCGCATGCAGACTTAGATCATAAAAGTCCGTTATGGTAACACGTGGATATGTCGAATTCTCTATATTCTTATATCTAATTGAAACATTCAGAGCTGACTATGTAGCGTAGGAAGTTTCTGACATTGATAATAGCCAGCTCAACTATACTGGCGAAGAAGTTTCCCAGATGGAGTTTTTTTTAAGAGACATAGACAAGAGCATCGAAGGTGTGTAAAACTTCCCTTCAGTTTCTACAGAAGTCATTGCTGAAGAGGCCTAGTATTTTTGCGTGTAGGCCTTTAATAGAGTGCCCTGTAAGGGCACCGATTCACTATTTACGGATAATGGCTGTTGATGTTGGTTTCGATTTAACGACAGAAGAGAGCGCATAAAGAAGGCTTAAATTGCCTGATGGCATGGGATATGTTGGCTTTGAGGGCCGCTGTGGTTTGTGGCTTATTTTCATAGACCCGCAACTTCAGAAAATCCCAAATGAAAAGTATAACGGGGTCAAATTGCACGTTATCGATGCCCAGTTCACATCATCTCCACGTATGATGACCATGTCCGCGAATCTCTCGTGCAGAATTTCCATTGAAGCATGAGCTGTGTGGCACGTAGCGCTGTCCTGTTAAAACCGCATGTCGTTGGTGTTAATATCATCCAATAATTGCCAAAACAAGTTGGTAATCATCGACCAATAGTGCTCGCCCTTGACGATGATGGCATGGCCATCACGTTGTTAAAGAAATATGGACCGATGATGCGCCCAAAATCTACACCAAACAGTAACTTTTTTTGAATGCATTGAACGCTCGTGGATTTCATGTAGATTGGTATCATCTAAAATTCGAAAATGGGCCTCATCGCTGAAAATGATTTTTCAATGAAAATTGGGGTCATTTTCCAACTCCTCCAGAGCCCATTCAGGAACACACGTCGTTGTTCATAGTCGCTTACCTTCAGCTCATGCATCAATTGAATTTGGTACGGGTGCAGGCTCAAGTCACGACTCAAACAAGTTGTGGTCTGCGAAAGGACGAATTCTTAAGAGCGACGCGAAATCAAATGCCTTGGATTCTCCTGGAAACTCTCACGGTCAGTGGCGATGTTTTCGGCAGATCTTGAGTTGTGTTTACGTATGAATGCTGGTTTATCGTTTATTGAACCAGTGGACTCAAATTTATCCACCAAACTGCTAATAGTCCTTTCGGTGGGATGATTATTGCGCCCGCAAACGTTGCCCAAACAGAACACCCAGTTTGATAAAAAACAAATTTTATCATTTGCTCATGTTGTTGAACGCTATGTTCGTTCCTGGTTATTTTGCAAAACAGGCTGAATAAATTACAGCCAATTTGACAGATGTAGGCTTCAGTAATATGGCCGCCATCAACTGTCAGAGTTTGGAAGTTCATATTCGAAGACAAATACGGACCTTATGCTTCTGTAGTTGACAGTTCAGATTTGTTACGAATCTGGCAAAGATGCTGTTGTTGCATTCTTTAGACATACCTTACATACCAGAGTAAGTTAAATCAGGTTCTTTTCTTCTCCTTTTGTTTTGTAAAGGGTCCGCCAAATAACTTTTTTTTTGAAAATGCTATAAAAAAAACTACTGAATATTTTCTCAAATTTTTTTTTATTTGAAAGTACAATCCTTCCGGTTAAAATTGAAAAATAATTTCATTCAAATGGCTGCCTCGGCTGGCCATGCCTACACGATCAGTCCAATTTTTAAGCACATTATCGATTGTGGGCAGCTGTTTTTCACCAATGGCTTCACGAATATTGTCCTTTAAAGCGTTAATTGTCTCTGGCTTGTCGGCGTAACACTTATCTTTAACGGCACCCCACAAATAATAGTCCAACGGTGTCAAATCGCAGCTCCGAGGTGGCCAAACGACATCAGCTCTGCGGCTGATAATGCGATCTTCAAAAGCTTCGGCTGTGTGGCACGTAGAGCAGTCCTGTTGAAACCAAATGTTGCCAATATCCTCCTCTTCAATTTTTGTGAACAAAAATTCGTTCAACATGGCCCGATAACGATCGCCATTGACTGTAACGGCCACTCCTTGCTCATTTTCGAAGAAAAATGGCCCAATTATGCCTGTGGAATAAAATCCGCACCAAACAGTGACTCGTTTTGGGTGTATCGGCTTTTCAATGTATGCGTGCGGGTTTTCTGTGCCCCAAATCCGACAATTTCGCTTGATTACATACCCGCCAAGATCAAAATGAGCTTCATCTGAAAAGATGATTTCTTTTGGCAAAATCGGCATCTTCTCTAAGTCGATCGCAGGCCCACTTAGCGAAGCGAAAACGCATTGGATGGTCAGTTGGCTCCAACTCCTGAACCAATTGGACTTTGTATGGCGTCATAGCAAGGTCTTTATGCAAAATTCGTCTCAATGATGTCTCCGAAATCTTCAATTGTTGAGAACGACGGTGAATTGATGTTGACGGCGCTTTACGCACACTTTCTGTCACAGCAGCAATATTCTCGGGTGTACGCACTGTTTTTGGCTTTTCACGCTTTGGTTTATCGATGAGGATGCCAGTTTCTTTCACTTTTTTCACAAGATAACGAACATACGGAGCTGACGGTGCTTCTCTTCTTCCCAAATCCGTACGCACTTTTCGCACACATTCTGCAACATTACCATGATTTTCAAAGTAATGTCGCAATATTTCCCAGCATTGTTCAAGCGTATTCACAACCATATTCGTTCAGCGGAAGGATAAAACTGATTATCTGTCGAATCAGACATGAGCTAAGTGTTACCATTGACGAAATAAGCACTAGTTGAAAAAATAAACGTAAGATGGCGGACCCGTTATATACATGTCGTCTTGAATACTTTTTGTAGCTCTTACAGTCATGTTCAACACTGCCTAGTATGCCACATTTTTGGTTGTTGGGTTAATAATTCCTGATAATCGGAAATAATCATATATGACATTAACGGCACATACAGGCCCTCAAGCCTATAGCTCCTCCATTCATTTTGTATGAGAAGATAATTGTTTTGTCACAAAGAAGGGGACCGCCTGTTTAACACCGAATCCGAACGCCAAATATGAAAAGCTTCTCATGACAATGTTATTCTTCAGTACCTGTTACTTTCGGGATTTTAAGCAAGGACCTCGCGCATATAGTAGTAAAATGCACTAAACACAAGGCCACTGCATCCACTAATCGTATTTATTGGTAAATATCCTCCCGAAAAAAAAAACGGGCAACGGAACTATGACCTATAACCCTATAACCTACCCCAACCTCATCCATAACCTCTGTCTAATTTTTCAATCAAATCCATCTTCGCTGTCTACCCAATTTTGAATGCTGGTTGTTGTGCCACCAATCTAGATTGAGGCAACTAATCGCCTGGTGACATTTTTTTCACAAATCTGACATATTTATCTCCCAGCGAAATAGATTTTAATAAAACAAATCATCCATTTGCTTTGATGTGCCCTCTTAATCTTCATCTCATACTGCCCGTTAATTAGCTTGAAAAAGGAAGACAAATCTCGCTACTGCGAATGATGGGGCGTCGAAATTCCGAAAGAGACAAATTTCCACTAAAAAATTAAAATTGAATTCTCCCCGTCATTAATACTCATTAAAGCACAAAATAGCAAAGGCAGGGCGCTGAAAACAACAAAAAAAAAACCCCCAAAGCAACCCCTGAGACGAAGAAGTAAGCTCAACACTCGTAGTGGCATCACGAAATAAAGAATTGAAAAGACGAAGGCAAAATATTAACGAGGACCATCCTTTAAGCTCTCCCATGCCGCAGCACTCTCGGGGCATGACCCATGTCTTCGTCGAGTGAATTATTTTATATTTCCATGGCAGTTGGCAATAACTTAAGGCACACAGCCAGACGCCTAATTACAATTTACAAATCGTCCGCCACAGTTCGTTGGACCCTTGATTGTATGGTCGATCGCTATAGCGAGTCCGTATTTTGTGTCCTATGCAAGTCACTGTCAGTCGTCATGATATGTTCGCATGATTTTTCTTTGTGTTATTCTCGCTGTTCCCTTGCAGTGTGCTGTGGTGTTTTCCCCGTTTAGTTTTCAAGTCTTGAAGCAGCGCATTAGCTGGGATTTTTGCATTTTTAATGGCAAGTTCTGGCGCGTCCTTGTTCTCGTTCTTTGACTGCCAGGCAGCAGATGTAGTTTTGTAAATAACACATAATATTCGTCGGTCTTATTTTATATCCATGAGGATCTTTTTCCTTGCGCTATTTTTTCACAGGATTTCACAGGATTTTACGGAATTTTAAATTAAGATTTATTCATTCAATTAAAAATCTCTAAGAGCGGTTAAAGACATACGACTAGAAGTGGGACGTTACGTTACCTTGTAACAGCAAACAAGCAAAAAAAAAATAGAAACCGTAAAATGCCTTTTTGCAAAAAAAAATTTATTACAAGGACGCAAATGAATCCAGTTTCCGCACCTACTCATTCAAAGTCAGTTTGTCTTCCTTTCTATGTGTGCAACTGTATCGTCCTTGGTGGGAATTTGAAATGTACACATCTACATATTTTGTTTTTACTATTTATAGCGTAGGATGTCTATTATCCTATTATCCTGCGTATGCTTTTTCTTCTCAAATAAATTAAAAAAAAAACAAGACAGGGAAACGAAAAAAAAGGACACAAACTAAGTGTAGTAGGTAAGGATAAAGTAGAAGCTGTTAATTTTCAACCTCTATAAACAGAATTCCTTCGTTGTACAGAAATTCGCCCTCACATACCCGCACAGTCAAAAAGCTAACTGTCATCTGCCTCTGCCGAAATAAACATTGAATGTGCTTCATTTTGTTTAACTGCCATCATTAAGTGTATATGCGTCTTTTTACTCGGTTGTTTGGTTTTTTTTTTTTGTTTTTTTTTTTGTTGCTCTTCATCGTCCTTGGTATGTGCAAGTGCTCTATAATTATGTCCTATTTCGGGTGCAAAGAGAAATTAAAAATCACAAATGAAAAGAATTTAATTAATTAAAAAAGAAAATAAAAAAACAAAACAGGATACAAGAAGGAAGTCTGACAGAGAAAAACGCACAGAACACCGCGAGGCTGTGCTCTTCATTTCTTTTTATTGCGTGTCCTTTTACTTTGTAAATGTACACAATATTTTTGGTTTATTTTTTTTTGCACCCAAAGCAGGATGGAAAACAGACAAACAGAGACAGGATCGGTTTTTTTTTAAGTTGATTTCTTGTGATATATATTGCGGATGAATTAAATTAATGCGGCCGTAAATTTGAAGATATTTCACTGGTTAGGATGAGGTGTCTTCTTTTCGCGCGGAGGAAGTGATTCATCGGGAGGAAGACATCCGTTTTGGAAGAGATTTACTAATTAATTTAGTCGTTAAAATTAAGCCTTGGCAGCGCAATTTAAATTGTAAAGTGTGTTTAAATGTCCTGGCAGTGCCTTGGAAAAGCGAAGGTATATAAGAATGTTAGTATAATGAGACAATATTCGCAGATGTGAAGTCATGATAAGTTGGAGAAGGATGTGGGTTTTAAGGTTTATATGGGTAGGTTACGGATACTGTGTAGCTTTTGTGTCCCGACAAAAATCTTTGTTAACATTTTACTAGTAAATACAAGAACGTTTATACAGGGTGGCTCAAATGGCTCTTTGTAGAGGCCCTCGAAAATTAACAAAAAAAATGAAAATTTTGTTTGATTTTTTTGTAAATCAAAACATATTTCTACACACCCTGTTGACGCATAGCAAAGACTACCACCATATGGAAATCTAACAGCCTTCAGCTTTAATTATTTCGCCTTTTAGTTCCGGCGAAAAACTAACATTCGTAGCTATTGGGTTCAAAGGGATATCGTTCACCACTAAGTTTCCTTTTCATATCAAGCCGTGTCAAGTGCACTACCCATTCCACCAAGTTGAATAATTAACCAGTGCAAACTACACGAGGACATTAAGAATACGTTATATCAGCATACATCATATTCAATCGAATTATTGAGGTTAGTCATTCGATACATATTTGTTATAGATTAAACTTTAATTGCCTAGTTTCCAGATAAGTGACGTGTATTCGAACAAGATAAAATAAAATATGATTTTTGATTAGACCATCAATATTGGCTTCAAATCTATTTGTTTTATCTTGCCAAGAGGAGATGCGTAACTCGCGCTCTGTGTTCTAGTGCAAGCGAAAAAGTTAACCTCAGACATTCGTGCAAATCACACGCTTCATTTTGCATGTGCATTTAATTCTATATACGAGTATATATATATGAGTATATAGCGAAACAAAAAGTTCTTTTCAGAACTCAACAATTCCTAGTTCCTATTGACTGGATGAAATTTAAATCAGCCGTACATATCCATTTCAACATATCTGTGTGGAGGTAAGATTATGTTTTATATCAGATAATACTCGCACGCTACAATATGTATGCAATTTATAGAAAAAAAATTATCAGCAGTGCCAAGCGTTGGCCCCCAAAAGTGCAGTAAAAGCGCCGCGGTTACAACAACAAGCAGCATATACCTCTTTGGCTACGTACCTAGTCGTACTTTCCAGTGGTCTCCCGTGAGCAAGTTCTCATTGGGAAGCAACTGTAACAGCGGTGCACATACGCACTTTGCAAAGCAGGCCAAGGCCAAGGTCAATGCCAAGGCTAACAAACAACAAATGATCAGTCAATCGTGGAATGTGACATCGGTCAGCAGCATATTCAAGCGCGCGTTCACGAATTTCTCCGCACATACCTCTCCGTACTTACCCCTCCGCGCCCATCCTTAAATCCTTTCTTCCCATACAAAAAAAAAAGTGTTCTGTTTTTTTTATGTTAGTGCTAAATTTATGTGTAAGTAAAAACAACAACCAAATGTATAACGTAACCAAAAGCAAAAGAAAAACCTAAGGTTATCTATCATAGATTTATCAATTTGTGAAAGAAAAAGAGAGTGTATAAACTAACTATACCAAAAGTGTGTTCAGGTGCGACCCTTGTGATATAATTATTTTGCAATTTATTTAGAAGCGATCACCAACCCCCTTCTATGCATGCTGTGCGCACAACATCCATCGGAGCGTCGTCATTGAAATCGGTGAGTCTCATAAATTATTAAAGAAAGATTAAATGATTAATAAGCAGTGAACGATCTATTGGTGTAAAACTTTAATTGTATCTATCTACACTCTAAATGATTAAAAATTAGTCTATAAAATAAAACGTTTTGAATACATAACCTAATGAATGATAAATTAGTTACATATCTACATACCTACAATCACACCTAAATAAAACAATTTGAATCTACAATAAGATTATTCATAAAATTTAAAAGAAATATAACTATTGAATTAACTACTTATCTATTATAAATTAAACTATTGAAATACCTAATTATTTACTATAAATTAAACTATTGAATTGCCTACTTATATACCTTTAATTAAACTATTGAACTAATTACCTATCTGCTACAAATTGAACTATTGAAATAATTATCTAAAATACTATGGTGATACAATCCTAAAAGAAACAAAAAAAAAACAAACACAAAATAACTAGATGCATATATACAAAATGAATTCTACCTGACATTATATTTTATATTTTCCATTCCAAATGATCCCTTCTTAATAAAAATCATGTATTTTAATAATATGATCAGCTCAAGATTAAGTTTGTTGTGCCATCGATTTACTATGGAAGTTTAAAGGTACTTATTGTGCGACGGGTGTGAAATGACGTTCATGAGATGCATCGGCGAAGATGCTAGCGAATCTTAAATGATTCGACTTTTGATTAGGGGCTGTCGTATAAGAAGTTAGCGTAGCGACAGCCATGGATAGTCTCTATATCCTTTCGGATATAGCCGACTGTGGGAGGGTCACGCTGAGGAAACTACTTCCACCTTAAAGTTTCCCCAAGAGTTTTTCGAATTTCTCTTTATTGTTGTTCTTTTTTTTTATTTGTGATCTATGCTCCGCGCATAACAGACTCTTTATTTGGCATGTAATTGCAACAATCGTCAGATAGTAAGTGTAAGATCCTACGCCTCCGTCGAGTTCAAGCCGCGAGAATGCAAGCATGCCTACACACACTTACTGTCCTGACAACCCACTCTATGACTCACCGTCTTTTGGATGATGTCCTGTAGTTGCTGAGGTTGGTGGGGTTTATGATACTTAGAAATCCATAGGGTGGGAACAACTTTTGTTACATCTTTCCTATGTGAAAAATTAATAACTTTTTAAAAAGGGGTCCGAAAATTCGTGCAAAATGTAACTTTGATAGAAAATACGGATTTTTAATTAGAAAGCTTACATTTTTTATTGATTCAAAGAGTGTACAGATTGGGGTTATGAATGGAATGGTACATCGGATAAATGGCCGTCACGGCTTTGCTGGCAAGTACGTACTATTTTATTGAAATTTTCTATGGCCGTGTTCGCAGCCAAGAACGAGGCCTACAAGGCTAAGCTGCAGGTGAAGACGAGAGCTGCCATTGAGCTCTATAGGCAAAGAAGGAGGGAAGAACATCGGCTTTTCAGCAAGAAGAAAAAAGAGCAAGAAAAGCGCGCGATCGAGGATATAGAGAGGTGCCACTCCAGGAACGATGTTCGCAAGTTTTACCAAAGTGTAAAGCGTCAAAGCCAAGGATACAAGGCTCGAACAGAATCCTGTCGAGATGAACAAGGAAATATTGTAGTTGAGACACAGTCGATGCTGAGGATATGGAAGAACCACTTCTGCAGACTGTTAAACGGCGATGACGAACAGCATTCCGATGTCAGGCAGAACGAACCATTCAATATTGGCAACGACAGCGAAAACTGCCAACCACCCGACCTGAGTGAAGTGAGGATAGCAATATCTAAACTCAAGCTTAATAAGGCTGCCGGAAATAACGGCCTTCCCGCTGAGCTGAGCAAATTTTCACACTTCGGCAGATCCTGGAAAAAACTCAAGAAGTCCAAATCGATACCCACCACCTATTCATCGATTCCAAAGCCGCATATGACAGCATTTATAGAGACGACTGTACAGAGCCATGTCTAGTTTTGGTTTACCGCCCAAACTCGTCCGTTTGTGTAGGATGACGATAGAGAATTCTCGCTTCTCCATCAGGGTCGGAAACGACCTCACCGACACATTCGATACCAAAAAAGGATTTAGGCAAGGCGATGCGCTGTCATGTGACTTCTTTAATCTGATTCTTGAGAGGATTGTGCAAAACTCCAAAGCCAACACCAGAGGCACAATTTTCCAAAAGTCGGTGCAACTACTAGCATACGCTGACGATATTGACATCATTGGTAGGACTCAACGTGATGTCATAGCCACGTTTGCTAGTATAGAGAAGGAAGCGGCAAAAATGGGTTTATCAGTAAATGAGGGTAAGACAAAGTATATGCTGTCAACACGAATGGACACACAACATCGACGAATTGGACAGAATGTCACCATTGACAGATATAACTTTGAGGTAGTACGGGACTTTGTCTACCTCGGCTCCGCTATTAACTCTGACAACAACATCTCGTCAGAAATCAAACGATGAATTACTCTTGCAATCGCTGTTTCTTCGGGCTAAGAAGGCAATTTAGTAGTAAAGCCCTCACTCGAACAACTAATGAAATCCTATATAAGACCCTGATCATCCCAGTCCTGCTCTACGGCGCTGAAGCATGGACCGTATCAAAAGCGGATGAAGAAATCCTTGGTCGATTCGAGAGAAAAATTCTTCGGAAAATCTTCGGTCCCGTTTGCGTTGACGGGCTATGGAGACGAAGATTCAACCAAGAACTATACGAGCTGTACAGCGACATACCCCTGGTCAAAAAAGTCCGCATTGGACGTTTAAGATGGGTATGACATGTAGAACGAATGGACACTAATACTCCGGCTCGCAGAGTCTTCGATTCCCAGCCAGACGTCGGACGCAGTAGAGGAAGACCTCGCCTTTAGTGGCGCGCATAAGTAGAAACCGGCCTGAACCAACTTGGAGTGCGCACCTGGAGGCAGGTAGCTGGGATAATTTGAGAGGCATGTGGGTTGAGGCCCTGGTTCATACCGGACTGTAGCGCCACTTAAGTTAGTAAGTAAGTTTATGTATTTCCCGCTTAAGCTCGGCAATACTTGCATATCTTACTACATTTGAATTGGCCTGGGCCCTTAAAGGTTATAAATATTTCCTCAAGATAAGCGGCAAAAACGTCTGCTTTTGCCTTTGCCCAAGAATCTTGAGTTACACTTATTAGTGGCAAAGCGTTCTTTGTCCGTCTTGTGACTCTAATTGCTTTACATAGTGAATAACTCGATTCTTATTCATTTCCAGCGGTCAGGCTTTGCAGATTAGTTTCTACTGCATGGGTTTTGAAATTTTTAATCGAATTTGATAGCATGTTACTCAGTGAGCTGAAGAAATTGAGAACACATAGCGAACCACCTCAGGCTATCCGAAGAGTCGCGAGACAAGTAAAAAATACTTCAAATCTACAGGATGGCCCTATGTAAAAAAATAATAACTCTTTTATTCATAGATATATTTAAGTTATTTTTTTTCAGACACAAGGCTTGGTGGATTTAGGATAGAGCACTTAAATTATTTTTTTGAAAATAGACAGTCAATAATTTGTATTTAAAGTGCCTACCGGCAATTTAATGACGTTACGAATATTCCAACAGCACAAACTATTCGTGCCAAAGTGGTCAATATTGAAACGTCGTTTTGGATGATCGATCGAAAGCATCCAGGACAGAATGAGTTCAACACAGTTGGGTATACCGCGTAGCACTATTCATCGGATTTTGAGGAAAGATCTGCACCTTGACCCTTACAGGATCCAGTTCGCCGGTAGGGTGTTCTCTAGTCCGCTCTTTGTAAATTAAATTATCTTTTCTTTATTACCATTCTTTAACTTTCAATATTCATTCCATTTGAATTTATTTCCCGCAAACGAAATCCGGTTCCCTCCATAAATATATGTAAACATATGTATCTATTATAAATGTATTCTATTACCCTCAATAATGTCTCAAATACCTTCTTAAATATTCTATTGATTAGAAATCAAAAGAAATGCTAACAAGGTCATAACAAACCCCGACCAGACAGAATCGTTCAATTCTTCTTATTTCAAGAACCCCAATAATTTTTTTTAAAAAATATATTTTCCTTGCGTCAAAGGAACCCCGTTCTAGTTCTCCCCACGGTCGAATCGTTTCGACTTCAAGCACCTTCTTTCGCTATTTATAGTTTCCCACAATATTCACAAAAAAACTATCTCAACGGCAATCTAAAATGCATAATTCAATTGCAAATTAAGTGCAATCTCCATTCTACAAAAAAAAATTAAATTAAAAGAAAAAAAACTCGTCTCACGCCCCACGCTGTGTTCCATCTATTCGAGTGCAATCATCGCCAAGGACCCCCTCAAGTGTATACATTTTTTCACCGTTTTCACCAAGGATAAGCAAAGGAAGTACACTCACCACAAAGCCGAAGAAAAAGCGTCATCACCGCACTCCATCTTCTCATTTAGATTAGAAAATGAAGCAACAGCGAACAGAAAAAATAAGATAAATATACAAGTGGGGTTCCGGGATGCAATGGAGAAGAATAATATTAATTACTCACCCTCTAGTCGTCGTCAGTGCGAGCGCCACAAATCACTATCATTCGAGTTCCAATTCATCACCTCGTCCCATGTCTCCTACCTGGCCTACAAGACGACCTAATATTTATTTCCATGCAGCACTCGTTCTCGGGGCAGGACCAACAAAACAGTTGAAGCGTCCATTAAAACCGTACCAGATAAGCCCAAGAAGGCATATATCACAATAGGGTGGTGGTTGTCATGGAAAAATGTGTACATGTGTGTGTGTGTCGAAGATGGATGTGAGAAAAACCCAACACAAATATACGCAGGACAATCAATTCACCTGCATAGAAGGGAGACCTCTGCTCACCCCCTACACCCACTTACGCAAATTCATTTAGATGAATTAGGGTTAGATTACATCTGAAGTGGTGAGCTAGGCTGTGCAAATTTGCACAGTCCTTCAATGTCTTCCACAGGGCTATCGCTACACACCTACCGCAGCAATGTTCCACACAATGCAATCCTCGGTGTGTACATTAAAAGGTTCACTTTTTCAGCTGTGGGTTTTCTCCTTTCTCTCTTTGCTCCTTTACCACTGTGCACTGTCATTGGATGTGGCACTACATAGTCACCCTGATTGGACACAAACGTGCGGAGGACAACTCTCTGGTGGTGGCTCTCTAGGATTTCACTTCAATTAACAAAAAAAAAACTGAAGAAGAAACTATCTTGAGAATAGGAATATTCTGCTATTTGAATGGAAAATATTCTCAACCGACATACTTCACCAATATAACGGTGGCCTTTGCCAGTATCGTTCTTGTGGTGGGGTAATTATATACGCGCACTTGAACTTTCCAGATGGTCTGATGAAAATCAATAATTTGGGGCTACAATGTCCTTGTCGCATGATACCAATGACATTTTGATAAATTTGAAACGATTTTACGCTAACAGATACATGGGAAGAAAAACTATTCCTAGCATTCGGAGGTTGTTGTTCTCTATTCGTAGTTGTGCTATTCACGTCATTGTGACTCTCAGGAATGTCTAGGGAATCAGGTTCACTCATATATTTGTAATCATCCTCAGTGTTGTGGTTTGCACAACAATGTTCGCAAGGCATCATTCCTTGTTAATTACCAAGTGGTAAACGTGGAATAGGAATGAAACCACGTTGTGAGATTTCGACAGTTTTTTATGTTCTAAGGCAGCTAAGTACTCTTTTATGTTCCATATTATTGCTCAGAGTTTGCGACCGAAATTACATGAATTGATGTGAATGTAATGTTCCTGAAACTCGGATAAATCTTGATTCAGATATGGAAGATATGGACTCTATCGATGTATCCGTTCGGAACAAACTCCGAAACGAAAGTCAGTTCCAATCGGAACTCGAATCGCTTTCGAGGTAACAAAATAAAAAAAGGATACAATCGCGTTCCGATGATTTCGCTGCAATTCTTCGTGGGACAACTTCGGAAGAAATTCAACCCATAGCTGTCAAAAATTGTCGACATAACGCAAGTCTCCTCAACATCGCCTACAAGATCCTATACGCCGTATTATGTGAACATCTGAAACCGTTTACCTACAACCTGGTGGGGGTTTATCAGTGTGGTTTTAGGCCTGGAAAGTCCATAACCAAATTTTTAAACTTTGGCAGATCAAAGAAGTCCAAATCAATACCCACCACCTATTCATCGATTTCAAAGCCGCATATGACAGCATTTATAGAGACGAACTGTACAGAGCCATGTCTAGTTTTGGTATACCGCCCAAACTCTTCCGTTTGTGTAGGATGACAATACAGAATTCTCGCTGCTCCATCAGGGTCGGAAACGACCTCACCGACACATTCGATACCAAAAAAGGATTTAGGCAAGGCGATGTGACTTCTTTAATCTGATTCTTGAGAGAATTGTGCAAAACTCCAAAGCCAACACCAGAGGCTCAATTTTCCAAAAGTCGGTGCAACTACTAGCATACGCTGACGATATTGACATCATTGGTAGGACTCAACGTGATGTCATAGCCACGTTTGCTAGTATAGAGAAGGAAGCGGCGAAAATGGGTTTAGCAGTAAATGAGGGTAAGACTAAGTATATGCTTTCATCACGAAAGGACTCACAACATCGACGAATTGGACAGAACGTCACCATTGACAGATATAACTTTGAGGTAGTACGGGACTTTGTCTACATCGGCTCCGCTATTAACTCTGACAACAACATCTCGTCAGTAATTAAACGAAGAATTACTCTTGCCAACCGCTGTTTCTTCGGGCTAAGAAGGCAATTTAGTAGTAAAGCCCTCACTCGAACTACTAAGGAGATCCTATATAAGACCCTGATCATCCCAGTCCTGCTCTACGGCGCTGGAGCATGGACAGTATCAAAAGCGGATGAAGAAATCCTTGGTAGATTCGAGAGGAAAATTATTCGAAAAATCTTCGGTCCCGTTTGCGTTGACGGGCTATGGAGACGAAGATTCAACCAAGAACTATACGAGCTGTACAGCGACATGCCCCTGGTCAAAAAACTCCGCATTGGACGTTTAAGATGGCTAGTACATGTAGAACGAATGGACACCAATACTCCGGCTCGCAGAGTCTTCGATTCCCAGCCAGACGTCGGACGCAGTAGAGGAAGACCTCGCCTTAAGTGGCGCGCACAAGTGGAAACCGACCTAAACCAACTTGGAGTGCGCAACTGGAGGCAGTTAGCTAAGGACCGGGCTAATTCGAGAGGCATGTTGGTTGAGGCCCAGGTTCATTCCGGACTGTAGCGCCACTTAAGTAAGTAAGTAGATCCGCATTTATGTGACTTCTTTATTTTTATTCTTGAGAGGACTGAGCAAAACTCCCGAGCCAATACCAAAGGCACAATCTTATATAAATCGGTGAAACTACTAGCAAACGTTGACGATATTGATATCATTGGTAGATGTCATAGGTACGTTTGCTACACTATAGTAGAGAAGGAAGCGGAAAGAAATGGGTTTAGCTGTACATGAGGGTAAGACTAAGTATATGCTGTCAACACGAAAGGGCACGCAACATTGACGAGTTCGACAGAACGCCATCATTGATAGATATAACTTTGAGATATTACGGGACGTTGTCTAACTCCGACAACAACATCTCGTCAGAAATTTAACGAAGAATTACACTTGCCAACCGCTGCTTCTTCGGGCTAATGGTTAGTGCTCAGTGGCGCGATGGTCAGTGCGATGAACTCTCGCGCAGAAGGTCTGGGTTCGGTTCCCCGCCGTAGCAACAACTAAATGATTTTTTACTCCATTCTCCTAGTGATGATCTGACAAATCATCCGAGTAGTATCAATTGTCAAGAAAAGCTTATCTAAACATTGGCGTTCGGAGTCGGCATAAAACAGGAGGTCCCGCCATCGTGCTTGTGTTCTTGCGTCGGACGCAATAGGGGCAGACCTCGCCTTAAGTGGCTCGCACAATATAGAAACCGACCTCAACCAACATGGAGTGCGCAACTGGATGCAGTTAGCTAAGGATCGGGCTAATTGGAGAGGCATGTTGGTTGAGGCCCAGGTTTATACCGAACTGTAGCACCACTTAAGTAAGTAAATAGGAAATGATACTGTGGTTCCATTCTTCAGGCATGCATTCATCCGGCGGGAAGGCCGTCATTTCCGGCATTCTTGTTAAGTTTGAGTATAGATATTGCTGTGTGGTTGGCAGTTTTCGCTCTCGTCGACAATATTGAATGGTTCGTTCTGCTCGACAGCGGAAGATTAATCGTCGTCGCCATTTAACAGACTTCTGAATATGTTCATATCTGCCATATTGTTTAAGCTACATCTGTCAAATTGGCTGTCATTTTCAGTCTATGTTGCCTAATCTCCATGGATGGACGTTCAACAACACGTCCAAACGATAACATTCCGCGCAATAATCGTCCTACCGATTTCCTATCGGTAGAACCATTATGGCTACCGTATTTGCAGTGTTGTGGATTCCGTTGGGCTAGTAAACGATAAATCAACCAACAATGTTGACGAAATGCAAGACCCGCCGATAATATCGCCGCTTTCCGTGAGAGTATTCAGGTGAATCCCAGGCAGTCGATTTCGCGTTGCTCGCAAGAGCTCGGCATTTCGCAGACCACAGCTTGGGGAATTTTGCTTCGTGACTTGAGCCTGAATCCGTTTGAAATTTAACTGACCCAGAGCTGAAGGTAACCGACCATAGACAACCACGTATATGTTAGCAGAATGCGCTTTGGAGCAGTTGGAAACTTAAACTAATTTTCATCGAAGAATCATCTTCAACGATATGGCTTATTTCTGGATAAATGGGTTCATCGACGAACAAAATTTTCGAACTTCGGACGATTCGAATCCGCATGAGATCCAAGAGCTCCCAATGCTTCCCGCGAAAAGTCACTGTTTGTTGTGGATTTTGGGATGGCGGCGTGAGCCGGCCATATTTCTTTGAGAACGACGTTGGCCAGGCAATGGCTGTCAACTGCGAGCACTATTTGTCGAAGATTACCAACTTATTTTCTCCTGAATTTGATGGATATGTGGTTTTAACAGGACGGCGTTACGTGTCACATAGCTCAGGCCACATTGGAAATTTCGCACGGTCGATTCGAGGTCATGGTTTCTTTTACGTGGAGTTCATGTGAACTCGCAACCGAGATCATACGATTTGACCAGTTAGTCTTTTTTATGTGGGGATTTCTGAAGTCACAGGTCTATGCGAATAAGCAAAAAACCACAGCGACCTTCAAAGCCAATATAACCCATTAACCCATGCTATCGGGGAGATTCAGAATGATTTATTCGCCAAAGTCATGGAAAATTTAACTTTTCGTATGTGCGCCAACAAGAGAACCCGCGGCGGACATTTTAACGATTTTATATTCCATCCATAATAGCCTCGATAAGCCTTTCAAAGTAAAAAAAATCGATGATATCTAACAGATATTTTGTTTTATTTTAATTTAAGTATAGGAAGCGCTTAATGAGAAACCTTTGATTGGTACTTTGATTGCCTTAAGTGGCACACAAAAGAAGAAACTAACAACCTCAACCAACATGAAGTGAGCATTTTTTTTTAAATTCCTTATAACACAGTACAAATATTTATTTAATAAACAAATTAAATAAAAAAGGGAAGCACCAAATATTTTTTACCTTTTCGCTCATTAAAATGTTATGGTTTTTATGAAACCACTAGAATTTAAAAAATTCCAACAGGAAAGATTTTCCATAAAAGTTTATAAAACATTTCCCAATGTGGTCTTCATCAGCCAACTGCCAAGTCTACAATGTCAACAATCCTTCTTAATCCCTATCGCATAGAAACTATCATTTATCATATCTCCGTGAATCCTGAAAAAAAAAAACAATTTCCCTACCCACATTATTATACCAAAGAGAGAGGGAGGGTGAGAAGTAAAACCTTTTAAACCCTCCCACCAAAAATGTGATCAATGTCATATAACTCCATTTATTAATATTCCTGAATAACGAAGAAATCATTTGTGTAGCAGAAAAGTCATCTTCTTCATCCTTTTTGTCTTCTTACTCCTTCCACCCCGCCTCCTAGGATACTTAATAAATTATTTTACCAAGGAAATGCATCTCTTGCACCAAAGTTTTCACCGTAGTGCAAGTACTTATTTTCTCAGTCCTTTCCATTGAACCGAACCGAATAGGAGCGGGCAAAAGGAGGTTACCTCTAGGCGATGGCTCATTCAAGGATCTTTTAAAGAAACTTTATTAGCCTTGGAAACCTAATAAAATTATAATTAATTTCTGTCCATCCACCACCGACCGACCAACGCCGCATCCTATGATGCATAGTTATTCCATTTTACTATCCTTTTGTGTTGTACGGATAATAATAGCAACAAATTAGTAATAACATAGGAACTGATTTCATTAAAATGAGAAAAAGGATATAACCACTTGCAAGGGGAAATATGCGTTATACGTTTTATGTATTTGTACTCACCGACAACGATCATATCCTCGTGGCCGGAAACAGTTTGAAATGATGGTGCTTCGCCGGAAACTTCGCATCTATAACGACCGGTCGATTGAAGTGTCACTCGTTTCAGGACAACGACATTGTCCGTTGAATTAGTCAGCTGCAATAGGGATTAAGAAGAAAAATTTGTTTTTATATATTTTATGTTTGTCATTAAATTATGCAAAAGTTTTTTTGCGGATAAGAAAGGACTTTGTCGGTGGGAAAGTTTTTCATTTTTTCTTAGGGAGAGGGGAGAATAATTTTTTTTTTGTTCATCCTGCCAAGTGGTTGTCGCGCAGATTGTTGTCAGTTGTTGTTTTCTTAACAACTGTCCATCCGCAATTTTTCTTTTCAATAAACGCAAACAACAATGCCGCTGTTCCCGGCCACACAAGGACAACATAAGAAAATTGACATGACAGAGTGAACCGACAGGATAAGTTTTCCCCCATACACCATATTACTTGACCAAAAGCCACCTAACACTATCAAGGACGAAGTAGCGCAAATCTTGTACATTTTATCGCTCATAGTCATCGCCATTGCCACAGTTGTCCTTGTATATCGCGGAAGTATCAAGGATAACTTTCTTTTTTTTTCTACCACCCATAGCTTCACACTATTTATATCTACAACAAACATCAAAGCTGGGGTGTGGGTGGTGTTAGTTAGTGGTGGTAGTTTGGTGCAAAAAAAAAAAACGCACGCGTGTTTCTAGAAAAAATGTGAGTTTTCGAAAAGTTAACGGTATTATCATAAAGTTGTGTGAGCTAAAAGCAAATGAATGGGATATAGAGAAAAAAAAACATCCACACAACAACTACAGACGGATTCACTTGTGATCCTGTGAGACGGCAACACAAAGTGCGGTGGCGGGGGATATATTTGTGTGGGCGGAAAAAGTAGAGGCCCTGCTTTTCCATTTAACTGCGATTCCTTTTGAGTAAATTGCATCACACAGAGCTGAACGCAGGCGGGTCCGTAGCTTGTTCTGTTCTGTACTTGTGTATGTGTAAGGCAGGATGAAAGGATAAATTCCCGCAGTGAATTGTGACAAAAGTCACGTAGCAAATGCTTATTAAATTTATATATTCCCCTACTGCTTTTGTGGTGGAAATGGAAAAGTTTTTCCCGTATTTTTGCCGTTTGCTTGTCCTGCAACCAAACACTAATGGCACACAACAAAGTACTTTTGGTTTGGCTTTCTGGTACAACCCCAACTTGCTAGACCCCACACTCACTCGATCTTAATTTGTCCTACTGAGGTATTCCCGATCCCAGTGGTGTGGTGGTAAAAGCTTCAGCACGCTGGAGGGTTGGCTATATATATTGGCTTGCTGTGAGAATGTGGTTGCATAACCCGAACAAAGCCAAACAGGACTATGAGCCTATTATCCTTGGATTTTGAGTTTTTTTTCTCATATATTTTTTTTTGTTCTGCATCAACCCTTATGCAAAGGTGCAAAGAAGAGGATATACACACACATACATTCTCAAGCAGGACAGCAAGGAAGGACGAGACTAGCATTCGCTTTGTAATAAAGAAATATGAAAGGAAATAAATTATAATTATGGGCAAGGAAAAGAAATGGAAAATAATTTTACCGATTTTAATTGTCATCTGCAGGATATAGAACGATAAATTGTTACCAGCTGGGGAAGGTTATGGTTTAGTTTCAAAGGGATTTATGCATTTACGGGTGCAGTAAATACTGCAGGGGTTTTTTTTACCATTTAGTGGGTCATAGAGTGTGCGTATACAATTGATATAACCTACGATAGGACATTTTTGCCGTGGGATGTGTTTAATTGCCATTCAAAAACATAGCGGTTTGCCAAAGGTCACGATTGGACGATATTACATTCACAGAACAATTATGGCCTGAGGTAAAGATAAAACGGAAGGTGCAGCAAACATTTTATTTTTAAAAGCTTTGTGGAAATTGTCCTTTGGACATTTTGTATTTGTGAAAGAGCCTTAAGCCTATGGACAACGAAAAATATCTCCGTTATATAAATAAGAATTAGGGATTTTAATGGCTCATAAGGCGTATAAAACTTACTTAAGTGGCGCTACAGTCCGGAATGAACTTGGGGCTTAACAAAATTGCCTCTCCCAGTAGCCCGGTCCTTAGCTATCTGCTTTCAGTTACGCACACCAAGTTGGTTGAAGTCGGTTTCTACTTGTGCGCCACTTAAGACGAGGTCTTCCTCTACTGCGTCCGACGTCTGGCCGGAAATCGAATACTCTGCGAGCCGGAGTATTAGTGTCCATTCGTTCTACATGTCAAACCCATCTTAAACGTCCAATGCGGACTTTTTTGACCAGGAGTATGTCGCTGTACAGCTCGTATAGTTCTTGGTTGAATCTTCGTCTCCATAGCCCGTCAACGCAAACGGGACCGAAAATTTTCCGAAGAATTTTTCTCTCGAATCGACCAAGGATTTCTTCATCCGCTTTTGATACGGTCCATGCTTCAGCGCCGTAGAGCAGGACTGCGGTGATCAGGGTCTTATATAGGATTTCATTAGTAGTTCGAGTGAGGGCTTTACTACTAAATTGCCTTCTTAGCCCGAAGAAACAGCGGTTGGCAAGAGTAATTCTTCGTTTAATTTCTGACGAGATGTTGTTGTCAGAGTTAATAGCGGAGCCGAGGTAGACAAAGTCCCGTACTACCTTAAAGTTATATCTGTCAATGGTGATGTTCTGTTCAATTCGTCGATGTTGTGAGTCCTTTAGTGATGACAGCATGTACTTCGTCTTACCCTCATTTACTGCTAAACCCATTTTCGCCGCTTCCTTCTATATACTAGCAAACGTGGCTATGACATCACGTTGAGTCCTACCAATGAAGTCAATATCGTCAGCGTATGCTAGTAGTTGCACCGATTTTTGGAGAATTGTGCCTCTGGTGTTGGCTCGGGAGTTTTGCACAATCCTCTCAAGAATCAAATTGAAGAAGTCACATGACAGCGCATCGCCTTGCCTAGATCCTTTGTTGGTATCGAATGTGTCGGTGAGGTCGTTTCCGACCCTGATGGAGCAGCGATAATTCTCCATCGTCATCCTGCACAAACGGACGAGTTTGGGCGGTACAACAAAACTAGACATGGCTCTGTGTAGTTCGTCTCTATATAAATGCTGTCGTATCGGCTTTGAAATGAATAAATAGGTTGTGGGTATCGATTTGGACTTCTTGGGTTTTTTCCGGGACCTGCCAAAGTGTGAAAATTTGATCGATTGTGGACTTTCCTGGCCTAAAACCACACTGATGAGGGCCGATCAGGTTATTGGGAAACGGTTTCCTGCATTCACATATTACGGCAGATTGGTATTTGTAGGCGATATTGAGGAGACTTGTGCCTCTGTAGTTGGCGCAGTTAAGATTGTCTCTTTTTTTGTAGATTGCCGAAAAGATGCTGAGGTTCAAATCTCCAGGCATACCTTACTTTGAACAAAGTTTTCTTTTGAGTTGGTCAATCTTACCAAATCTTTTCCACCGGCTTTTTAACGCTCCGTGGGTAGGCCCCTCTTTCATCAACCTGGTTAGCTTAAGATTGCATACTGCCATCCCCAGTTCACTTAGGTCGGGTGGTTGGTAGTATTCGCTGTCGTTGTCAATATTGAACGACCCGTTCGTCATCACCGTTTAACAGTTTTCAGAAGTGGTTCTTCCATATCCTCAGCATCGAGAGTGTCTCAACGAAGATATTTCTTGTTCATCTTTCTTTTCGAGCCTTGTATTCTTGGCTTTGACATTTTACACTTTGGTAAAACTTGCAAACATTGTTCCTGGAGTGGCACCTCTCTATATCCTCGATCGGGCGTTTTTCTTGCTCTTTGTTCTTCTTTCTGAAAAGCCGGTGTCCTTCCCTTATTGATTGTCTATAGAGCTTTCGTCTTCAAATGCAACTTAGCCTTATAAGCCTCGTTCTTACCTGCGAGCATCTGTCGACATTCCTCATCAAATCAAGGGTGTCTTACTGTTGGGCCCCAAAAAGCTAGCACGTCAGATGCGACTGATCTAGTGGCTTGTTGGGATCGTTGCCATTATTCTTCGACATTCGATGGTGGTATGATGTGCGAATAGAGAGGTTAAGGGATACGCGTTGCGCGAAGGCCTTGGCGGTTTCTTGTGATTGAAGTCCTTCGAGAATAAATTTTTTCACAGTATTTCTGGATTGTTGTGGCGTGGTGGATATCTGCATGGAATGCTCGAACATTCAAAAAACTGGATGCGTGCCTGTTGTCTATTGCACTGTGATCAATTTAACTTGAAGACTGACATGTCCCATTATGGAGATCGGGATAAGTGGTATTTCGTTCCGTAGCGATGTCAATTAGCCTTAGTCCGTTGCCAGACTTATTGTCGTGTAAGCTGTGTTTTCCGACAATACTGCTAAGGATGTCTTCTATTCCTACCTTTGCATTAAAATTTCCCTGCACGATTTTTACATCCTACTTTGGTATTCTCTCATAGATTTTGTCAAGTTGCTCGTAGAAGCAATCTTTAGCTATATCATCTTTATTCTCCGTCGTGTCGAGGCGTGAGCTCATATAATGCTTGACTTCTTGCCAAGCATCCGAATAGTCGTTTTTCTACTCACAATAACATGGTCCCTAGTAGATTTTACAGTTTTCCATCCTATTTTTGTCCGGCTCCTCCCATCCTATTTCCAGGATGGCAGTAACGACTGTTTTGTAGCAATTAAGGTCGTCTGCTAGTTGTTCGCCCGCACCTTCTCTGTTTATTGGATACCCCTTCAGTATTTACTACGGGATTGAGCGCTGCCGTTGGCCTTTCGGCTCATCCGCCACCATCTCTTCTCAAGGGGCTTGACTCACCCTTGAGATTCCTAAATGACCTGTTGTCCGAATATGTCGAAGAAGCTCATTTAGGTCTGTCTAGAGACAGGCTGTTTAAAGTGTTGCAATTTTTCGTCTTGTTATCAATTTTGGAACGTACATATGGAGGGTTCGTCTTAATGCAAATGATTTCCTCAAATCGCTAATAGTAGCAAAATTCATCAAGAGCCTTCTTCTTTCGAAATATCTGCGATTCGTCTATTATTTGTCTCTGTGTCATCAGAATCTGAAGACGTTTTTCGTATTATTAGATACTAAATCCACGTGGCAACATAATAGATCTCACCTGGCTAAAATTCACTAACAAATCACTGTCAGCCACACTCTAACCTAAAATAACCTAGTCCTTACTTATTTTAAATCACTTTTTACCATATTCATAGCGAACGACCTACACCTGTCAAACTTAAAGCGGAAATGAAACCCCTAATCAAAATTTAAATATTAAATGTAATTGTACGTCGTTGGTGTACTTGGCCATTACTTTTCATTCTGAAGGAAACCTTTTGAATGTAAGGTATGTTTACCTTTGTAAAGTTTTATTTCCTGTTCTATTATTAGCATGCTACCCACCTGTTTTGTTTTATTTTCGACATTTTCGTCAACTTTCAAAACAACACTTCAATCCAATTTTAATTTTATTTGTGACTCGCGGTAACATAGAACTTGCAATTGTATACTTCTTTGGAAGTTGAAAGTTTTTTACCGCATTTTTTCTGAAGAAAAATAAACAATGGCAACAATATTGTAAGGGAAGGACGCCTACATTTATAGGATGGAATCACAATGAAACTTTTTTGTAATTTATTTGAGCGTTGTTAAAATAACGATCTTTGGAACTAATGTGATGGTGACTTCGGAGTACGCAATACTCTACTACTAGAGTACTGTGGTGATATTTCGTTGATGTCAATGTGGTCTGTGAATTATAGTAGTTCCACAGATTTATAGAAGAGTGTGCCTCTAGTGTTGGGTCGATATTTGGAACAACGAAGATTCTCCATCGTCATCATACAGAGGACGCGATTGGACATGGCTCTGTTGTTCCCTTTAAATGCTTTCGTATGCATCTTTGAAATCGATGAATAGGTGGTGAGTGTTGATTTCGACTTTTTTGGTTTTTTCTCGGATCTGACAAAGTGACAGATAGGGTCTCGAATGGGGTATTGAGAAGACTTTTGCGTTTGTAAATCGGGCAGTTCAGATGGTATCCTTTATGGAAGATCTGGCAAACGATGCTGATGATCCATTCTTCAGGCATACGTTTATGCGATCATCATCATCTTTTTACACCTCAACGGAAAAGCCATCATTTCGCACCTTTGTTAAGTTCATATATTGTTATCCTTGTTTCATTTAGCACGGATAGCTGGAACATTTAGCTTACCCTTTCAATATTGCATGTCTACTTTTGTGGTTTGCAGAATGAGTTTGTCAATATAATCAGCATCGACTCGGCAGGAAGGCCGTCATATCCCGCAGCTTATCTTTAGATATTGCTCTCCTAACTGCGTAAATTTGAACGTAAATGTACAGCAACAAGGCTCACGCACTTTTCCTTAAATCCATTCATTCCTTCTTTGCTTTATGGTCGCAAACCCAAAATCTGGAGGAAGTGGTGGAAAGCCATGGTCCTATCAAACACTGGTTCAAGACCTTCATATCCTTTGATTCAAACATAAAACAGGTGCATCGAGAGGTAAATCACTCAAGGTGATTTCAGACTCAGCGGTATAAGCAACGAGCAACGAAAAAAAAAAAACATATGAGAAGGCTACAATCCGCAGTGCGGATCGTTGAATACCCTATCCCAACCTATCTGTAAAACTTATGTCCCCAAAAAGTAAACACGATGGGGATTAAGTATAGAAAATCACATTGTCACAACAAATTGTTCAGACAGTTTATAGAGCACATTTATGGTTCTACTATGTACCAAATTTCTTACTTACTTACTTGAGTGGCGCTACAGTCCGGGATGAACCTGGGCCTCAACCAACATGCCTCTCCAATTAGCCAGGTCCTTAGCTAACTGCCTCCAGTTGCGCACTCCAAGTTGGTTGAGGTCGGTTTCTACTTGTGCGCGCCACTTACGGCGATGTCTTCCTCTACTGCGTCCGACATCTGGCATCTGGCTGGGAATCGAAGACTCTGTGAGCCGGAGTATTGGTGTCCATTTGTTCTACATGTCCTAGCCATCTTAAACGTCCAATGCGTGTTTTTTGACCAGCGGTATGTCGCTGTACAGCTCGTATAGTTCGCGGTTGAATCTTCGTCTCCATAGCCCGTCAACGCAAACGGGACCGAAGATTTTTTCTCTCGAATCGACCAAGGATTTCTTCATCCGCTTTTGATACGGTCCATTCTTCAGCGCGGTAGAGCAGGGCTGGGATATTCAGGGTCTTATATAGGATCTCCTTTGTAGTTGGAGTGAGGGCTTTACTACTAAATTGCCTTCTTAGCACGAAGAAACAGCGATTGGCAAGAGTAATTCTTCGTTTTATTTCTGACGAGATGTTGTTGTCAGAGTTAATAGTGGAGCAGAGGTAGACAAATTCTCGTACTACCATAAAGTTATATCTGTCAATGGTGACGTTCTGTCCAATTCGTCGATGTTATGTGTCCTTTCGTATTGACAGTCTTACCCTCATTTACTGCTAAACCCATTTTTTTCGCTTCCTTCTCTATACTAGCAAACGTGGCTATGACATCACGCTGAGTACTACCAATGATGTCAATATCGTCAGCGTATGCTAGTAGTTGCACCGACTTTTGGAAAATTGTGCCTCTGGTGTTGGCTTTGGAGTTTTGCACAATTCTCTCAAGAATCAGATTAAAGAAGTCACATGACAGCTCATCGCCTTGCCTAAATCCTTTTTTGGTATCGAATGTGTCGGTGAGGTCGTTTCCTACCCTGATGGTGCAGCGAGAATTCTCCATCGTCATCCTACACAAACGGACGAGTTTGGACGGTATACCAAAACAAGACATGGCTCTGTATAGTTCGTCTCTATAAATGCTGTCGTATGCGGCTTTGAAATCGATAAATAGGTGGTGGGTATCGATTTGGACTTCTTGGGTTTTTTCCAGGATCTGCCGAAGTGTGAAAATTTGATCGATTGTGGACTTTCCTGGCCACTGATAACACTGATAACGGTTTATCAGGTTGTTGGTAAACGGTTTCAAGAGATCACCTATTACGGCAGATAGGATCTTGTAGGCGATGTAGACTTCTGCCTCTGTAGTTGGCGCAGTTCAGAGGGTCTCCTTTTTTATGGATCGGCCAAACTATGCTGAGGTTCCATTCTTCAGGCATGCTTTCAACCGACCAGATTTGGCGTATGAGTTGGTGGATGTTGCTTACCAAGTCATCTTCGCCAGCTTTATAAAGCTCAGCGGGAAGGCCGTCATTTCCGGCAGCCTTATTAAGCTTGAGTTTAGATATAGCTATCCTCACTTCACTTAGGTCGGGTGGTTGGCAGTTTTCGCTGTTGTTGCCGATATTAAATGGCTCGTTCTGCCTGACAGCGGAATGTTGTTCGTCATCGCCGTTTAACAGTCTGCAGAAGTGGTTCTTCCATATCCTCACCATCGACTGTGTCTCAACTACGATATTTCCTTGTTCATTTCGACAGGATTCTGTTCGAGCCTTGTAGCCTTGGCTTTGATGTTTTACACTTTGGTAAAACTTGCGAACATCGTTCCTGGAGTGGCACCTCTCTATATCCTCGATCGCGCGCTTTTCATGCTCTTTTTTCTTCTTTCTGAAAAGCCGATGTTCTTCCCTTCTTCTTTGCCTAGAGAGCTCAATGGCAGCTCTCATCTTCACCTGCAGCTTAGCCTTGTAGGCCTCGTTCTTGGCTGCGAGCGTCTGTCGGCATTCCTCATCAAACCAGGGGTTTTTTGCTGGTGGCCGCGAGAAACCTAGCACATCAGTTGCGGCTGATCTAATGGCTTGTTGGCATCTATTCTTCGACATTAGATGCTGGTGGCGTGTTGTGAGTCGAGAGGTTAAGAGATACGCGTTGCGCGGAAGTCTTGGCGGTCTCTGGCGATTGCATTCTTTCGACATTAAATTTTTCCACAGTATTTCTGATTTTTTGTGGCGTGGTGGATATCCGTATCCTTACCTTGGCTACAACAAGCTAGTGGTCCGAGTCGATGTTAGCCCCTCGGAATGTTCGGACATCCAAAATACTGGATGCGTGCCTCTTGTCTATCGCAATGTGATCAATTTGGTTTACTGTTCGTTGATCTGGCAACCGCCATGTCCCCTTATGGACATCGATGTGAGGAAACCGTGTGCTGGCTATAGTGGCATTTCGTTCCGTAGCGAAGTCAATTAGCCTAAGTCCGTTACCAGACGTGTTGTCGTGTAGGCTATATTTTCCGACAGTACTGCTAAAGACGTCTTCTCTTCCTACCTTTGCATTAAAATCTCCCAGCACGATTTTTACTTCGTACTTTGGTAGTCGCTCATAGGTTTTGTCGAGGAGCTCGTAGAAGCAATCCTTAGTTATCATCTTTTTCCTCCGTCGGAGCATGAGCGCATATAAGGCTTATGTTGGCGAATTTGGCCTCGATGCGGATTGTTACAATGAGTTCCCTAATGTCTTGGAAACATAAGACTTCTTGCCTAAGTCTGGCACCTATAACAAATCCGCATCCAAATAGTCGCTGTTTCTGCTCACTATAACACGGTCCATAGTAGATGTCACAGTTTTTCATCCTCTTTTTGCCCGGCCTATCCCATCGTATTTCCTGGATGGCAGTAATGTCTACTTTGTAGCAGTTTAGGGCTTCCGCTAGTTGTTCGCCTGCACCTCTCCTGTTTGATGTTCTCACATTCCAGGTGCAGATACGAACGTCGTTGTTCTTTTTTCGTTTAGCATGGTCGTCAACAATAATATCAGTCCTTTCCGAGGCTATTGGTTGCTTCGTAACAATATTTTTTTCCGTGGATGGGTAGTTAACCCAAAGCACAACCCCCAACCTGGAGGGCCAGGCCCTTGTTTTGACCCTAGCACAGCGGGCCGGAAAAAAATACCGATGTCAGTAGCTCATTTTTGGGGTATGAGCGCTGCCGTTGACCCATTGAGGGCTCCTCCGCCACCAACTCTTTTCCAATACCCTGGCTCAGTATTGGAAATCCCTATAGACCTGGTGTTCAAATATATCGAAGCAGCTCATATAGGGATTACACTTCCAGTTCGATCAAAACTGGAGCTGTAGGCGCCACCGTTGATTCCATCTAGGGAATTCCTCCGCTACCGCCTGAGAGTGAGTGCCTTTGTGAGAGGACACTCCTCCCCCTCTCTCGTTTGCTGCCACCAACGACCTTCCACAGGGGTTCAATACCCTATCTCCAGTCGAGGTACTAGGCACCCACCAGTCACCAGCGCAGCGTGGAGGTGAGAGTAGGAGTTGATAGTGAGAGGCTAGAGTGAGAACGCTTGTGTCCTCATATAATCGCATCACTATCCTTAAGCACCAAAATTTCAATAACCTAAAATAACGTAGCTCAAAATTTAAGGCCCAAAAATCAGTGACGAACAGACAGACGGACGGACGGACGGACGGACGGACAGACAGACATGGCTTAATCGACTCAGCTAGCGATTCTGAGTCGATCCATATACTTTGAGGTATATGTAGCTAAATTATTTATCTATGTTACAAACTATGTATCAAAACTAATATACCCCTATGGGATAGGGTATAAACATCCATGGGAATACACCGACGTCAAAGCCCACGGATGGTAGGGGACGTGCGACAGGTAAGATCATGCAGGGTGCTCTGAATAGATCGATGGATGTGGGAGAACAATCCATCGTCGACGCCCACGATGGAGCAACGCTGGAGTAATCAAGATGTTTATTCAGATGGCCAGGTAGTAATAATCTCTTCACAACAAAAAACCTGGACCACTCAGTGTGGCTTGACAGTCGCGTACCGTTGGCACACGTCTCAAAAGTTCCCGACGTCGATGTGTGAAAAGGCGCATTAAGACCTGCCAAGTCTGAAAATTGGTAAATCAACACGTTCGTGATCTGGAGACCTTCCGTAGCGAAGTCAATTAGCCTAAGTCCGTTACCAGACGTGTTGCCGTGTTGGCTATATTTTCCGACAACACCGCTAAAGATGCCTTCTCTTCCTATTTTACGTTTAGATCTCCCAGCACGATTTCAACATCGTACTTTGGTAGTCGCTCATAAATTTTGCCAAGGAGCTTATAGAATCACATCTTTTTCCATTGGAGCTTCTTGCCTAAGTGTGTCACTTTTAACAAATCCACATCCGAATAGTCGCTGTTTCTGCTCACTATAACACGGTTGATATTAGATGTCACAGTTTTTCATCCCCATTTTGACCGGTCCATCCCATCGAATTATCTGAATGGCAGTTATGTCTGCTTTGAAGCAGAATAGGGATTTCGCTAGTTGTTCGGCTGAACCTCGCCTTTTTAATGTTCTCAAATTCCAGGTGCAGATACAAACGTTCGTTTTTCATTTTCGTTGACATTCAACAACAAGATCAGTCCTTCACGAGGCTCTTGGTTATGCTTCGTAAGAATGTTTTTTTCCGTAAGTGGGTAGTTAACCCAATGCACAACCCCCAACCTGTTGTGCATTGAAACTGAGAGCCATTTTCAATTTATTCGGTACCCCAAATAAACGGGGTCATTGTTATCCACTTTGGGATTGAGCGCTGCCGTTTCCTTTCGGCTAATCCGCCACCATCTCTGACTGACTTATAACCTTGGGATTCCTATGTGACCTATTGACCGAATATGTCAAACATCTTGGTAATTCCTTTGTCCATACTCACTGGGACTGTAGACTCCACCGATTACTCTATTTTTGCAGTTCTTCTGCTGCCGCCTGGAAATAGAATATGTGCAATGCTGCTCTTCTGCCGTCAAGACTTTACACATGCGTTTCTACCCTATTTACGTTCAAGGTACTAAGCACTCAGCAGTCACCACGTGAAGACTAAGAATCGGAGTTTTTAGGCATCAGCTAGGTGAAAACTCATGTTTTTATATAGTCGCATGGCCTTCTATTTAACCGTATATAACATTTGAAGTACATCCGTCCAGTCCATTGGCCCCCAGTTGCGATTACAGGCCGACTAACCAACATACCGACAGATGAAGAGAATTGCGAGTGCCAATTTTTCAGGCATATCCATCATCGTAATGGTTGGTTTGAATAAAATCTCGAGTTTGATTTTTTTCACGAAACCAGTCCTTGCGCAATTAGGATAAGTAAAAGTGCGTTGCTTGTAAGAACCTCTTCACTTGGAGGAGAAAGAACTTAAAGGTTTGAGCCTGACCCACACCTAATCAACTTCGGAAAGTTACAAATCCTCGTGTGAATCTCTAATTTTTGACATTTGGCTGACAGGAAAATTTGAAGCAATTCCATTTAGGTCGGGTGGCTGTAAATATTCGTTTTCCTCGCTAATATTGTATGGTTTGTACTATCTGAAAGCGGAAGATTGCTCGTCATCCCCGTTTAAGATTCTGCAAAGGTACTTCTTATATCGATGGTGCCTCCACTTCCTTTTTTTTTTTGTTTATTTCGACAGAACTCTATTTGGGGATTGTCTCACAGTCCTTGGCGTTTCCACTTTTGTAAAACTTAAGAACGTCATTCCTGAAGTGGAGCCAATCTATATTTCCTATCGCAATCTTCTTCTAATCTTTTTGAATGGCAATGAACTTCCCTCTTCTTTGCCTTGTATTAGTCATTTTTGGCTACGAGCATTTGTCAGCATTCTTCGTCCAACCACGGGTTTCCTGTTGGTGGGCGGAATAAACCTAGCTCATCAGTTGGGCGCTTGGACCGAACGACTGTCAAAGTCGTCCCGAGGATCGAAGAGGATAGAAGGTTGCCTTGAGCGGGTGGGAAGCCCGTTTGGTATGAAGTATGTTCTTATCTTATGTAGTACAATGTTAAATCAAGCATACTGTTCGTTTGGTCTCATTTCAAAAAAGGATATATGTAACCGTTAAGAATACAACACCAAGAATGTTAACCGCAACACATCTTGTATTAATATCCACCACAATCTGGTACCAAAATTACAAAACCCCTATGTCACAGTTCTTGTTCGTGCCGTGCATAAATATTATAATTTAATTTTTAATCTCCTATAGGAAAGCAATTTGAAACAGCTACCATAATGTAATGGGATGCAGCTTAAAATTCTACAATCCAAAATTCTGATCTGTAAATGGTGTACTTATATACCACTAAAGTCTAAAGTCAGGTCCCGAGATGCAATATACGAGCTCCACCTTCACTTGAAAACGACGCCCAAAAAAGATGAAATGCTAACTGCAAATACCAGCAGGGGCCACAAATGTCGGCCATAGTATTGTTGACTTCACTGCGGTTACATAAAATGGAGCACATACATATAAACTGTCAGTGGGGTAGTTAGTGGTCCTACGTGACTTGAAAATGCAATTCCAGAATGATGACGTTCCCGATACGAACACGAACCAACTTCGCGGTTACAGATTGCAGTAATATCGCATCCACTGGCAATGCTTCATTTTAATGTTTTTTTTTGTTTTTTTGGTTCTCTTTCCTCTCAATGGGTGGTTTTTGTTCTGGCACTCAAAAGTTATTTTATTTAATTTTTCCAAAAAAAAAAAAACTTTTTTTTGGACACATCACGTTCGCACCGAAAGGAAAGGAACATACACTCGCCGAGGAGGTAGTTCTGCTTCAAAAAAGCAGGTCGACTTAAAACCACGATGCAATAGGAAGTGCTAAAAAAAAATGACAGAGAAAGAGGATTTAAAAAAAAACTTACATCAATATCAACGCCAGGAAGTGGAAACACTTGCGCCGGTGGCATATCCCTCGGGACATATCGATAGAACTCATATCCGTCCTTGTACCACTTCACCGAGTACAGTGATTCACCGTCCAAATAATATTTGCATCCTAGAACTGCATCCTCATAGCGCATAATGTGTTTGGGAATTCGAACCTCTGTCATGGATAGGCCGGTGGTGAGTTGTTCTGCAAAGAAGGACACAAAAAAAAGGATTTATTTTATTTACATATATTTTGGTTGTATTTTACAGTTGCATCAAGTGTTTGCCTTGGAAAGAAAACTTCAAATCACAGTAATGCCGTACGCTATGCGGGCTTGGATCAAATTGGGAATAAACTGGCGAAAGAGAGAGGAAAACAGGACTAACTTTGTATCTGCTGCTCTAATGGAATGATTGAGTTTTACTTATTTTTTTTTGCTAGCATTCGTTCTTGCTGACTGGTTCTTTGATTTAGGGCAATATTTCCTTAAGAAAAACAAAAACTTCCTGTTCCACACCGGTGGAGTTGGTATGATTTAATTTTGAAACATTTGCATGCACGTTTTTGGATCTATTACATTTTTTTTTTCGTAGAAAAGGAGATGAAAAAGTTTTTTTTTGTCTCTTTTTGGTTGTAACTGGCTTTGATCAGTTCTGGCAATTACTTGAGAAGAAAAAAAGTTTTTTTTTTCACGGAGGCAATTCCCTTGAATTCTTTGTAAGTAGGTTTGACAAGTTTTTTTCTTCGTTTGGATTAAGTTGTCGGTACCTAAGAAGTTGTTCCTTTCAACATTTTTTTTTGTTTTTGATTTGCATTACCGGTAATTATATCTTGAGGGAAGTATTTAATATAAATAATGAGCTGAAAAAAACGTTAAAATGTTATATTTGGTAACGCATTTGAGGTACTAATACTAAGCAGGGATAATTGTCAGATAACACGGTATACGTGTCATGGTACTTGTGTTCAGTATTTCAAGACATTTCATCAGAAACGGCTTAGACCGACATAGCATCTATAAAATCATCAAATAAAAAAAAAAGTTCTACGAGATATGTGTTTTATGCGCTTCGAGGAACTTATGTTTCAAATTTTTGGCCTATCGACGCACCATTACTTCAGCCCGAAGATAAGGAATATCTCAGCTTAAGTGGTGCGCAGAAGTAGAACATGACCACCTTGAAAAGCGCATTTGAAAAATAAAATATTCGTAGCTAAGAGTGTACTCCCCTACCAGATAGTTGATACACAATAACTTGGCTTTTCTTTAAATTAGGAACAAATATCTGTCATTAACAGCCCATATAGAGCCTCAAACCTAGCTCTTCTCTTCAATTGAATATGCGAAGTTATATCTTTGCCACAAAGAAGAGGACCACCTGCTTATCGCCCAATCCGAAAGGCTAATTTGAGAAGCTTTTAATGGCAGTGTTACTCTTGGATGTTTGTCAGACTTTCGCAAGAGTTGGAGTAGAGAAAAAACGTAGGTGTTGTTCGGGATTTGAACCAAGGACCCAGCGCTTAGAAGTCCAATGCACTAACTACTAGGCCACTATACAATATGAAGAAGTATAGCTAATCAACGCTTTCTATGTAAAACTTGGAGAACTTCTCCGGTGATAACTTTTATAATTCCCGATCCCATCTTTTAGTTCTCTTAACATTGCTTCGGACAACAGGTCATTTAGAAATCTCAAGGGTAAGTAAGGCCCCTTGAAAAGAGATGGTGGTGGATGTGCCAAAAATTCATCGGCAGCGCTTAATTCCATAGTGGATACTGATAGTTCAGTGTCCTAACAGTATCTAACAATTTGGAACCAGCCATTCATGTTGAGAGGGTTGTGATTTGGGTTATCTACCGACACACGAAAAAAAACATTATTGCGAAGTAACCAAGATCATCGTAAAGGACTGACCTTAATGTTGACGACCATGCTAAACGAAAAAAGGACAACGACCGCGACGTTCGTATCTGCACCTGTAATTTGAGTACATTAAACAGGAGAGCTCCAAGCTGCGAACAACTAGCGGAAGATCTAAGCTTCTACAAAGCAGACATTACTGCCGTTGAGAAAATACGATGTGATGGAAAGAGTATGAAAAACTTTGACATTTACTACGGAATGTGTTAAAGGGAGCAGAAACAACTACTATTCGTATGTAGATTTGTTATAAGTGCCATACTTAGGCAGTCTTTTCAAGACTTAAGCTTAAGAATTGTAACCATCGTCATCAAGGACAAATTCGCAAATATAAGCCTTACATGGTCTCACTCTCCGACGGAGGAAAAAGATGATTTAGAGAAAGACTACTTTTGCGAGCTCCTCAAAAGCGTCTTCCGAAGTACAGTGTCACGACAATACGTCTGGCAACTTACTTAGGCTAATTGACCTCACTGAGGAACGAAATGCCACTAGGTATAGCCACCACTCGGTTTCCTCACCTCGATATTCATGTGAGGACATGGCGGTCTCCAGATCAATGAACGGTAAACAAATTGATCACATTGCGATATTACAAGAGGTCCCAGTATTTTGGATGTCCGAACATTCCGAGGGGCTTACATCGACTCCGTCCACTACGTTGCTGCAGCCAGGGTAAGAATGCGTATATTCGGCACGCCACAACAAACCAGAAATGCGGTGAACAAAATTAATATCGAAAGACTGCTATCGCAAGAGACCTCCAAGGCTTTTGCAGAACGCATATCGCTAAACCTCTCGATTAACACGATACCACCAGCATCTAATGTCGAAGAACAATGGCAGTGATGTCAACAAGCCATTAGGTCAGCAGCAGCTGATGTTCTAAGTTTCTGGCGCCTACCAGCAAGAAACCCATGGTTTGATAAAGAGGTTAAGACGAGAGCTGCTTTTTGAGCTCTATACGCTAAGAAGGTTGGAAGAACACTGGGCTTTCTGAAAAAAATAAAAGAGAGCAAGAAAAGCACGCGATCGAGGATAGTTTTACCAGAGTGTAAAACATCAAAACAGGGCTGGAACTGCATCCTGACGAGATTAACAAGGAAAGATCGTAGTGGAAACACAATCGATGCTGAGGATATGTAAGAACCACTTCTGCAGACTGGGAAATGGCGATGACGAACAAAATCCAGCTGTCAGGCAGAACGAACCATTCAATATTGGCGACGTCAACGAAAACAACCAACCAATCGACCTAAGTGAGGTTAGCAATATCCCGCCGAGCTTTATAAAGTCGGTGGAAATGACTTGGTAAGTAACAATCACCAACCTTTTGGTCGAATGAAAGTATACGATATAAAATTAAAACCTCAGAATTCCTCCAACTACTGACGCAGAGGCTTTTCAATATCCTGTCTGACGTAATACATATGTGAACTCCTGAAACCAACCAGATTGGCCTTTATCAGTGTGGTGTTAGGTTAGGAAATTCCACAATAGATAAAAATTCACATTTCGCCAAATCTTGGAAAAAGAAGTCAAACTCGATACCCACCACATATTCATGAAAATTCAAAGCCACATACTACAGCATTTGTAGATACGAATATACATACATACAAAGTCATGTCTAGTTTTGGTCTAACCGCCCAAACTCGTCCGTCAGTGCAGGATGACGATTGAGAATTCTCGCTGCTCCAACAGGGTCGGAAATGAACTCACAGACACATTCGATACCAAAAAAGGATTAAGGCAAAGCGATGCACTGTTATGTGACTTATTTAGCATCGTTCTTGAGAAGATTATACGAAACTCCCGAACCAACACCAGAGGTACAACTAACGGGTCCGCCATCTAACGTTTTTTTTTTTCAACTAGTGCTTTTTTCGTGAATGGTAACACTTAGCTCATGTCTGATTTGACAGATAATCAGTTTTATCCTTCCGCTAAATGAATATGGTTGTGTATACGCTTGAACAACGCTGGGAAATATTGCGACATTACTTTGAAAATCATGGTAATGTTGCAGAATATGTGCGAAAATTGCGTACGGATTTTGGAAGAAGTGAAGCACCGTCAGCTTCGTATGTTCGTTATCTTGTGAAAAAAGTGAAAGAAACTGGCATCCTCATCGATAAACCAAAGCGTGAAAAGCCACAAACAGTGCGTGCACCAGAGAATATCGCTGATGTGGAAGAAAGTGTGCGTGAAGCGCCATTAACATCAATTCACCGTCGTTCTCAACAATTGAACATTTCGGAGACATCATTGAGACGAATTTTGCATAAAGACCTTGGTATGACGCCATACAAAGTCTAATTGGTTCAGGAGTTGAACCCAACTGACCATCCAATGCGTTTTCGCTTCGCTAAGTGGGCCTGCGATCGACAGCCGAAGCTACACTCGATGTTTTGCGCCCTGTTTTTGAAGATCGCATTATCAGCCGCAGGACTGATGTCGTTTGGCCACCTCGGAGCTGCGATTTGACACCGTTGGACTATTATTTCTGGGGTGCCGTAAAAGATAAATGTTACGCCGACAAGCCAGAGACAATTGACGCTTTATAGGACAATATTCGTGAAGCCATTGGTGAAATACAGCTGCACACAATCGATAATGTGCTTAAAAATTGGACCGATCGTGAAGGCATGGCCAGCCGAGGCAGCCATTTCAATGAAGTTATTTTCCATTATTAACCAGAAGGATTGTACTTTCAAATAAAAAAAGAAATTTGAGAAAATATTCAGTAGTTTTTTTTATAGCATTTTCAAAAAAAAAAGTTATTTGGCGGACCCTTTACAAGCATACGCCGACCATATTGAAATCATTGGTCAACCTTATGTCATAGCCACGTTTGCCAGCATAGGTAGGGAAGGAAGCGGCAAAAACGGGTTTAGAAGTTAATGAGGGTAAGACCAAATATATGTATGCTGTCAACACGAAAGGACACATAACATTGACGAATTTGATAACTATAACGTCCCATTGACAGATACGACTTTGTAATATAGGTTACGTTAGGTTAGGTTAGGTTAGGTTAGGTGGCTGCACGCGGAACGCGTGCATACTTAGACCAAGAAGGTCCGTTGTGGTACCACATGGATCAAACATATTTTCCTATGAGTCGTCTGCCTAGTTGAACCAATCCGAGCTACAAATAAAACGGCGGAGGTTCCTGATGTCAATGTTAATCAGGTCACCTAGGTTGTCGAAGAAGTAGTCTCCCAGGTGGAGTCTTCTTTTGTTGGAGAACGCTGTACATGAAAAAAGAAGATGAGTAATACTTTCCTCCTCGTCCTCTTCCATGCATCTTCTGCAGAAGTCGTTGCTATAAAGACCCAGTATTTTAGCATGTACACCTATGGGACAGTGTCCAGTAAGGACACCAATGATGGTGCTGATGGTGGATCTGTTAAGCATTATTAAACTGAGGGAGTGTTTCTAGCTTAATATGGGCCAGATTTGCCAGAATATAAGACACGTTGAGCCGTTTGTCCATCTACAATTAGCTTTTTGGATCGCATCTAGTTTAAGTGTTGATTTACAAGTAGCGAGGGTCATGCATAACGTTTCTACATGTGGTAGAATATCAAGCGTGGTACCCCTTCTGGTAAGCTCGTCCGCCCTACAATTCCCTGGGATATCACTGTGCCCCGGCACCCAAAATAGGTGAATGGCCAATAGCTCTGCCATGTCGTTAAGAGACAGTCGGCATTCGTGGGCTGATCTCAAGGATTTGATTGCCGCTTGGCTATCACTGAAGATGCTAAAGGAACTTTGTGGTACAACTCAGCTTCACTTTTAACTCTGCCAACATCTCGGCAGAAATTTAACGAAAAATTACTATTGCCACCCGCTATTTTTTCTGGCTAAGAAAACAACTTAGGAGCAAAGCCTCACCCATACTATTAAGGAGATCCTGCACAGACCTTTATCATCCCAGTCCTTTTCTTCTGCGCTGAAGAATGGACCATATCAAAATTCAAAAGTGGATGAAGAAATTTTTGGCCGTTTTTAGAGAAAAATTCTTTGAAAAATGTTAGGTGCCGTTTACGTTGACGGGCTATGGAGACAATGATTCAACCACGAACTATATGAAATGTAAAGCGACACACCAATAGTCGAAAAACTCCGCATTGCATGTTAAAGATGGCAATGAGATGTAGAGCGTATATGGATACAAATACTCCGGCTCGCAGAGTCTTAGATGACCAGACCACGGACGCAGTAGAGGAATACCTCGCCTTAAGTGGCGCGCACTTAGTCGAAGCCGATACCAACGACCTTGGAGTGCGCAGCTAGCTAAGGACCGGGCTAATTGGAGAGGCATGTTGGTTGAGGCCCAGGTTCATTCCGAAATGTAGTGCCACTTATGTAAGTGAGTAAGTAAATAGGATAGCGGTGTCATCGGCGAATATAGAAAGAATTGTGAAATTTGTTTCTATATATCACGAGTATGTAACATGTATGGAATCGCCCCAAAAATACTTTCTTGCACAACGCCGACCTAACATTCTTTAAGCTCCGAGTTTTCGTTTCCACGTCCAACATGGAAGAGCCTATTTCCGAGATATATCTTATATGGATATCTTATAGGCGACATGGCGGAACTTCTTGTAATTTGCATTTTATCAAACCTCATTAAAGTCTTGCGAGACATCTAGAAATAACCTGGAGAATGTTATTTTTCTTATTTCTCTGTTACGACAGTAATTCTGTGCGTATGGTCAATTGTCAATCTGAGACAGAACTGGTGCTCAGGGTCCATAGCCGGCTGTAGACAGACACCTTAGTAATATCTTCTCGAACATTTCGCATGTGACTGGAAGAAGCGAAAGGCAAATGATTTCACTGCAATTGCAGGTTTTCATTTTTTGAAATTATTATGACTTCTGAACGGCTCGGGGCGTGTTTTTATCAATGCGCACCATTTATAATGTAAAAAAACTTAATACCTTACTAAGAACTTGTAGAACTTTCAGCTGATAAAAACATAGCTAGGAGCTTTCTTAGGTTAAAGATTTCCGACCTCATGTTTAAATTCTCTTAACATCGCTCTTATGAGTGCGCAATTCTAAAATATTAGTTCCATCCTATAGATAATGTTGTTAATCGCTTGATCATCTAAGCGGGGCTTAAAATTTTTTTCCGGAAACATCCGCTTTTTCTTCATCTTCCCTTGCCCGTTCATTTTGTTTGAGGTAAGATGCGATCCAATTTCGCCAGTACTTATATTCTCAAGAGACTTTAATTGCATCGTCTTGATATATTTTTCTCATTTTATCTAGGTGACCCAAAAGATCTTTGACTTTGCTGGATTAAAGGCAAATTCCAGATTTTAAAATAGAGATATTCTATTGGGTTATTACCTGCTGCATACCGTCTTCAGTATAGGCATAGCCTCTGCTAAATTTACAAGCTGAACAGGGTGTCTATAACCTTTCAAATTGTTATTAACCTAATATTTGACCTGAAAATCCAATATTTGTATAACCCCATTTATATTCTAGCTCTTCAGTGCTGCCATAGGTTTATTAATTGTTAAGAACCAAATCCTTCAAAGATATCCTAGAGCTATTTTATGGTATCTATTTTATATACCATTTGCTTTGTTCAAAACAAGACTTTAATCTCTTATCGGCAATTCATATCTAAAAACGAGAATCAACAAATTATGAAATAATATTTCATAATAATAATATTTGCATCAGAATTAAAAACTTTCCTTTTCTGCCACCCACCAGCATCCTACAACCAATTCCCTTCTTCACTCTCTAAGCACGTCCACTTCATTAATAAATCACTCGAGTTTTTAAATAAAACTCAGAAACGTCTTACTTCTTCGAATCAATTCGCCCAAGCCTTATAATTAAACCACAAAACAACCGACATTACCAGCATCTCGAGGGTCCTTAAAGCAATGAACGCAAAGTGTAAACAATAACCCTCACCGCTCAAACCCCTCAAAAAAAAAAAAAAAAAAAAAAAACATGAGCCTTGTCCACGCGCACATAACATTTAAATAGTTAATTTGATGCAAAATATTCACCTGCCATCAGCAAGGAATACTATTATCCTCATGATGGTCGTAAAGCTTTATCCATCCATTCGAAAAGGAAATTCTCAACACTTTCGAGGATCAAATGAATTCCCTTTCATGCAGCAGCCTACGTATACATAGCATAGGCCTATAACCAGCAGCAGTCCAATGTGAATAACAGCGCGACGTGTAATCACACACCATAAATTTGTTGTTTTTTTTTCGCTCTTCTTCTGGGTTCGTCCTGGAATCGCCTACTTCAATTTACACAATGAAAAAATAATTTAACGCAAGCCGGAGCAGGACATATTCCCTAAACGTATCCAAAGCCTGTTCAAGATAGCTATTTCGACAGCACGAAGAAGTTACATAAGGACATGCGGACGAGCGCAAGGAACTCCAAATTAAATATTTACACACTATACCAGGCCAGAACCATCCTCCCCATCGGCGAAACCAGTTCACTTTCAGTGCCTTCACATTAATTCACTCGCTCACTCACTCAGTCGCTCACTTAGGCATTCACTTGGTTCACACAATTTCGCCTTCAAAAGGAAATTTATGACACCGAATCGCACTTCATTATGCGTTCATTTTGATTTTCTCCTTACTGTTTTGCTCTCCTTTGTCTCATTCAAGCTCATCGTCATCCACGTCCTCGTCGTCCTGCTTGGGTTTATTTATTCGTGCTTGCTTCTTTTTTAAGGCCTTCTTTTTTTAAGGACCTTTATGCTGTAAACATAAGCAGCACACGGGAATTGACGGTGGTTAGGATAGATGGACAAAAAGGCAAACCGTTTAGAAATGCCAGGACAGCACAGGATAATATTGCGCCTCTGCATGAAAGACAACAAAAATATAAAAAAAAAATCCGGAACTGAAAGGAAGCAAAATAAACATCGTTCCTTGTAAATCTGAGGCAGCGAGTTACTTAAGATTTCGTGAGAACCAAGTACGCGCGTTTGAATGTGATTCACACACAAACATAGAAAAGGACAACAAGGATTTCATTCATCAAATCCACTTCATTCGTGTGAACGAAGAAAACGCAAGCGAGTTTTATGCGAGGCGAATGCCTTAGCGCTGTGTCAACAAAACGAAGCAAACGAAAAAAAAAAAATAAGCACCACAACAAGGATCTTAAAGGAAACCTGATGGGGCTGGTACTTAATATACCTTTTCATTATTAAAGTTTACTCAACCGCTGGGAAACTTCCAACGCCAATAGAATGGGGGTTCACTACACACCTACAGTGTTACTCGTCGCATTTTGTGTCGTCCTTGACGACGGCTTTTTTTCGTCCTTTATTTATGTACATCTCGGGGGGAACACACAGCAAAATATCCATAGCGGATAGCTGCCAGCATTCATAAAGGATTCGTGAATAATTCATAATGTCTAAATTTGAAAATTTATGCGAGTTTTGCCATTCCGCAGTGTTACGGCAGATAACTGGGATGTGTCGCAAACCCCAATGTAACTGTGATCTTGCTCTGACTGAGGAAAATAAAAAGAAGGACACTCTGTTGTGCTTTCCATTTTCATCCTTCTTCATCGCTCAGGAATAGTAAAAATTTCATAAATTATCCGCATAAAAATACAAATACACACACACACACAGAGAATGGAGAAAAAATAAAATATGTCACCAGGAGCAAACGAAAAAAAAAACGCTTCGACGAGATGAGAGGAAGGAATCAACAAAATGATAGGACGAAGAAAAAATTTACACTTTGCGAGGCCGAGCGGAACGTTCAAAAGTCAAATGTACTTTTCCGTAGAAGACAACCAAAAAAAAAAGTCCTTTACCGTCTCGAAGGAACCCTTGTCGTCGATGACATTGTATACGTGGGCATTCTAAGGATAAATACTTAAGGCTGACGGTTTGCATAACAAAATGCTGATGGGTAAATGATTCTGGATGAAAGGGTTCGCCACGCTTGCGGGATGGCATCATTTCTGGTGGTAGAAAACGTTTGGAAATTTATTTTTTTCCTTAGTCAAGATGTCCTATAAAATGATGTTGTTTTCATTTTTTTTCCTGATATTAGTGTCCTTTTTGTGGACCATTTGGGGTTTTTTTTTGTTCGTTGTTTGTTTGTCCTTTTTTTTTTGTTGATGCTTGAGGAAATGATTTACTATCCCCTATCGAAGTGTTTATATCCGGTTTGGAATTTTTAAATGTGGCATGACATTGGTCCTGGTGTTATGATGACCGTTTGCTTAGGGTCAAATGGTGATGACATGAGAAGGGTATTTTTTTTAAAGGAGCATTTGGGTTTAGTGTGGGACACCTTTAGTGTTTGAAGGGATCCCACACTTCAGCGTTGAGTGTAGCCACACTTTATTAAACGTGTTATTGAGGTAGAGCTTGAGGAGGTGGTTAGTATTTCGAGCTTCATATGATGATGGAACATAGTTCTAAAGGAATTAAAAAAACACACATTTTTGAGCATTTTTGGTTATGCGAATAGAATTATCCTCGAAAAATACTGATCAATGATATTAGTTCCTGGAAGGTTATTTGTCATTTGACTCTTTACGCCATAGGCCAGTGCCGTCCCTTGGATATAGGTCTCAGGTTCAAATCTCTTCATGCGCGAAAAAAAAATAAACATTTGCTTGATATCTGAAACACACTTAAAACTGGGATTTCGTCCAAAAATAAAAGGCTATAACGATTTCTACGCCTATTACCGTTCGGGTACAGCGAGAGGCAGATCATCCTTATTTAAGACCGCATCGAAAAATATGAGGACGCAAAAATAGAGCTCGAGACTATGCAGTTGTGCTCGGTCCAAGTTGTAAGTAGTTTGCATAATCTAAAGATAACATCCCCCGACCACGACCACGGAGCTCCGCGCTTGAAAAACGTGATTTTATTTATATACTTCAATATCTGAAAGATAACCCCATTATTGAAGGCGATTTCAATGCGAAAAATACGTTCTAGATAAATTTCACAAAAATGGAGAATGCTCTGTAAGGCAGCTGTGTGGAGTACAGGTGCGATTTCCAAAAACCGACTTAATGGCAAGCTTCAAAAATGACTGTCCTGATAGATTAGTTCGTTGTGAAAGGCATATCCACATAAGAGTCATAGTGAACTTCGATTTTTCGTCAGATCGTTCCTCAGGTTTGTTGTGGTGTATCCGCGGATTGTGGATATCCGCATTCTTACCTTAGCTGCAACAAGGCAGTGGTCCGAGTAGCCATCCAAAATACTAAATACGTGCCACTTGTCTATCACAATGTGATCAATTTGGTTGACCGATCGTTGATCTGGAGACTACCATGTCCATATGGATATCGAGGTGAGGAAACCTTGTGCCGGCTATAGTGGCAATCTGTCCGTAGCGAAGTCAATAAGCCTAAGTCCGTTCCCACACGTATTGTCGTGTAGGCTGTGTTGTCCAACAATACTGCTAAAGATCTCTTCGCTTCCTACCCTTTCGTTAAAATCTCCCAGTACGATTTTAACATCGTACTGTACCTTGCCAGGTATTAAAGACGCAATTACAGGCACACTCGATCGATGCTAGCCTCCATCATGAAAATCCCATGACTCCCAATTTTGCCATAGAGCTTTGAGACTTTCTCCGGTGATCAAATCATAGCCAGGAGCTTTCTTAGGATTAAGATTCCCGATTTTGTTACTATATAACGTTACTAAGTTGAGTGCTTAATCGTCAAAAAGTAGTTAAGTCGTATTGATATTGACACGAATCGCTTGACCATCGAAGGGTTTAAAGGTTTCTTCAAGATAGGTGGCATAAACGTCCGCTTTTCTTTATCTTACCCTTGCGTATTGAATTAGGTTTATTCTCTTTGTTGCCTTTCCTTTCATGCCTTTCTATGCCTTTCCAAGCCATAGCGTAATTAATCTATCTATCGTCTGGTTACAAACTATTTTTAAGCTCAAAGTCAAGATACCACAAGACACCACAACAAACCAGAAATACTGAGAAAACCTTTAATGTCGAAAGACTGCAATAGCAAGAGATCGTCAAGGACTTCGCGCAACGTGTATCCCTTAACTTCTCGATTAACACCATACCACCACAATCGCATCTCGAAGAAGAACATGGACATGGACACGATGTAAACAAGCCATTAGATCAGCCGCAACTGATGTGCTGGGTTTCTCGCGGCCACCAGCAAGAAACTCCTGGTTTGATGAGGAATGCCGACAAATGCTCGCAGCCAAGAACGAGGCCTACAGGGCTAGGTTGAAGGTGAAGACGAGAGCTGCCATTGAGCTCTATAGGCAAAGAAGAAGGGAAGAAGAAAGAAAAGCGCGCGATCGAGGATATAGAGAGGTGCCACTCCAGGAACTATGTTCGTAAGTTTTACCAAAGTGTAAAACGTCAAAGCCAAGGATACAAGGCTCGAACAGAATCCTGTCGAGATGAACAAGGAAATATCGTAGTTAAGACACAGTCGATGGTGAGGATTTGGAAGAACGACTTCTGCAGACTGTTAAACGGCGATGACGAACAACATTCCGCTGACAGGCAGAACGAACCATTTAATATTGGCAACAACAGCGAAAACTGCCAACCACCCGACCTAAGTGAAGTGAGGAAAGCAATAACCAAACTCGAGCTTAATAAGGCCGCCGGAAATGACGGCTTTCCCGCTGAGCTTTATAAAGCTGGCGGAGATGACTTGGCAACATCCACCAACTCATACGCCAAATCTGGTCGGTTGAAAGCATGCCTGAAGAATGGAACCTCAGCATCGTTTGCCCGATCCACAAAAAAGGAGACCCTCTGAACTGCGCCAACTACAGAGGCATAAGTCTACTCAACATTGCCTACATGCCGTAATATGTGAACGCCTGAAACCGTTTACCAACAACCTGATCGGCCCTTATCGGACCAAGAAGTCCAAATCGATAACCACCACCTATTTATCGATTTCAAAGCCGCATACGACAGCATTTATAGAGACGAACTATACAGAGCCATGTCTAGTTTTGGTATACCGTCCAACTCCGTCCGATTTGTAGGATGACGATGGAGAGTTCTCGCTGCACCATCAGGGTCGGAAACGACCTCACCGACACATTCGATACCAAAAAAGGATTTAGGCAAGAAGATGCGCTGTCATGTGACTTTTTCAATTTGATTCTTGAAAGGACTGTGCAAAACTCCCGAGCCAACACCAGAGGCACAATTTTCCAAAAATCGGTGCAACTACTAGCATACGCCGACGATATTGACATCATTGGTAGGACTCAACGTGTTGTCATAGCCACGTTTGCTAGTATAGAGAAGGAAGCGGCAAAAATGGGTTTAGCAGTAAATGAGGGTAAGACTAAGTATATGCTGTCAACACGAAAGGACATACAACATCTATGAATTGTACAGAACGTCACCATTGACAGATCTAACTTTGAGGTAGTACGGGACTTTGTCTACCTCGGCTCCGCTATTAACTCTGACAACAGCATCTCGTCAGAAATCAAACGAAGAAATACTCTTGCCAATCGCTGTTTCTTCGGGCTAAGAAGGCAATTTATTAGTAAAGCCCTCACTCGAATTACTAAGGAGATCCTATATAAGAACTTGACTATCCCAGTCCTGCTTTACGGCGCTGAAGCATGGACCGTATCAAAAGCGGATGAAGAAATCCTTTGTAGATTCGAGAGAAAAATTCTTCGAAAAATCTTCGGTCCCGTTTGCGTTGACGGGCTATGGAGACGAAGATTCAACTTAGAACTATACGAGCTGTACAGCGACATGCCTCTGGTAAAAAAAACTCCGCATTGGACGTTTAAGATGGCTAGGACATGTAGAACGAATGGACACCAATACTCCGGCTCGCAGAGTCTTCGATTCCCAGCCAGACGTCGGACGCAGTAGAGGAAGACCTCGCCTTAAGTGGCGCGCACAAATGGAAACCGACCTCAACCAACTTGGAGTGCGCAACTGTAGGCAGTTAGCTAAGGACCGGGCTAATAGGAGAGGCATGTTGGTTGAGGCCCAGGTTCATTCCGGACTGTAGCGCCACTTAAGTAAGTAAGTAAGCGCTTAATGAAAGACCCTTTGCTATGCATTACAATTGGGTCAGATGTATTATTTCAATAACGTGTAACCTATACTGCAAATCAGTAGCGTGCAAGCTAAGTTACCTTTCCCGGAGCTAAGAGATATTTTATTATAAAAAAAAAATTGTTTGAATTAAAGCTATTTCGGACACTATCAATCGTTCTCATCAGATTTCTTCTTATGGTGGTGGTAGTCCTATGAACTTTGTATTGTGAACTTTATTTCCTAACTGGAATTGGAGTATTTAACCTCACGGATGGTGTGCCAAATGCTTACCTTGACAACGACATTTCGTCAGGAATTCAACGTAGAATAACTTTGCTTTGTTGATTAGTTAACCCGAGCAATTATGCAAATCCTTTAGATGACCCTGTTCCTGTTGTACGTTGTGCCACTGAGTTAAGCTAATTAAATATCTGCCATCAACAGCCCATAAAGAACCTCAAACCGAGCATTTCCATTCCTTTATGTGTTCGAAGTACGGACTACCTACAAATGGATGAGGATACCCCTACTCATTCCGTTTCATAATGAAGGTGTAGATGACCCCTAAAAGTGATTTTTAATGCAATTGCATTTAAAATCCCCTCTACGGGAGGGGTAGAGGAGATACATATTAAATTTATTTTTTAAATTATTTACGCGGTTTATTAAAAATTATTCAACGGTTTGTTTCTGTTTTTTTTTTTCATAATTCATCCATTAATACGCACTATATCGGCTTTATGCAGAATACCGTGAAATGGAATTTTATTTAAAATGTTTCAAAAATTATTTCATTCCATGTGTATTCGTATCTACCGCAAAGAGGGATTAAATGTTTGTAAACAAAATGAACTTTGCCTTCCAATGTTAATTACTTTTAACTTATGCTCTCTCGCAGTTTAAGTCCAGCTCGAACAAACAGAACAGAAAAAAAAATCCCTTAATGGCCATCTGTTAAATTCACTGAAAACTTTAAGGACGAACAAACATAAAACACCAAAACGATTCATCTGGTCATCTCAAGCCTGATGCTATGCCTCCAAAGTATAAAGTTTTTTTTAATTTTTTTTAAAAAAAAACTTTCAAATACTTTCTGTGAAAGTATAAAATTGAGCGGAAGTTCAACAAAAGAAGACAAGGACAACGACGATGAAGGAAACAAATGCGAAGGATAAAGTCAAGTGAATAAAAATATTTTCTAATTACAAATCCTGTCATCCCAATCAGAATGTGAATACCAAAAAGGAGGAGGAAAAGACTGAAATTTTGTCAGCTGATGACAGTCTGGCGTATCCTTCCGGATTGCCAGGGAATTGTCATTCAGCTTGGCAATTACTTCAATCATTCATTTTAACCGTTCACTGTCAGGACTGTTATTCAGTTCTGTGGACTGATAATAACATTACATTGTGGAATCCATAATAAAGGATTTCAAAAAAAAAATGAAGGATTTCAATTGAGCGGCTCATGTTTTCTTTGCGCTCGTTTTTTAGTTGCGTGAATCGTATGAATGCGGTAAAGGATGGTTTCGTTTCTGTTATTTCCCGAAGGATTATTCTGATTGGTATCGGAAAGTTTTTTTCTCAAGTTTTCTGTTCAGCAAGGGAAAGTGCCGAATAGGGATGGAAATAAAGTTTTATTCGCACGTTTGAGTTGCATCGAAATGGATTCTTGCCGACGGGGGAAGGGATCGAGGAAAATTGCATCGAATGAAATCTTTTCCAAAGAAGTTTTCCTGGAATACCCAACTCAATGAAGCTTTCTTTTTAAAGTGTGAGTATGCTATGATTATCAGGAGTTTGTCTGTAGTTTGTCTAAAGTTTTGAAGTGAATTGTTTTTTTTTTCTGCAATTTATTTGTGAGTGAGGATATGCCGCAGTGTTTTCTGTATATTGTGTGTTAAGGAAGTGAGCTTTTTTCAGAATTTTTGTTTTCAAAATTTTCCCCAAGGTAAAGTATCAAATTTCCTGAAAATTAGCGCTCGTCGTGAAGGGTGAATATTTTTTTAACATCAAGGCGAGGCTTACATATCCATTTTCAAATGGCTGTCGATATTTGTGGGCCAATGGATAAAACGAGTGTTGATCACTGGGATCTAGGTTGGAAGGTAATCGAAACCTAGTAGCAAATGGACTTGACGAACGGATCTTCCTTACTAACTTAAGTGGCGCTACAGTCCGGAATGAACCTGGGCCTCAACCAACATGCCTCTCCAATTAGACCGGTCCTTAGCTAACTACCTCCAGTTGCGCACTCCAAGTTGGTTGAGGTCGGTTTCTACTTGTGCGCGCCACTTAAGGCGAGGTCTTCCTCTACTGAGTCCGACGTCTGGCTGGGAATCGAAGACTCTGCGAGCCGGAGTATTGGTGTCCATACGTTCTACATGTCCAAGCCTTCTTAAACGTCCAATGCGGAGTTTTTTGACTAGGGGTATGTCGCTGTACAGCTCGTATAGTATAGGTTGAATCTTCGTCTCAATAGCCCGTCAACGCAAACGGGACCGAAGATTTTTCACTCGAATCGACCAAGGATTTCCTCATCCGCTTTTGATACGGTCCATGCTTCAGCGCCGTAGAGCAGGACTGGGATAATCAGGGTCTTATATAGGATCTCCTTAGTAATTCGAGTGAGGGCTTTACTAATAAATTGCCTCCTTAGCCCGAAGAAACAGCGATTGGCAAGAGCAATTCTTTGTTTGATTTCTGACGAGATGTTGTTCTCAGAGTTAATAGCGGAGCCGAGGTAGACAAAGTCCCGTACTACCTCAAAGTTATATCTGTCAATGGTGACGTTCTGTCCAATTCGTCGATGTTGTGTGTCCTTTCGTGTTGACAGCATATACTTAGTCTTACCCTTATTTACTGTTAAACCCATTTTGGCCGCTTCCTTCTCTATACTAGCAAACGTGGCTATGACATCACGTTGAGTCCTACCAATGATATCAATATCGTCAGCGTATGCTAGTAGTTGCACCGACTTTTGGAAAATTGTGCCTCTGGTGTTGGCTCGGGAGTTTTGCACAATCCTCTCAAGAATCAGATTAAAGAAGTCACATGACAGCGCATCGCCTTGCCTAAATCCTTTTTTGGTATCGAATGTGTCGGTGAGGTCGTTTCCGACCCTGATGGTGCAGCGAGAATCCTCCATCGTCATCCTACACAAACAGACGAGTTTGGGCGGTATACCAAAACTAGACATGGCTCTGTAAAGTTCGTCTCTATAAATGCTGTCGTATCAGCTTTGAAATCGATAAATAGGTGGTGGGTATCGATTTGGACTTCTTGGATTTTTTTCCAGGATCTGCCGAAGTGTGAAAATTTGATCGATTGTGGACTTTCCTGGCCTAAAACCATACTGATAACGGCCGATCAGGTTGTTGGTAAACGGTTTCAGGCGTTCACATATTACGGCAGATAGGATCTTGTAGGCGATGTTGAGCAGACTTATGTCTCTGTAGTTGGCGCAGTTCAGAGGGTCTCCTTTTTTGTGGATCGGGCAAACGATGCTGAGGTTCCATTCTTCAGGCATGCTTTCATCCGACCAGATTTGGCTTATGAGTTGGTGGATGTTACTTACCAAGTCATCTCCGCCAGCTTTATAAAGCTCAGCAGGAAGGCCGTCCTTTCCGGCGGCCTTATTAAGCTTGAGTTTATTGCTATCCTCACTTAACATAGGTCGGGTGGTTGGCAATTTTCGCTATCGTTGCCAATATTAAATGGTTCGTTCTGCCTGACAGCGGAACGTTGTTCGTCATCGCCGTTTAACAGTCTGCAGAAGTGGTTCTTCCATATCCTCAGCATCGACTGTGTCTCAACTACTGTTCATCTTGACAGGATTCTGTTCGAGCCTTGTATCCTTGGCTTTGACGTTTTTCACTTTGGTCAAACTTGCGAACATCGTTCTTGGAGTGACACCTCTCAATATCCTCGATCACGCGCTTTTCTTGCTCTTTTTTCTTCTTTCTGAAAAGCCGGTGCTCTTCCATTCTTCTTTGCCTATAGAGCTCAATGGCAGGTCTCGTCTTCACCTGCAGCTTAGCCTTGTATACCTCGTTCTTGGCTGCGAGCATCTGTCGGCATTCCTCATCAAACCAGAGGTTTCTTGCTTCGAGCCTTGTATCCTTAGCTTTGACGTTTTACACTTTGGTAAAACTTGCGAACATCGTTCCTGGAGTGGCACCTCTCTATATCCTCGATCGCCCGCTTTTCTTGCTCTTTTTTCTTCTTTCTGAAAAGCCGATGTTCTTCCCTTCTTCTTTGCCTAGAGAGCTCAATGGCAGCTCTCATCTTCACCTGCAGCTTATCCTTGTAGGCCTCGTTCTTGGCTGCGAGCATATGTCGGCATTCCTCATCAAACCAGGGGTTTTTTGCTGGTGGCCGCGAGAAACCTAGCACATCAGTTGCGGCTGATCTAATGGCTTGTTGGCATCGTTGCCATTGTTCTTCGACATTAGATGCTGGTGGTGTGGTGTAAATCGAGAGGTTAAGGGATACGCGTTGCGCGAAGGTCTTGGTGGTCTCTGGCGATTGCAGTCTTTCGACATTAAATTTTTTCACCAATAGAAGAAGTTGATATTTTCACCACCCTGCAATGCGCTGAATACTAAAGGTTATCGGTGGTTCATCCATTTCATTAGATGTTCCCCAGTCTAGTTAAAATTATATAATTTTTTATTAAATTCAACTCTTACAATTGCAACTACTTTAAAGCCTACTCAAAGCAGAAAATTTTAAAAATTCAACAGCCCATTGTTTAAATTCACCGCATGCAATTTTCCCCCATGTATCCATATACGTCGTGTCCATTGTCACCTCGAATATATCCGTTTCCACATTGTCGATTGCTCACGGGATTCCAATTCAATGGATGAAAAGTCATTGAATCGGAAAATATTCGCAACGTTTTTCATTTAATCAAGGGGAGCAATCACTGCATCGTCACTCAATGCAAACCCTCCGAGTCGACTGCGGGCCACTTCACATTCCGATAAATTATGAACTGGAGTTAAAAAAAAGTTCAAACAAAAAAAAACCAGAGAGAGAATCATAATCAAATACTGGTAGGTATAAGTCACGGCCGAATGTGCATCCACATTAATTATTAATCCGAAAGCAATTCAAGGAATCGCTTCTCACAGAGGTATGCCTAAATCATCCCCTCTGGTAGCATTACATTGCAACATACATCCAGTTCACAATTATTAAGATCCTCCCAATGGAATAAGCTTCTGATTGCATGGAATCCTAAAGCTTCCTAATCTTATGGTGATCATCTCATTACCACGTAATGCATTTCCCACTTCCATATCCAGTTCGCCAGTCCTCACAAAACCAATGACAGCTCAGTGGAGGTGATGCCTTACCATCGGGGCTGGATGAGGATACAAAAAAAAAATAAGAACGAGTACTCCAGCTAAATCCCATTTGGAAATGCATCGATTTTCCATCGGGATTAATGTCACCAGCATAAATGGATCAGATCCTATGCACGTAATTGATTTTCGCATAATTTATGCTCAAAAAGGCTAAGGGGGTGTGGCGCGTAAAGGATATGGATATGGATTGCTGGTGCGGGTGTATCTGTGCGATTATGTATCTCTGCGAGAATTTGCCATAAATGACATGAACTTCAACAGCTTCAGGCTAACATATAATATATAGTGGATGGAAGGAACGCGTTGGGCATGGGAATGCAATTTAATGCATCCGCGTGCAAAAATTACGATTAACGAATGCCAGGGGTTTAGTCAGATATGCCACACACACACGCATACACGCGTGGATGTTGCTGGGTCACATTCACATACATAGGTGTGTATTGAAGGCACAAGGTTATGCACATCTGTGTCCTTGATGATTTGCAAATGCACCGCACTCTCACATATTCAACATTATTCGCTGTTGCTTTTAATTAATTATGCAAAATGCATGTATCCCCCTTAACGATAAATACATGCCATTCGTTATGGTTGGCGGGTTTCCTTTTTGTTGCATTTGAATTGTTTGGTTTTACTACCACCGATGGTATTTATGTATTTTTAATGAAATTAAATTATTATTTCCGTATCGAAGTGACACAATTAAATGCCAACAAAGGATTGAGTAGGACATATGGACGGTTTGTGTTATAAGATGTTTGCGGGAATGGAGTTCAGTACTGATTTAATTTTGACAGATATTGCAAGGACTTAAAATATGAGTGATGTGGAGGCGGAAATATTAGTTGTTTTGTATTAAGTTGATTTCAAAATAACATGGCGGATCAGGAATTCTACAAAACACATGCAGTGCAGAGTGTTTATGAAAGTGTTTCTGTATATGTAGTAGAGCGATCGGATATCAACGATTGGACAAATAATTTAAATAACGATAACAAATTAGTGATAACACAAATTGATTCTCGCTTTCAGATCAATACAATTTTTTTTAGCTTAAAAAACACAACGAAATCAAAGGATTTTGATTTGATAAAAGGTTGGACACACGATTTGCTCCAAGTAAAGTTTGTTCTTTAGTGGATTCTTAAAGTAGTCAATCTAAGCTTTCATTTGATACCCCATTTATCCATTGACTCGATGAGGTAGGTTGACATGAAAAATACCAGTTTTCGAGATGGTCGTACAATGTGGCGCAAAAATAACCTTCCGATGTTTTTTGGCTGTAATTTAAAATGAAAATGAAAAACTTTGATTCTTCTTGTGGATTATTTTTATTTGGTCTTTTAATTTTTTTTTACATCAAGTCGAGAATATGATGTCATGTAAATGGCCGCCGCCACAGTTGATTGTCATTTGAGCCCTTTTTATGGCATTTTCCATCACTTTGGCCAAAACTTCCGGCGATAGGTCCTCACATTCTTGACGGATATTGTCTTTAAGAGCTGCAAGAGTCTGAGGCTTGTTGACATAAACCCGCGACTTCAAAAAGCCCCACAAAAAGAAGTCTGGAGCGGTCAAATCAGGCGATCTTGCTGGCCAGTGCAAATCGCCAAAACGGGAGATTAGGCGCCCGGGAAATGCATCCTTCAGCATATCGGTTGTGGCACGTGCAGTGTGTGCCGTTGCACCGTCCTGTTGGAACCACATGTTTTCCAATCCCAATTCATCAAGTTGCGGCAAAAAAAAACTCGTTGATCATTGCTCTGTAGCGCCCACCATTCACAGTAACCGTTTGGCCCGCGACGTCTTCGAAGAAAAAAGGTCCGATGACTCCTCCAGCGAAAACAGCACACCATATAGTGACTTTGAGCGGGTGTAATGGCTCTTCGTGGGTTACACGCGGATTTTCAGTGCCCCAGAAGCTTAAATTTTACTTATTTACGTACCCGCTAAGATGGAAATGGGCCTCATCACTCATGATTATTTTTGATGAAAAATCATCTTCCTCTTGGTGGTGGGATGGCTTGAGCGTATGTTAGACGCGATTGGCGGTCAGCAGCTAACAGCTGATGCACCGTCTGGACTTTGTACGGAAACATCTTCAAATCTTGTAACAAAATTCGTGGTAAAGACCGTCGATTGATACCCATTTGCGTGGCACGTCGTCTGGTCGATGTCGACGGCGCTTCCATGACATCTTCGGCTACAGCAGCAATATTCTCTGCAGAACGGCTACTCCACGTCTGCCACGCCTCTCTCTTCGAGGCGAGCGGCTAAACGTCGCAGTGTTTCACCAGTAGGCGTTGGACGGCTAGGAAATCCGCGACGAAATTCACGTTCTGCCAAAGTCACCGACCGATTATTGCTCAAATAAATAGTCACCAATATTCCGCGTTCTGGAGCAGTGTAGCGTAAAATTGTTTATTAACGTGTATTTCGCATGTGTTTAATACACAAATGTCAAAACAGAACTGACATTAGGGGCCATTCGCAAAATTAATAGCATTTTCTGATAGGAGGATTACTTTTGCGCCACCTTGTACATGGGGTAGGGCCAGGATTTCGTTTGTCAGACCTACTGATTTGAAATCTACAGGAAGAACTATATTCATTTCTAATAAAAGTATCCATTGACCCCATGGTATAACTTTACATCAAAAACATATGAGAAGGCGACAATTCGCTGTGCGGATCGTTGAATACCCTATCCCATCCCATCCTTAAAATTATTATCCTCAAAATTTAGGTTTTATGGCGATGAAATACAGAAAATGACATTGTAGCAACATGGCTATTGTTCAGACGGTTTTTCAAAACCTTTTGTAGTTCGACAAAAAACAACGTATTTCTATTGCTAATGCCTTGGGGATGTGATATATGAATGGTTTTTGTAAGAAAATGCCCTCAAAATGTGGGCATAGGTGAAAATGATCTATGGACAAAATGTTTATATTACCAATACGGAAGTATTTGCATCAAAAGTTTTTTCGAAAGTGTTAAAATTTGGACTGTTGAAGTCTCAACTGGTTGTGGGGTTTATTTTTAATCCGTAAGATATTTTAGGGTTAGGGGTTTCGTTGTATGTAATTTTATACTCTATTCGGAAATCTATATATTATATGAGATTTTACTCGCGAACAAAGAAAGTGTTGTATATATGTAAATGAAACAAAAGAACTTCGGTATTTTGCACAATCGTGTTGCTTTATTGGCGGTTAATTTTGAAGTGTCATTTTCGTGTAGTATTATATGTATAGTAAATCTTTCCTTTTGACAGTAGATATGTTCAAGTAATTTTGTAATAGAACAATAATTTTAGTGTTGTAAGATGGTTAATATATCAATTTATAGCAACTTAATAAAACAATATAACAATATTATTAATATTAACAATATTAAGAAATGTGTTTTAATTTGCATTATGTTGTGTTGAATTCAGTTTGCGTTGAGTGTGGAACATTCTCCCCGCCTGTGAACGTAGTTCTCAAACTCGATGATTGACTTATGCCGACCCTGGCAGGTACCTTGTAACGTCGCCCTCAGCTTCTTGCACTTGCATATGGACCAATATGAAAATAGAACCATAGTTAGTAATATTACATACAAATAAAAGGGACAACAAATTTGCACATAATAGCATAAACATAAAGAGTGACTAGACAACCCTATTATGATATTGTAGTTCGCGCGCATCTGGTAATGAATGACTGCATGCACTATTATGTCGTCTTCTTTGTGCCTACTTTCTTAATACACCAACTGCAGTAATTTGCTTATCTCCATTGATCATTGTTGATTCTATTGTGCAATGTGCTGTGGTGCGTGATGAAATCGTTGGCGGCGCGGCATGGTAAATTCTTTTTTTTTTTTTTTTTTATTTTATAAGAATTAGACTAATTATTTAAGTGTTAATTGATGTTGTTAGTGTTGTGCGTTTAAAATGTATCAATTGTTCCTGTGGCTGCCGTTGGATTATTTAGCATGCTGTCATCGTATCGTGGGTTTCCCAAATTTCGGATATTGAGGAGACCACTTGCGACAGGTGGATAGTGGTGAGATCAGGTATGTGTTGTTTTAGTGTTAAGGGTTCAATATCAATTTTTCAATTATATTTAATTTGTTGTTGGGTTTCGCGCCGTTATTTTCGCGTTCGCTTTTATGTGAGTATATGTGTGTGTGTGCATTTTTAGTCGAACAGAATGTAGTTGGTTCAACCAAACCGTAAGCTTATTATATGATATTTGCGGGACGGAAATTATACGCGGCGAATTGAGTGGTGCATTTTTTTTGTTTACATTTGTACATTTGACATTTGACATATGGCTAATGTTTAATGTTTTATAGGTGATTTATTAATAATTAATTCAAGGTTTTATGTTGTTGTAAAGTGTTGTTTATTAAATTTAAATATTTTTTAACTTGGATTAATATATTTTGATTAGTGTCGTGTTGTATTTTTATTGAAATAAATGATAATGCTTTGACTTTTGTGTTGCGTTTGAATTACATTTTTTTTTTATGTTTCCCTTTAGGTTATGGGTGTAGTGTGTTTATGTTTTAACAATAAATTCAATTTTGCTTCTTTTGTTTCTTGTGTTTTATTAACTTAGGTTAAATGATTGAGTTATTTTCAATGATTTTATTAGAAGGAAGGTAGCATATTTTCGCGATTGGGAGTTTTAATACACCGCTTTTCGTTTTTAACGTAACGACACGTACCAAACCGTCTGCTCCGGGATGAATTTTGGTGATTCTCGCTAGAATCCATTGTGTTGGTGGAAGTCTTTCATCTTTAACGATGACTAAATCTCCTTGTTTCGGTGCGGTTTCCAATTTTGTCCACTTAGGACGTTGTTGCAGACGCGAAAGATATTCTCCGCTCCACTTGCGCCAAAATATTGCGACGAGAGTTTGTAAGCGTTTCCACCGCTCGAGATAGCTCACATTTGAGCACGATATGTCGCCTTGTGGTATCGATTGAAGTGGTTCGCCGATTAGGAAGTGTCCTGGTGTGATTATTTCTAAATCTTCAGGATCGTCGGAAAGAGGACATAGAGGTCTGGAATTCAAACATGCTTCTATTTGAGTTAGAAGCGTGTAGAGTTCCTCGAATGTAAGCCTCTCATCTCTTACCGCTCGTTTCAAATGGTGTTTAACTGATTTCACCCCTGCTTCCCAAAGTCCCCCGAAGTGAGGTGAAGCAGGGGGAATAAAATTCCATTTTGTGCCCTGATTTGCTAGGGTGCTGGCCACTTCCTTCCAATCGTGTTTGGCGTCCTTTAACATACGGCTGAGTTCGGTGTTTGCCCCGACGAAATTTGTTCCGCAGTCACTGAAAATTTGTGAGCATGAACCTCGTCGTGCTGTGAAGCGTCTATATGCTGCAATAAAGGCTTGTGTAGTCAAATCGGAAACTGCTTCAAGGTGTATCGCTTTTGTTGCAAGGCAGATAAAAATCGCAAAGTAGCCCTTAAAACTCTTTGCCCCGCGTCCTTTCCAAGTTTTTACCTCGATCGGTCCTGCGTAGTCTATTCCCGTATTTGTGAAGGGCCTTGACATTTGCACTCGTGGTGCTGGTAGGGTTCCCATTAACTGCTGCATATTTTTTGCCTTTTGCCGGAAACAGTTGGCGCAGTTGTGTATCACCTTTTTTACCGATCTTTTTATATTGAATACCCAGTATGCTGTGCGGATGTATGCTACCATTTGCTGTACTCCACCGTGATGAGTTTGTTCGTGTGCAAATCTGATTACGAGAAGCGTAAAATGGTGGTTGGGTTTCAATATTGAGGGATGTTGTTGGTTATATGGTAAGGAAGCATTTTGAAGCCGTCCTCCTACTCGAATAATACCACGTCCGTCTACGAAAGCGTTAAGTGACTTCAGAGTGTTGGGTGTTGTCATCTTTTCACTGAATTCCTGCAGTTCTGAAGCAAACATTTCACTTTGTGCAGATTTCAGAGCCAATTGTGTTGCTACTTGTAGTTCGTCTGGTTCTAGAGGTCCTACTGCTCTTGAGCCCTTAGGTTGCTCACAGTTTTTCATAAATCGCTTACAATATGCTACTACTCGTATAGCTTTACTAAGTTTAGAGAATTTGCGTATCACTGAGTTTACATCATTGTCTGTGATGCTCGGTTTCGACATTACACAATGAGTTCTGATCGCTCGCATCTCTTCCTCTGTTTCGATTGTAGTTGGTTGATGTGGCACTTCAAAATGCCACTGTTGCCGTAAAAACGATGGTCCTTTCCACCATAAATCCTGCGTTCCTATGATAGATGGTGGTATACCACGTGATGCCAGATCGGCTGGGTTGTGGTCCGTTGGAATGTGTCTCCAAATGTTGCAGTTTGTGAGCCTTTGGATTTCTGAGACTCTGTTGCTTACAAATGTCGTCCATCTTGAAGGAGGTGCTCGGATCCATGCTAATGTGATCATTGAGTCCGACCATGCGTACACTTTAGCGGATGGCAGTTGAAGTACCTCAACCGTATATTTGAGTATTGAAGCCAAGATGAGTGCTCCGCATAATTCTAGCCGTGGGAGGCTGATGGTTTTAAGTGGAGCTACCTTTGTCTTTGACATCAAAAGACTCATGTGCGTTTCTTCCTGACTATTCAATACCCGTATATATACAGCTGCTCCGTAAGCTTTTGTCGAAGCATCGCTGAAACCGTGAATTTCCACCGCCCTGCAAGCCTTGTTGATTACAACCCACCGCGGTATTTTTATTAGTTGTATCAACGGCAACTCTTTACGAAACGAATCCCATTCCTCTTTCAGCTCAGTCGGAACCGGTTCATCCCATTCTGTTCCTCGACACCAAAGTTGTTGCATGATGATCTTGGCCTTTATGATGCATGGAGAAATCCAGCCAAGTGGGTCAAACAATTTTGCTATCGCTGAAAGCATGGTTCGTTTCGTCACTTCTTCATCGTTTGGCTGAATGTTTTGAAATGAAAACGAGTCTTCCCCGGGAAACCATCGAATGCCTAACGTTTTAACATGGCCTGATGACCCTAACGGCAACTCGAAATCTATCTCCCGGTCTTCTTCTGGAATGTCTCTGACTAGTTCCTCATTGTTAGAAGTCCATTTCCGTAAATAGAATCCTGCGGATGCGAGTAGTTGACGGACTTCATCTCGTTTGTGTAGCGCCTCTTTGACGGTGTCAGCTCCACTTATGAGGTCATCCACGTACATGTCCTCGCGTACAACGTTCGCTCCGATTGGGTACATGCGGGAGCTGTCTGTTGCTAATTGATTTAGCACTCGAATAGCCAAATATGGTGCACATGCTGTACCAAATGTGACCGTTTTTAACTTAAACGCTTGAACAGGTTTTGTTGCATCTTCTCTCCAAAATATGGTTTGGTATGACCTATCTGCAGGGTTCACAGAAACTTGTCGGTACATTTTTTCAATGTCAGCTGTGAATGTGTATTGGTGTAATCTCCAGCGTAGAATAACATCGATGATGTTTCTTTGCAGTTTAGGACCTACCATCAGATGTTCGTTTAAAGATGTCCCATCCGATGTCTTGGCAGCTGCGTCAAACACGACTCTCAGCTTCGTCGTGGAGCTAGCTTCTTTAAAAACCGCGTGATGTGGAAGGAAATAGTGGAACGTTGACAGAAATGCTGTTTCGTTTTGCCAGTCTATCTCTTCCATATGGTTCAGAGTCAGATACTCCGAAATACATTGGCTATATCCTGTACGCAGCTTTGCGTCATTTTGGAAACGTCGTTCCAGCTGTACAAATCTTCTATGCGCAATTTCTCTACTACTTCCTAACGATGGGTGTTTTCCTTCTTTGAAAGGAAGCGAAACTTGGTACCTCCCATCCGGCATTCTTTTGTGCGTTTTGTTAAAGTGGTCCTCACATGCTGTGTCTTCTTCCGATATTGGAGTTTCGTATGGAGCCTCTTCAATCTCCCAGAATCGTCGCATCTCAGAGTCCAGTTCCGATTGCTGCACAAAAGTTCTGAAGCATCGTTTGCTGCTTTCAGCAACTTTTCCTAGTACAACCCAGCCTAATTGGGTGTTCTGTGCGATAGGTTGGTTGACTTCCTGGCTTCTGACGATTTCTGGAAGAATAATGTCAGCGTAAACATCACTTCCTAGGAGGAGATCTACTGGTGCAGGAACGTTAAATGTTGGATCCGCTAGCTGTAGACCTTTGATGTGGGTCAGGTTGTCGACTGTCATTCTGTGGGCCGGGAGAAGCCCGGTCAGCGACTTAAATATAAAGGCTTTGATAGCACTTTCAAACGTCGAATGTCGTGACGTCAACATTAAATCGACATAATGCTTACATTCGCCGCTGCTGACCTTTCCTAACCCTGACACTTCGACAAGCGTCCTGTGTTTCGGAAGATTTAAGCGGTGTGCAGCTGATTGGGAGATGAAAGTTGCCTCAGAACCAGGATCGATCAAGGCGCGTAAATCGACAAATCTACCGTCAGCTGCCATCACTTTAACTACAGCGGTAGCCAACAAAACCTGTATGCTTTCGTCTTGCGTTGCATGAAAATTGCATTGCAGATTGGTGTTGTTTGATGCCCCCTGTGGATGGTACGAAGGCGCGTTTGGATTGATGGATCCCTGACTCGTTGGGTTTGTTCCACTATAGTGTGGATACGGTGTATGTATGTTTTGTGAAATCTGGGTCTGACTTCGTACAGTATTTCCACTGAAGTGTGGTTCTTGTGGATCTGTGTTGAATGTGTTTGCCATGGATGTGTGTGTCTGTGGATGTGATTGGGATTGCACTGGGTTATGTACTTGGTGATGTGATTGTGCGGTGTGACCCATTTGCGTGTGTATCGATGGATGGAGTAGGGAATGATGTCGTTGTTGGCAAAAATGGCAGTTCTTTATACTTGGACATTGGCCTGTCCCATGACTGTAAGCGAGACAGTTCTCGCAAACCTTCATTTGTCTCACGATTTGCAACTTGCTGGCGGTATCCAAGTTCACAAATCGTCTGCACTTCCTTAACGAATGTTGCCCCTGATTGCACACTTTACATTGAAACCTTTCTGATGTTTGTCCCTTCTGCGTTTTCGTATGGAACGACCTCGCTGGAGTATTTGATTTAGACACGGCTCTAGGGTTTGGTAGAGTCGGTTGGAATTGTATCGCTTCTAATGTCCGAAAGCGCGTCTCCAGGAAATCAGTGAATTGCTCCATAGTTGGTACATTTGTGGAGCTTCCTAACTTTTCTTCCCATAACTGTTGAGCAGAACTTGGAAGCTTTTGACTCATAATATATATGAGAATTGCGTCCCAATGCTGAACTGGCACCCCTAAATTTTGCAAAGAGTGAATGCAATCTTGCGTTGTATCCAAAATGGACTGAATACCCCTGGCAGATTCTTTTCCTACCAAAGGATGGTTGAAAAGGAGATTTAGCTGAGCATTTACCAACATGCGTTTATGCTCGAATCGCGCTTTTAATAATTCCCACGCTTTTAAATAATTTCCAGCCTCAAGATCAATTTTTTGAAGAAACATTTCAGCATTGCCGGTAAGACTCGCTTTGAGATGATGCATTTTTTGTATGTCACTGAGCGAATCGTTTGTGTGGATTAGTGACACAAAAACATCATGATATGAACGCCATTTTGCATAAGTACCCGAAAATGTCGGAATTTCGATGACTGGAAGGCGCAGATCCCTACTGTTAGACGATTGTTTTCCCACCGAAGAATTATGAGAACTAGGAGACGATTTTATCGCAGGCATGCACTTATCGATAGCATCTAACAAATCACTACGATAATCCAGGTAATTTAAATGAATATTTCGATATACCTGAGCTAAATCTTCCTTATTCATTGTCTTTTCTAGCTTGTTCCTACTCATAATCTCCTCATGATACCTCTTTGCGGATGTGAAATTATCTTCTAACATCGTGAGGCGACTCTTTAAATAATTAAACGTACGTCGAGTTTCATCAGCAGTTTTGAAACTCTCGTAGTCATGCTCCATTTGCTCCAACATGTCTTTTTGGAGTGCCCCAAACGACATTTTGCACTTTATTTTATCAATAAATAAAAAAAGGACGAAAAAAGAAATGGAAAAAATAAGGACTTACTTGGCGCCTTGAGTAATGTTGAATTTGGTGGATTGCGCGACGCGGAAATCCCGATTTGCACAATATGTGTAGGGTAGTGGACTGTATAATTAAGATTATTGTTCACTGATATTAAATGTCTTTATGCACTTTTTTTATTGTTCTAAGTGTATTTATCTTGTACTTTAACACTGCACACTTAATTCGGTTCGAAAAGGACCAAATGTTGAAGTCTCAACTGGTTGTGGGGTTTATTTTTAATCCGTAAGATATTTTAGGGTTAGGGGTTTCGTTGTATGTAATTTTATACTCTATTCGGAAATCTATATATTATATGAGATTTTACTCGCGAACAAAGAAAGTGTTTTATATATGTAAATGAAACAAAAGAACTTCAAAATTAACCGCCAATAAAGCAACACGATTGTGCAAAATACCGAAGTTCTTTTGTTTCATTTACATATATACAACACTTTCTTTGTTCGCGAGTAAAATCTCATATAATATATAGATTTCCGAATAGAGTATAAAATTACATACAACGAAACCCCTAACCCTAAAATATCTTACGGATTAAAAATAAACCCCACAACCAGTTGAGACTTCAACATGGACAAAAAGCGTTTTTTACTAAACTTTTACTAAAAAAAACTTTGTATCGACGAAATATAGACATTAGGCTTGTCTAAGTATGCTGATCAGACACTTAAAATTTAAGGCCCAAAAATCGGTGACACACAGACGGACAGACGGACGGACGGATGGACAGACAGACAGACTTGGCTTAATCGATTCAGCTAGCGATTCTGAACGATCCATATACTTTAAGGAATATGTATCGAAATTATTTCTCTATGTTACAAACTTAATGTCAAAACTAATATATCCTTATGGGATCTCTATATTTATTATATTATATTTATATTATATATTATATTATATTATTAGCGACAGGGAATTTCGAATTGCAAATGAACGATGACATCTACAATGAAGCGTTGGTGCTAATTGAAGATTTGTGTTTGCTTATGAGTGGCAAACTATTGGTTGAAATTCATATGCCAGCGCCAAATCGTCAAACTGTAAGTTTATTGAATCGTGAATTGGAACGCGAGCATGCTTACGACACAACAACTTTGCAACAACAATTACAAACAAATGTTCCGCTGCTGAATGAACAGCAAAAGAGTGCGTATGATCAACTGATGAAGGCTGTCGATGAAGGAAACGGTGGACTATTATTCCTTGATGCGCCCGGCGGTACTGGGAAAACGTTCCTGATATCATTGATATTAGCAGCAATACGTGCTCAAAGTGGCATTGCGTTAGCTCTCGCATCTACCGGAATTGCTGCAACACTGTTGGAAGGTGGAAGAACAGCACATTCAGCACTGAAGCTTCCGTTAAACCTGCAAATCAATGAAAATCCTGTTTGCAACATTTCAAAGCAATCAGCCATGGCAAAAGTGTTGAAAAATTGTAAATTGATCATATGGGATGAGTGCACAATGGCGCACAAACGATCATTAGAAGCACTTGATCGAACATTGCAAGATTTGCGCAACAATAATCACCGGTTTGGTGGCGTGATGATACTGTTGGCGGGCGACTTCAGACAAACACTTCCCGTGATACCGAAATCAACAGCGGCGGATGAATTAAATGCATGTCTGAAGTCATCGTATTTGTGGCGATACGTGAAAACCATTTCATTGAGTATGAATATGCGAGTGATTCTGCAACAGGATAGAACCGCAGAAGTTTTCTCTAAAGAACTGCTAAAAATCGGAAATGGAAAAATTCCGGTTGAAACTTCAAGTGGTTTAATATCCATTCCACCTGTCATTTGTCAATTCACCTTAACGAAAGATGAACTCATTACTAATGTATATCCGAACATTGGTCAAAATTATCGTAACTACGATTAGTTGAGCGCACGCGCAATTTTAGCAGCGAAAAATATTGATGTCAATGACTTGAATTGGACGATTCAAAATCAAATTCCGGGAGAGCTGCGTTCATACAAATCGATCGATCGCGTTGAAAACGAAGACGATGTCGTCAATTATCCAGTGGAATTCCCAAACTCTTTGGATTTGCCTGGCATTCCGCCTCATGATTTGCGTCTTAAAGTTGGATCTGTCGTCATTATGCTAAGAAATCTTCATGCCCCGAAACTGTGCAATGGAACCCGACTGATTGTCATGAAGCTAATGAACAATGTGATAGTGGCAAGGATTTTGAAAGGGCCGTTCAAAGGAGAAGAATGCCTAATCCCGCGAATTCCCTTGAGTTCAACCGATTTGGCATTCCAATTCAAACGTATTCAGTTCCCAGTGAAACTTGCATTTGCGATGACAATAAACAAGTCACAAGGGCAGTCGCTGGAAGTGTGCGGCATAAATCTGGAAATATCATGTTTTTCACACGGCCAGTTATATGTGGCATGTTCCCGAGTAGGGAAACCATCCTCACTCTTCATTTACGCTCCGGAGCAGAAAACAAAAAATGTAGTGTATCGTGCAGCCTTAAATTGAGTCATTAATATATTCTTTGTTTTAGATTTCAATAAATCTAATAGACTTTAAAGAAATGAATACTTGATTTTATTATATTTTCGCCAAATATTGGCCGGGACGAAGTCATCTGTTAAGTATCGCTAAATTTCGATCAAAGAAACAAATTTCAGGTGGAATCGTGAGTGCTTGAAATTAATTCAGTCAAAAAATATATTTTGGGCAAAACGAAGTTTGCCGGGTCAGCTAGTAGGGTATAAAAAGGGAACCCGAAAAAGCCCTTTCCTGAACAAATGGCCTCAAAAGGGTCTGTCCGACCAGCAGTTTTCTAAATGCTACGAGGTAGTGAGAACATTTTCTATTGAGTCGGTGAGGTATAGGTATTCTTACGGTCGCGGTCGCCTCCCGTACTAAAGGGTCCGCCAATTTGAAAATGCTATAAAAAAAAACTACTGAATATTTTCTCAAATTTCTTTTTTTATTTGAAAGTAAAATCCTTCCGGTTAATAATGGAAAATAATTTCTTTCAAATGGCTGCCTCGGCTGGCCATGCAGTAGCCTACACGATCGGTCCAATTTTTAAGCACATTATCGATTGTGTGCAGCTGTATTTCACCAATGGCTTCACGAATATTGTCCTTTAAAGCGTCAGTTGTCTCTGGCTTGTCGGCGTAACAATTATCTTTTACGGTACCCCACAAATAATAGTCCAACGGTGTCAAATCGCAGCTCCGAGGTGGCCAAACGACATCAGCTCTGCGGCTGATAATGCGATCTTCAAAAACAGGGCGCAAAACATCGAGTGTAGCTTCGGCTGTGTGGCACGTAGCGGCGTCCTATTGAAACCAAATGTTGCCAATATCCTCCTCTTCAATTTTTGTGAACAAAAATTCGTTCAACATGGCCCGATAACGATCGCCATTGACTGTAACGGCCACTCCGTGCTCATTTTCGAAGAAAATTGGGCCAATTATGCCTCTGGACCGAAATCCGCACCAAACAGTGACTCGTTTTGGGTGTATCGGCTTTTCAATGTATGCGTGCGGGTTTTTTCTGTGCCCCAAATGCGACAATTTGGCTTGTTTACATTCCCGCCAAGATCAAAATGAGCTTCATCTGAAAAGATGATTTTTTGGCAAAATCGGCATCTTCTCTAAGTCGATCGCAGGCCCACTTAGCGAAGCGAAAACGCATTGGATGGTCAGTTGGCTTCAACTCCTGAATCAATAGGACTTTGCAAACTATGATTGAGTACACCCTTAGTTTGAACGCGACGGATACATTACCCGAGAGGAAATTCTTTCCTGGACTTAGCACTTTTGTAAGCTAGACCTGAATTGACGAATAACGAACACTCGCGGAACTGGATAAGAGTATTCGAGTACGGTAGTAACCATCTCTAAATTGCTGCCGTATTCAGGATCCCAAATGAGCAAACTTAGCTAGAGGAGTTCCACCAAGTGAGTTCATTCGACTATCAGGGACTGGCCGGGCTTCGCCACAGTTGTAAAGCGAGAATTACGTTTGAGCGAAATTAATCCACAGAAAAATTGAGACATAGCAAACGACGAAATTGACTATCATTTAATATAGATGAATGAGCTCATCGCACGGTCAATGGATGGAACTATCCCTAGGGTTGCTATTTCTGCCGATCAGATGGACACATATCGAACTCCAACAGTCGATGCTCTCCACAAACAGAAAAGCACATTGCTCTCGAAGCTTAAATGGCTGCGCAGTCAGTTTACTAACAAACATGACACGGAGATTCGGACATTGAAGTCACTTATAAAAAATCTCTAACTGTAAATCTCGGAGATTTACAGAAAATCTGTAACTTTGTACTGGGCCATAGGCCACAAATAAATAAAACATTCAAGAGAAAGGATCATAATGACATTCCTTGTGTCCGAATTTCCCAAATGACAGAGTACAATCCTGTCCACCCTTATCGCTATACTGAGGATGGAGAATCTGAGAATCACGGTTCTACCGTATTCAATGACGAAAACCTTTCAGATGGCATAGTCGCCAATAGTTTGATGCTGATCGTGCAAAAAGATGAACTTCTATAGACATCTTTGTGTCACTGAAAAATAAAAAGTCGGCGGGAGAGGATGGTAGCACAAGCCTGCGAGCACTGGGTTTCTTGCTAGGTTTCTTGCTAGGTTTCTTGCTAGGTTTCTCTTGCCCACCAGAAACCTAGCACATCAGTTGCGGCTGATCTAATGGCTTGTTGGCATCGTTGCCATTGTTCTTCGACATTCGATGCTGGATACGCGTTCTGCGAAGGCCTTGATGGTCTCTTGTGATTGCAGTCTTTCAACTTTAAATCCTTTCACAGTATTTCTGATTTATTGTGGAGTGGGGGATATCCGCATTCTTACCTTGAGTAAAACATGGTAGTGGTCAGAGTCGAATATAGCCCTTCGGAATGTTCCGACATCCAAAACACTGGATGAGTGCCTCTTGTCTATTGCAATGTTATACATTTTTTTTTGACCGTTGATCTAGATACCGCCTCGTCACCTTATGGATATCAAGATGAAAAAACAATTTGCTGGCATTTCGTTCCGTAGCAAAGTAAATTTCCCTAAGTGTATGTAGTATGTATCTTCCAACAATACTGTTCAAAACTCAAAGCACGATTTTAACATCGTACTTTGGTAGTCGTTCATACGTTTTGTCCAGGAGCTCTTAGAAGCAATCATTCGCAATATCATCTTTTCCTCAGTCGTAGCTTGACCGCATATGAGGCTTCATTTGGCGAATTTAGCCTTAATGCGGATTGTTACAATGCGTTCGGTAATGTCTTAAAGACATCAGACTTCTTGCCTAAGTCTGGCACTTATATAAAATCCACATCCAAATAGTCGCTGCTTCTGCTCACAAGTGGATGTGACAGTTTTTTATCTTCTTTTTGCCCTGCCCATTCCATCGTAATAGCTTAGAAGCTTAGGGCTTCCGCTAGTTGGTCGTCTACCCTCTCCGGTTATATGTTCTTACATTCCAGGTGCAGATACGAAAGTCGTTGTCCCTTTTTCATTTTACATGGTCGTCCACTATGATAGCAGTCCCTTCCGAGGTTCTTGATGGCTTCATATAAAACAATCTGGAGAGCCATTTCGAATTTATTAGATGTTAGATGTTTCGGCTCATTCATCATCATTTCTGTTCAAAGGACCTTACCCTTGAGATTCCTAAATAACCTGCTAGAATATTTCGGCGCAGTTTAAATAGGTTATTTACTTTGTCCAAACTAACTGGGACTATTGACGCCACCATCGACTCCATCTTGGGAATTCTTTCCCTGCTGTCTGTGGAGGTTTTTTTGATAAGGGACGTCACCCTTAGCTATTTTTGTTCACTAGTGATATTTTATTTACCACCTTCCCTGCATTTCTGCGGAGGACTCCTCTTTCCGCCGCGAATGGAGGATTCTTCCGACGGGAGACTAGCATAACTCCACACGAAGGCGTATAACTTATAAATCTTTCAGTTTTGGCAAGCAAGAGTTATGTTTCTGAAATATTTTGACCTCTAATTTTAGACAAATTCTGTAAATGGTAAAATTATTCCATAATTGGTATTTGGACCTACCCTTACCTGTCTGTGAAAGATAAATTTAAGTTCGATCCAATATCAATTTCGAACAACTTATCGATTTTATTTTTTTTTTTCAGGAAACAGCAAAAACAGTCAAACACTTAGTATGACCACTGTACCACCTAAATATATTTTGTTCTATAAAACTGTATACGACACTGTTACGATGATAGCATGCTCTTGGTCCATTTTTTTCCCATTAGCTATCAAAAAAAGTTTTCCTCAAATAAAAAAAAAAAAAAAAATCACGCCCTCATTTCTTCCACAATTAATTTCAAAGTTACCACCTAACGTCCTTGGACTGGAAAAATTAAAATTCTAAACAAAAAAATTAAACCAAAAGCCATTTATTTCGTCCCATATTCTCCATAAATTACTCCCATTCCAGATGGTGCGGCGACATTCCAGGACTCAGAACAGAAAATGTGTCACATCGTACAATCATCAGCTGAATGACTTAATAGAAACTCATGAATGTCACTTAAAAATTTATATATCGCTTACTTACGACTTTCCCCGAGTTGGCAGTTGGCAACCTCATCAGAGTGTGAGGTATCGTCATCAGCGTATGCACCCTCTCGTCATTGAATCCCACACACACCCAAACAAAAAGTCAACCCTTAGCCTAAGTGTTTTATGTGAACGTGTGAAGAGCGATGCATTTTGAATGGTTTACAGCTGGCATGACGTTTTGCATCTTCAGCTTAGCTTAGAGAATTAATTTCATTCACCTTGGGTGCTGGGTATTTCGGTGGATACAGTAAGTGTCATTTTAAGCCATCTCCCCCGCTAGGAGTCTCACGATTTTTTTTTGTTCCACTAGGGTTGGAAATGAAAATTATCCTTCGGAGAAAGCAATTAACACAAAGGGATAATTTGTTCAAGTTGACATGAGTTATCGGTCCCATAGAGCGAACTCACTTCGTCAGAAATTAATTACTGCAATAAACAATGCAAACCTGAGCAGCGCTTTAACCTTTGTAGAGCTGGGTAAGGGAAATTGGTTGCACTTGGTTGGTATAGATACATCTTTGGAGGATATTTGCCGCACATTAGGAGATAGTTTGTAGTCTGTACTGTAAGTACACAGGTGGTGGAGGTGATCATTGTGATGTACCCTAACCCCATATAGGACTGTTAACGTGGCGGTTGATGAGGCTGTTCATTTCTCCATGTGATGTATTGTTATGAGAAACATTGGAACTGGGAAAAGTGCTTAGTGCTCCTGTTGGTACACAGGTGCAGATGTAAGGCTTATGAAATATTTAAGTATATTGGCATAGCCGATAGAGATGAATGAGCGCACATATTTTGTGAGTGCTCTGAGAAATTAGGGTGCCTATTGATTTTTTTCACAGATCCGTATAAAAAATGCGTTGGTGTTGAAAAGAGTTTAATTTTCTGTCATGAATTTTGTTGGATATACTTAATTACTTGATGGGAGCTAAGTGCTTTTGCTTGATCCAAACAGAGGAAATATATGATTCGTGAAAAAAATCATACTCGAGATTTTTATCAAATCTAACACCATAGCTAATTTTGAAAACTTTTTTTTCGAAAACTCAGTTTTAAGTTCGTGTGTAAATCATATTAGTATAGCTAAGTATACAGATGAGAGGAGCCCACAGTCCATATACCTATATATGTGTGTTTAAGTCTCTATTCAACCGCACCGTTTTTTAATTATTTTTTTTGCCTGGGAAACCTGCGATGGAGCGTTTATGGAAACTGAGATTGGGTATCATATAAACGATGGGGGGAAAATCAATCTTGCTGGCATAAAGCCAAGGAAGTTGCTTTATCGGTAGGAAAGTAAGGAACAAGCTATACAATTCCTTAAGCATGAGTATATGATGATCATTGTGCAGGTAATGAGGGAGTATGTGAAGGAGCACCTTCAGAGTATCACTAGGGGATGATCTTACGGCCTCTGTGGCGCCGATATTTCCAATTCTTTGTTTCATTTTTATTTTATTTTTTTTTTGCTAAAAATGGTCACAGAGACAGTCGACTAAACGGTCGTATCGTAAGGTCCTTAGATACAAGGTGGCGCAGTAAGTAATCCTCCTATCAGAAAATGCTATAAATTTTGCGAATGGCCCCTAATGTCAGTTCTGTTTTGACATTTGTGTAGTAAACACATGCGAAATACACGTTAATTAACAATGTTTCGCTACACTGCTCCAGAACGCGGAATATTGGTGACTATATATTTGAGCAATAATCGGTCGGTGACTTTGGCACAACGTGAATTTCGTCGCAGATTTCCTAGCCGTCCAACGCCTACTGGTGAAACACTGCGACGTTTAGCCGCTCGCCTCGAAGAGATTGGCACAGCACGAGATGCTGCCAGGCGTGGCAGACCCTGGAGTAGCCGTTCTGCAGAGAATATTGCTGCTGTTGCCGAAGATGTCTTGGAAGCGCCGTCGACATCGACCAGACGACGTTCCACGCAAATGGGTATCAATCGACGGTCTTTACAGCGAATTTTGGTACAAGATTTGAAGATGTTTCCGTACAAAGTCCAGACGGTGCATCAGCTGTTAGCTGCTGACCGCCAATCGCGTCTAACATACGCTCAAGCCTTCCTTAATCACCACCAAGAGGAAGATGATTTTTCATCAAAAATAATGATGAGGCCCATTTCCACCTTAGCGGGTACGTAAATAAGCAAAATTTACGCTTCTGGGGCACTGAAACTCCGCGTGTAACCCACGAAGAGCCATTACACCCGCTCAAAGTCACTGTATGGTGTGCTGTTTTCGCTGGAGGAGTCATCGGACCTTTTTTCTTCGAAGACGTCGCGGGCCAAACGGTTACTGTGAATGGTGAGCGCTACAGAGCAATGATCAACGAGTTCTTTTTTCCGCAACTTGATGAATTGGGATTGGAAAACATGTGGTTCCAACAGGACGGTGCAACGGCACACACTGCACGTGCCACAACCGATATACTGAAGGATGCATTTCCCGGGCGCCTAATCTCCCGTTTTGGCGATTTGCACTGGCCAGCAAGATCGCCTGATTTGACCGCTCCCGACTTCTTTTTGTGGGGCTTTTTGAAGTCGCGGGTTTATGTCAACAAGCCTCAGACTCTTGCAGCTCTTAAAGACAATATCCGTCAAGAATGTGAGGACCTATCGCCGGAAGTTTTGACCAAAGTGATGGAAAATGCCATAAAAAGGACTCAAATGTGAATCAACTGTGGCGGCGGCCATTAACATGACATCATAATCTCGACTGGATGTAAAAAAAATTAAAAGACCAAATACAAATAATCCACAAGAAGAATCAAAGTTTTTCATTTTTTTTTTTTAAATTACAGCCAAAAAACATCGAAAGGTTATTTTTGCGCCACCTTGTATTTCATGTCGCTGGTCGCTCGGTGCAATATACCAAGACAACGGAAAGTCGCAGACTGATTATGGTTCTAAAACCGGGGAAAACCAAAGAATGAAATAAATTTTTATAGACCCACTGGATTTCTTCCAATATTTTCTAAAGTTTTTGAAAGAAAACTACTTGGGCGCTTACATTCTATTAATAAGAAAAGGCACCTTATACAGGTCCATCAAATCGAGTTGAGGAGTAAGCGCAATTACTTTTATTCAACTTTTATAATACTTGTGCACAGAAGTTGAGTCTGTTTTTTAACTCTTGTAGGTAAATCCACAGGGTTTATAGAAGATGTGATGCTCTCTAAGGCTTCTATAAAGTTTCCAGTGATGTATGTGTAATTGTGACATCTGTTAAGAAGTTTAGTAGAAGTTATATAGAAGCATAATTTGGTTATAGCTTCTGACTTAAAGCTAATAGCAGTTATGACTAATGAGTTTTTTGTTCGGATTAAATCCCAGTACTGCTAACCCCAACATGATTTTTTATTTTTTGTTTACAACAATATTTAGCCTTCCACTTATAAGTAGGTATAATGGAATTAAATCTATAAAAACAAAATATTAAGATAATTTGTCATATCAATATTAAGATAATGAGGAATGCCGACAGATACTCGCAGCCAAGAACGAGGCCTACAAGGCTAAGCTGCAGGTGAAGACGAGAGATGCCATTGAGCTCTATAGGCAAAGAAGAAGGGAAGAACATCGGCTTTTCAGAAAGAAGAAAAAAGAGCAAGAAAAGCGCGCGATCGAGGATATAGAGAGGTGCCACTACAGGAACGAGGCTCGAACAGAATCCTGTCGAGATGAACAAGGAAATATCGTAGTTGAGACACATTCGATGCTTAGGATATGGAGGAACCACTTCTGCAGACTGTTAAATGGCGATAACGAACAACATTCCGCTGTCAGGCAGAACGAACCATTTAATATTGGCAACGGCAGCGAGAACTGCCAACCACCCGACCTAAGTGAAGTGAGGATAGCAATATCTAAACTCAAGCTTAATAAGGCCGCCGGAAATGACGGCCCTCCTGCCGAGCTTTATAAAACTGGGGAGATGACTTTGTAAGTAACATCCACCAACTCATAAGCCAAATCTGGTCAGATGAAAGCATGCCTGAAGAATTGAACCTCAGCATCATTTGCCCGATCCATAAAAAAAGAAGACCCTCTGAACTGCGCCAACTAGAGAGGCATAAGTCTGCTCAACATCGCCTACAAGATCCTATTTGTCGTAATATGTGAACGCCTGAAACCGTTTACCAACAACCTGATCGGCCCTTATCAGTGTGGTTTTAGGCCAGGAAGTCCACAACCGATCAAATTTTCACACTTCGGCAGATCTTGGAAAAAAACCCAAGAAGTCCAAATCGATACCCACCGCCTATTTATCGATTTCAAAGCCGCATACGACAGCATTTATAGAGACGGAATATACAGAGCCATGTCTAGTTTTGGTATACCACCCAAACTCGTCCGTCTGTGTAGGATGACGATGGAGAATTCTCGCGGCACCATCAGGGTCGGAAACGACCTCACCGACACATTCGATACCAAAAAAGGATTTAGTCAAGGTGATGCGCTTTCATGTGACTTCTTCAATTTGATTCTTGAGAGGATTGTGCAAAACTCCTGAGCCAACACCAGAGGCACAATTGTCCAAAAACCGGTGCAATTACTAGCATACGCCGACGATATTGACATCATTGGTAGGACTCAACGTGATGTCATAGCCACGGTTGCTAGTATAGAGAAGGAAGCGGCGAAAATGGGTGTAGCAGTAAATGAGGGTAAGACTAAGTATATACTGTCTACACGAAAGGACACACAACATCGACGAATTGGACAGAACGTCACCATTGACAGATATAACGTTGAGGTAGTACGGGACTTTGTCTATCATGCGATTTCTTTCATCTCGTGCTGGAACTTGGCGCAGGGACGCAAGGCACTATCTTCAACAAATCCCTCCAGCTACTGGGGTGCGCTGAGGCAATTGGTAGCTCCTACAGTGAAGTTGTAGAAGCATTCACGGTTGAGGAAGAGGCGAAACGCATTGGGAAGAGGCGAAACGCATTTTGAAGAGGCGAAACGCATTGGTCTTGTAGTTACGAGGGCGGTTGATATCAACAATTATGAGGTAGGTAAAGAGTTCATCTACCTCAGAATCAACATAAGCCCCACAAATGACGCCTTGGTGGAGATACAAGGTGCGCTGACGCTATCGACATAATTGGTCGCTTCAACAGTGACGTTGTAGAAGCATTCACTGTTGAGGAAGAGGCGAAACGCATTTTGAAGAGGCGAAACGCATTGGTCTTGTAGTTACGAGGGCTGTTAATATCAACAATTTTGAGGTAGGATAAGAGTTCTTTATCTCAGAGTCAACATAAACCTCGCGAATGACGCCTTGGTGGAGATACGAGGTACGTCGACGCCATCGACATAATTGTTCGCTTCCACAGTAACGTTGTAGAAGCATTCACGGTCGTTGATGAAGAGGCGAAACGCGTTGGTCATGTTAAAGTTTACGAGGGCTGTTGATACCAACAATTTTGAGGTAGGTACAGAGTTCATCTACCTCAGAGTCAACACGAATGCCGCCTTGGTGGCGAAACGATGAAAACTGTCTTTGGGAAACCGATGCCATTTCAGTTTAACGAAACAAATGGGATCAAAACTCTCTTACCCTGAAAGTCCAAATGTTTGCTCTACCCGACCATAATCATACCAGTCCTACTTTACGGCGCTGAGAGCGGGTCAATAAGAAGGAAAGCTGAGCAAATTTTAGGCAGTTTATAAAGAAAAATTCTTCTTCGAATTTTTGGTCGGTGGGCGATAAAGGCGAATGGAGGAGAAGATACAACCGCGAACTTTTCTAAAATGTGGATATAGTACAAAAGGTAGAAACATGTAGACTACAATGGCTCGGCCACATCGAGCGATTGAATAATAATGCTCAAGCCAAAATAATCTTCGAATCGCAGCCTTCAGGTTCGAGGCGACACGGAAGACCGAACCTCCGGTTTAAGGATCAAGCGATTGCGCATGCCAGTGCGCTTGGACTAAATAACTGGCAGCAACATGGACAGATTCGAAGAGGATTGAAGGCTGTCTTGTAGCAGGCAGAGACCGTCAATAGGTCGGAAGCCCGTAAAGGAAGTATTAGTGTTACGAAAACCCCTTTTTAGATATTAAGACAATTTTTAGGAAGCTTGTAAATTATCTACTTGCTAGTTATCTCTAAGCATCGTATGGAAAAGTACTAAACAAATTGGCATAAATAATAATTACCTCTCTAAACTTTTCAACTTGCTCCAAGTGTATCTTGAGAGGTTTCCATTGTAAACATGTGACACTGATTCTCTTGATTCCTGTTTTTTCATATATGTACTTAAAAAGACATCAATTCTACATTATTCCTCGAGTACCCTTATCACTTTTATAAACATAGATAAACAAACGGATCCCACATGCTAATTTGTCAAAAAAAAGACACCGAAAGACACTTAAAAAAATAATGAGCCCATTTTGGCTCACGTGCCACTGATTATCCTTTCAAAATATCCTCTTCGCCAACGAGCAAAAAAAAATCCAAGAAATAAGAGAAATGTCCTTTTGCAAAAGGATAAACAACTTGCACACTTTGTTTTAAAATAAAATCCTTTCCAAGTGTAACATAATCACTCCATTTACACAATTTACGCGGATGTGGATATAGGTCAACTGCTAGCCATTTATCAGCATGACTTAATGAGAGAAACAACAACAATGACGAGGACAACAAAAAAAAAAAAAAAAAACAACGCACGAGAAATATGTCCTATTCTCCGTTGTTCGCTATCTATCTGCGTCAAGAAACTTAATGCCAATTCACATTGTTGCCTGTGTCCTTTTGTACAATCTAAATAACGGATTTGTGGTGTTTTACATGACTCTGTAATAAAGCTGGAGATGAAAACGGGTCAGTGGTGTATGTTTACCGGAAACGGGCATTCATTATGGAAGCAACCTAACGAAACATATAGAACAGCTTTCCCATCCACCAGGTGGGGTGCTAATGTGAGACGGATGTCAAATGCTCATCTAGCATAGTGTTAGCTTTTTGTGTGTGTGAATGTTTGTTAAGTTTTTTTTTCTAACTGATGAATGCATCTGCATACGAGCAACGAATGCGGATGTAGAAGTGATGAAGGAAGTCAGGATAATGGCATGCACTGTGACTTAAATTGTTTTCACCTGGATAATGCGACTGGTGTGAACGATGTAGCTATTGGCTTAGGATTGCAGTTGTCCTCGCTGAGGAAATAAAGTCAAATTGAAGGGAATAACGAAAATGGGTTTATATCCAAGTGATGCTGCTCACTAATTTGATATTTCCGTGGAAAATTTTATTTCAATGAAAATTTATTTTAGTCCTTCATTACACAGAGATCTGTACAGACACTGTATATGTATTATGTGACATCGGTGCACTACTTTTGTTTTGTGAAAAACCAACCGCTATTGGTTGGGAGTAGTGAGTGAACAACTGTGGGAACAGGGGTGGCGCTGTAAACGAGACGTGAATCACACTTAAACACAATTTTTTGCGAGATAAGCTCGATTACAGCGAGGCCTACAAAGCCTGACGAACCGGCTTTATCAATTCAATGCTTACTTACTTAAGTGGCGCTACATTCCGGGATGAACCTGGGCCTCAACCAACATGCCTCTCCAATTAGCCTGGCCTCCAGTTGCGCACTCCAAGTTGGTTGAGGTCGGTTCTACATGTCCTAGCCATCTTAAACGTCCAATGCGGAGTTTTTCGAACACTTCACTTAGGTCAGGTGGTTGGCAGTTCTCGCTGCCGTTGCCAATATCGAGTGTGTCTCAACTACCACATTTCCTTGTTCATCTAGACAGGATTCTGTTCGAGCCTTGTATCCTTGGCTTTGACGTTCTACACTTTGGTAAAACTTGCGAACATCGTTCCTGGAGTGGCACCTCTCTATATCCTCGATCACATGCTTTTCTTGTTCATTTTTCTTCTTTCTGAAAAGCCGGTGTTCTTCCCTTCTTCTTTGTCTATAGTGCTCATTGGCAGCTCTCGTCTTCACCTGCAGCTTTGAATTGTAGGCCTTGTTCTTGGCTGCGAGCATCTGTCGGCATTCCTCATCAAACCTGGGGTTTCTTGCTGGTGGCCGAGAGAAACCTAGCACATCAGTTGCGGCTGATCTAATGGCTTGTTGGCATCGTTGCCATTGTTCTTCGACATTAGATGCTGGTGGTATGGTGTGAATCGACAGGTTAAGGGATACGCGTTGCGCGAAGGCCATGGCGGTCTCTTGCGATTGCAGTCTTTATACATAAATTTTTTTCACAGTATTTCTGGTTTGTTGTGGCGTGGTGGATATCCGCATTGGCTGCAACAAGGTAGTGGTCCGTGGTCCGAGTCGATGTTAGCCCCTCGGAATGTTCGGACATCCAAAATACTGGATGCGTGTCCATTGTCTATCGCAATGTGATCAATTTGGTTGACTGTTCCTGGATCTAAGGCTTATGTTGGCGAATTGGGCCTTGATGCGGATTGTTACAATGCGTTCGCTAATGTCTTGGAAACATAAGACTTCTTGCCAAAGTCTGGCACTTATAACAAATCCGCATCCAAATAGTCGCTGTTTCTGCTCACTGTAACAACGTTCATAGCATTATTAGCTTGCTTTGAAAACATTAGAGGGTCTAGTGCACAAGGTGGATTTCCTAGGGGCAATATTTGTAAGCTTCTCCAGACAGTCATATGATGGATACGAAAAAGTTTGAAGCGCGTTGAAGGGGGTGGTCAAATGGTAGGCAATGCGATAATATATAACTCCTTGAGTATTCACCTAGCTGAAGCCCACCAACTCCGACTCTCAGCATTCACGTGGCGACCGCTGAGTGTCTAGTTCCTTGACCACATATTCCATTTCAGGTGGCAGCGGTCCCAGTTAGGTTGAACAAAGTTAATAACCTAAACGAGATGCTTCGACATATTCAGACAACAGGTCATCTAGGAATCGCAAGGGTAAGTCAGGCCCCTTGAACAGAGATTGTAGCGGATGAGCCGAAAGGCCAAAGGCAGTTCTCAATCCCGTAGAGACCCGTGATCAACGGTTCTAACAAGTTCAAATTGGGCCTCCAGGTTGGGGATTTTGCCATGGGTCAAATACCCACTCACGAAAGAAAAACAATGTTACGAAGCAACCAAGAGTCTCGGAAAGTACTGATCTTATTGATCTTATTGAACGGATATGTCATGTGTCATCTTAACTTAAATTCATAGAGAGATGAACAGATAGTTTCACTACGAAGCTCATTAAACTAACTCGGGCTGAAACATTGCTAGGAAGACATCGTCCAATAAAAACTCATTCGACCGAAAGGCATTAGTTTTTAAGTTGTTAGTATTTAATTTAGGGTTTCCGCAGAGGACAAGTAAGTTAGTTAAGTTAGTAGATAAGTAGGCTAGTTTTTATTAATTTTTGTCTAGCATGTAAGTTAGTTATAAGTTAAAGAAAAATAAAAATGAATTTAAAAAAAAAAAAAAAAAACTCATTCGACCACTATGGATGAAAGGAAGTGCCCGCATTTGCAAGGTCCTCATATGTTTCGACGCTATCATTTACTGCAAGCTATAAGCTCAAGTGAGCTCTTTGACGATCTTAACTCATCAAGTTTGTGTGATATTTGCCTTAAGCATGGCCATTCTGCGATCTTTTACCGTACACCCAGGATGTCAACACTACCTATGCCGATGACAGAGGTTTCAAATCAGGATTCTCAAGCTGCTGACCTTTTTAAAAACCAATAACAAGTGCAGCTGTCTAAAGGACACTCAAATCGTTTTTTTTTTATAGCAATCAGCCACACTCAAGCTATATTTTGTTTCTAATAGTGTGCGTCAAGGAACTTACATCAACCGATCATTGGACCCTGGTTCGATCTGCGCAAAATCGAGCGGATGGATCTGTTTGTGGTGAACTACGTATCCTAGTGGTTAGTTGAAGCACTACTAAGCGCGGGGTCCGTAGTTCAAATCCGGAAAGTGCCCATTTTTTCACGGCTCCACCTCTTGTGAAAGTCTAACAAACCTCCAAAAAAGCTTCTCAAATTTGCCGTTCGAATTAAGGCGTTAAACAGGAGGTTCTTTTCTTAGTGGGAAAAATAATAATTTCGCCCACACAGATGAAGGCAGAAGCTGGGTTTGAGGACCTTTTTCCATATATCCCGCCTCCAAAAATGATAAGCAACGTGATCAGGATGATTTGGAGGAGTAAATCTCTGCTGACAATGGTAGCCATATCTGGTCCTAAGCTAACCACACGAAGATTTGATGGTCAAGATATAGCTCTGATGGAAGGCTTCAGTTCACTTCATCCCCAATGGTTTACATAGTTCCACTAATCCTAGATTAGTAATGACGTCACTAGTCAATGGAAGTGGTCAACTCTAAAGAATTAGATGAAGCACTGACTAAGCTTATTCAGTCATTGGGTCATTGCTTTTTCGCCTGCAGTCCATCAAATTCAATGCGATTATAGGCTTGACAGTTCGAGTCCTTTGCTTTCACTCAATACCTCCCTGGATGATTGCGGTTTTTAATGCGAAATTGATGATTAACTACCTTTACAGCAGCTACTGGATTTTGGATCCGAGGCTAGCTATAAGGAGTTTCATCCATAGTTGTGTCGTTTCTCGACGTCATTGCTGTCCCACCATTACGCAGTAAATGGCTTCATTACCAAAGCAAAGGGATAACGGTGCGGTCCATTGCTGTTGGGCATCGGAACAATGCGGTCACTTAACACTGTCAGGAACTATTTGAGTATTTATTTTGTATTGCGATTAAGACGGTTCATATTTAGGTGGCCAATCTTCTTTGGCTTTCTTGGATGTCTTCACATATTTAGTCAATAGACGAGGTCTCCATGCGAACAAATTGGGTTTTTCATAACACCCATTGCCCCTCTTCAAGGCGGATTGTGGGAGGCTTCAGTTAGATCTCCAAAACACGATTCATTACGTTCAGTAGGAGGACAAGTAATGTGGTAGAAATAACTATCTCGGCAACTCGCATTGTAGCTTGTCACAACGCAAGCCCGTTTTAGCTGACTTTCATATTGCAGTGCCAGAGCCAAGTGATGTTGATAATATTCCGACTAACCGCATCAAACAGAAGTTTGCGGAAACTTCATTAGCTTTTTGGAAAAGAAGGAGCGAGAAGAGTTAATAAAAGCTAGAGCCAAGGAATAAGTGGAAGAGGGAGTTGAACAACATCCGAATCGGTGGTATTGTCATTATACGTCAGCAAAACTTACTGTCGGCTTACTGGCGTTTAAATCCAGTGATTGAAGTAGCTACATACGGTCAGCAATGGACAGATATTATTATCCAGCTAGTACAGAAGCTGTGCAGACTAACGATCTAGCTAGAAGATTTCAAGCCTTATGCTTCGACCTGCCAGGATGTTTTAGATTTGTATGATGGAATTAGGGCCAGACGTCAGACGCAATAGAGGAAGACCTAGCCTTAAGTGGCGCCCAAAAGTAAATAGAAACCGACCTCAATCATATCGAATTGCTCTTTTGGAAGCAGTTAGCTTAGGACCGGGCTAATTAGAGAGGTATGTTGGTAGAGGTCTAGATTCATAATGAACTTTAGTATGTAAGTAATACGGTAGTATAAGTATTCCCTAAGGGTAGAATAACATTACAAGACCGCTAAAGGACAGAGGATTATATTATCCTTTCAATAGGAATTAATTCAGTGCGTGGTAATGTGCGTTGGCATTTGTAATTTACGCATTTGACATTAAAAGTCCATAGTGACCTTTATAGAGTTTTTACTTTGTAGGTGGATGAAAGCAGCCTGCAGTGTGATTGGCTTTTACAAAAATAGTCTGAAAAATCCAAAGAGTTGATGAATTACACTGGTTCTAGGAAATTTGGTGAAAGTCGGTGGTTGCTTAGTAAGGAGAGTGATTTTTCGAATATGATACAGAATTTTAAATTAAGCCTACAAGCTGTTTATGAAAAACTTTTTTAATATGAAAGACATATTTATGAGACTTACAAAAGTCTGTACCCAAGCCATCATCAATGTCCTTGACAAAGTTTTATCGGTTAGTCGATGTTTCTAGTCCCCTTGATGCCCAGTTTTATATCATGTTGAAGCCTTATGGAGTAAATGCTACTACATTGTGGAGACCAGCAGTCATGGTGGTCCATTTGTTTTTTTTTAATAATTTGCGTGCACTCAAGGGGTTATGAATACCCTTTAAATGAAACCACAGTACGAGCGTTAATGAAGGGGTGGAGACTTACTCCAAGGCTGGTAGGTAGCCGAACTAACTTCGGGGAGACTGTTGTTGTGTTCGATAAATTCGTAAAGCTTTAAAGATGGTGTATACTTCTAGGAGCAACTACCGACCTATTTTTAATTTCTTTGAATAAATGTTTCCATCGATTTGGCTGGAATTGAACCACTACACCGCGGCCATCGAGAAAAAAAAACATGAAACTAATTAACCGGCAAAAATTATAACTAAGGGGAAGAACATTCAAATAATATCCAATCCAAGCTGCGATATTGGCGTATATATGGTGTCAAACGATGGTGGTACCATTTGATGATACACATTACCATTACAAGAAAATATCGTAGTTGAGACACAGTCAATGCTGAGGATATGGAAGAACCACTTCTGCAGACTGTTAAACGGCGATGACGAACAACATTCCGCTGTCAGGCAGAACGAATCATTTAATATTGGTAACGACAGCGAAAACTGCCAACCACCCGACCTAAGTGATAGCAATATCTAAACTCAAGCGTAATAAGGCCGCCGGAAATGACGGCCTTCCCGCTGAGCTTTATAAAGCTGGCGGAGATGACTTGGTAAGTAACATCCACCAACTCATAAGCCAAATCTGGTCGGCTGAAAGAATGCCTGAAGAATGGAACGTCAGCATCGTTTGCCCGATCTACAAAAAAGGAGACCCTCTGAACTGCGCCAACTACAGAGGCATAAGTCTGCTCAACATCGCCTACAAGATCCTTTCTGCCGTAATATGTGAACGCCTGAAACCGTTTACCAACAAGCAGGCCAGGAAAGTCCACAATCGATCAAATTTTCACACTTCGGCAGATCCTGGAAAAAACCCAAGAAGTCCAAATCGATACCGACCACCTATTTATCGATTTCAAAGCCGCATACGACAGCATTTATAGAGACGAACTATACAGAGCCATGTCTAGTTTTAGTATACCGCCCAAAACTCGTCCGTTTCTGTAGGATGATTATGGAGAATTCTCGCTGCACCATCAGGGTCGGAAACGACCTCACCGACGCATTCCAAAAAAGGATTTAGGTAAGGCGATGCGCTGTCATGTGACTTTTTCTATTCGATTCTTGAGAGGATTGTGCTAAACTCCGGTGCCAACACCAGAGGCACAATTTTCCAAAAATCGGCGCAGCTACTAGAATACGCCGACGATATTGACATCATTGGTAGGACTCAACGTGATGTCATAGCCATGTTTGCTAGTATAGAGAAGGAAGCTGCAAAAATGGTTTTAGCAGAAAATGAGGGTAAGACTAAGTATATGATGTCAACACGAAATTACTCACAACATCGACGAATTGGACATAACGTCACCATTGACAGATATAACTTTGAGGTAGTACGGGACATTGTATACCTCGGCTCCGACTCTGACAACAACATCTCGTCAGAAATCAAACGAAGAATTACTCTTGCCAACCGTTTTTTTTTTCGGGCTAAGAAGGCAATTTAGTAGTAAAGCCCTCACTCCATCTACTAAAGAGATCCTATATAAGACCCTGATCATCCCAGTCCTGCTCTACGGCGCTGAAGCATGGACCGTATCAAAAGCGGATGAAGAAATCCTTGGTCGATTCGAGAGAAAAATTCTTCGAAAAATCTTCGGTCCCGTTTGCGTTGACGGGCTATGGAGACGAAGATTCAACCACGAACTATACGAGCTGTACAGCGACATGTCCCTAGTCAAAGAACTCCGCATTGGACGTTTAAGATGGCTAGGACATGTAGAACGAATGGCCACCAATACTTCGGCTCGCAGAGTCTTCGATTCCCAGCCAGACGTAGTAGAGGAAGACCTCGCCTTAAGTGGCGCGCACAAGTAGAAACCGACCTCAACCAACTTGGTGTGCGCAACCAGAGGCAGTTATCTAAGGACCGGGCTAATTGGAGAGGCATGTTGGTTGAGGCCCAGGTTCATCCCGGACTGTAGCACCACTTACGTAAGTAAGTAAGTCAAGTTGCCATAAAAGCGGTATCTCCTACTTTTGCCTATTTGCTCCATATCTGCTAACAGATGAAATGAATCTGCAAGGAATAGATCATCAAAATGCACGTCAAACGGTCCATCTGTTATTGTAAAACGTTAGATAATGAGTGGAATAGCATATCCAAATAAATGAAAATCTTATTTAGGAACCACTGATCACCTGTGGCATATGCTTTGGCCAGACTATGACAAGAACCAAACCATTCTCGGTATGGAAGAACTCTACTGATTGAGGTGATAATGGCACCTCATATAGATCACAGAATGAAGGATGACACCAGTTGCAGAAGATGAGGTGAAGAAGAGATTTTCGATGAAACACTTCACTTTTTATGTCACTGTCCGATTCTTCGTCGTTTTAAAAAGACAACACCATCACTTTAAAGATACCTCAGAACTTTTTGAAATTTTTCTTGGGAACGTCGAGATGGCTAGATATTGTTGAATCACCCATGTATGGAACATGAAACAATTCATTAAAGGGTATCACAATGGGACAACATTGACCGGATAATTTAACCTTACCAAAGTTGTATGTTATAGACAGAGGGCAGACTATGATGGCTTTTACTTTGACTACATATCAATCGTGCTTATTTTCCCTCCAAGTGGTAACAATCGGATACTTGTCTCATCCAACCGGATTTGACTTACTAAACTTATAAGTGCGAGTGTTGAAAACAAGACGAAAAACAGCAACACTATAAACAGAATGGTCAGAATGGCAAGGAATGAATACCCGGCCAACTGTACCAGGCGAACCTAGATGAGCTGCTTCGACATATTCAGACAACAGATTGTCTAGGAATCTCAAGGGTAAGTCAGGCCCCTTGAACAGAAGAGATGGTGGTGGCTGAACCAAAAGGCCAACTGCAGCGCTCTATCCCATAAGTGGATACTGATAGCCCTGGGTCCTAAGGGTATCTTATAAAGAATTGGAACTGGCAAACCAGGATGGGGGTTGTGCTTTTATTAACTACTCAACCATAGAAAAAAGCTATTGTTACGAAGCAACCAATAAACTCGGAATAAACTGATTTTATTGTTGACGACAATACTAAACGAAAAAAGGACAGCAACGTTCGTATTTGCACCTTGAATGTGAGAAAATTAAACAGGAGAGATGCAGGCAAACAAGTAGCGGAAGCTGGTAGCTACTACAAAGCAGACATTACTGCCATTCAAGAAATATGATTTGATGAGTTTTATATTTACAAGACATAAGCGAAAGCATTGTAACAATTCGCATAAAAGCCACATTCGCCAACAGAAGCCTTATATGCGGTCAAGCTCCGAAGGAGGAAATAAATAATATAGCGAAAGACTGTTTCTACGAGCTTCTTAGCAAAACATTAGAGCGACAACCAAAGTACGAAGTTAAAATTCTGCTGGGAGATTTTATCGCAAAGGTAGAAAGATAAAACATCTTTAGCAGTATTGTTGGAAAACACAGCCTATACGGCAACACGTCGGCAACGGACTTAGACTCATTGATTTCGCTGCGAATGAAATGTCACTATAGCCAGCACACGGTTTCCCTACCTCAATATCCAAAAGGGGACATGGCGGTTATTAGATCAACGAACGGTCAATCAACTTGATCAGTATTTTGGATGTCCGAACGTTCCGAGGGGCTTACATCGTCTCGGACCACTACCTTGTTGCAGCCAAGGTAAGAATGCGGATTGCGGATATATAGCTATAGTATCTAATGAAGAAGAACAATGGCGTCGATGTCAAGAAGCCATCAGAACAGCCGCAATTGATATGCTATATGCTAGGATATAGAGAGGTGCCACTCCAGGAATGAAGTTTGCATGTTTTACCAAATTGTAAAATGTCAATACCAGGAATACAAGGCTCGAACAGAATCCCGTTGAGATGAACAAGAAAATATTGTAGTTGAGACACAGACGATGCCGAGGTTATGAAAGTACCACTTCTACAGACTGCTGAACGGCGATGACGAACAACATTCCGCTGTGAGGTAGAACGAACCATTTAATATTGGGGACGACAGCGAAAACTACCAACCACCCGACATAAGTGAAGTGAGGATAGCAATATCTAAACTCAAGCTTTATAAGGCTGCCGGAAATGACGGCCTTCCCGCTGAGCTCTATAAGGCCGGCGGAGATGACTTGGTAAGTAACATCCACCAACTCATAAGCCAAATCTGGTCGGATGAAAGTATGCCTCAAGAATGGAACCTCAACTTCGTTTGCCAGATCCACCAAAAAGGAGACCCTCTAAACTGCGCATTTAGACGGTCTCCTAAATATAAGGTCTCCTATATGTAAGGTAAATGAAGCATTTGGGATTTATTTCCTGTCAAAGACGGACTGTTCTTTTGGCTACAGCTCTTCTAAAGATTTTTACAATTTTGTCAGCAGGTAATGTTACGAGTTCTGCTTAATCCTGAATAGGAGAATTCTCTTATTTCTGAATCTGCTGGAAAAGCCTTAAATCTCGAGAGGAAATTAGTAAAGTCCATAGCATTGGATACTCAAACGAGTTTTTCAGAATACAAGGTCTCGGTTGCGATATGCTCCAATGTCAACAATCATTTCAGACTACAGCTGACTGCTTTAGTATTACTAAAACTCACTACAGCTCTTCCAGCCTAGAGTCCTAACTGGGTACATTTCCAGAACATTGAACTTGCTGATCAAAACTTCAAAAAGCCAGGGAAAATAGATAGCACACTTTGAAGCGATATATATCCATCAATTCGTCTGAAAGGAATTGTTAAGGCACCAGGTACACCCATGGTTCAAAGATCGGAACCTGGGTGGGTCTTTCTGGTGGCATTTCTTCTAAGGACCAGTCGATAGTAACATCTCTCCGCACAACTATTGAAAATCCGGAATTCCAAAAAAATGCATTCTCAATGTTGGGAACTTGAAGAAGTGTCAAGGATAAAGATGCTCACGGCAGAAGCAGCAATGTGAAATGCAGCTCAACAGAAGCGTCCAATGTAGAGTCCAACTACCGTTTAAATAAGTAAGGCGTCCGTGTCCGTCATTTGGATTATCTCAAAATGCAGTTCTAAAATTCCGATCAAATTCAGTATTCTACAAACAACATACAAATTTATTTGAAGAATATAAAGAGCTAGAGCATGTGACTCCTGTAGATACAACTGCAATACCAGAGGTTCATTACTTTGTACCACATCACGCCATAATAACAGAATCAAGTTCCACGAAAAAGATGCCAATTGTCTTTGATGCATCGTGCAGAACCTCTGATGGAACGTCTCTCGACGATCATAATTTAGTTGGACCGAGGTCTCAAGCCGACATCATCGATTACATTGAGCGTTTCAGGAAACACGAAAATGCGTTTATATCTGACATTAATTTACATTTTGGTTCCTAAAGAAGATTCTATTTACCAGCTTATCTTGTGGAGAGATATCGACGGTGATGAGCTTAAAAGATACCGTCTTAACACGATTTGGCACCGCGGTAGCACCATATCTAGCAGTTTATACACTGCATCAACTAGCCATAGCCGAAAGAGACGACAACCCATTTCCGTCAAGGATCGCGACAGAAAACTTTGTTGTGGACGACGCGACGTTATACACGGCGCAAATTTGGAAGATGAAGCCCTCGAGATGCAAAAACAACTTATTCCAATGATAAGATGTGGAGGATTTCTGTATTAGAAATGGACCAGCAAGTCCTACCGCTATACACCATCGCAGTGGTGTTATCCTCCCACCACATCTATATATGTGTTCCCAGTGAGACGTTTTTAGCCATTCCAGTCGAGGATTAAGTCGCGTTTCATGAAGGAAACGCAATCAAAACATTGGGAATCGTGTGGTATCCTGCAAGGATTTCTTCACCTTTAACATTAACGTGCAGGGCTCAAAATTGAACACAAAGCGAACTATTTTATTGGACATCGCTCGCCTATACGATCAGAGATAAGATGTGATGTGCTCTCCTTTTGTCGTTATTGGGAAGGTGATTATGGAAGATATCTGGAAGGATGGGCAGATATGAGATAGCGAATTCACTCCTACTATCTCTTCGTCATAGGAAAATTTAAAGGTTGAACTGAATCTCTTCAACGCGCTTGAAATTCCGCGATGGACACAAATTACCAGCGGCTCATAAGTTCAAGTACACGGATTATGTGACACCTCCGACACGGCATTTGCTACAGCTGTATAGTATAGGTTCGAGTCTTCAACGGAAAAACAAATCTATTGATTAAAAAAACTGGAATAACACTGCAGAAGTGAAAACCTGCATGAATTTTCATTTAATGTTTCCAAAGGGACCACAATATGTAGGGGTAACCGTTTTGTGAAGGAAGGCTGAATTGTTGCCGCCTTATTATATATTTGGAAGTGAAAATGGAAGATTTACACAATCTTGTACACAGAATTGAAGGACATTTAAGGAAACATAAGCTGAAATACAAACCATCCATCAGAGGCGTTGTCATAAAAACCAATAAATTAAGTCGTTGTGTGGCATACGGTTTATCTAACAATTGGTTGCTGTGTACCGCCTTCGATAATTTACAAAAAAAGATACTTTACCAAGATAAGTGGGAAGTGTATTAGTAAGGTTAATCTCGAAATGTAGGCCGTCCTACATAAGCGACACTGATATCTTTATATAAACCTGTCCGCAAGTATTTTCCGTCATTTTTTTTATAAATCTGAGCACATGTCCATCGATATCCACAACCAAGACAAACAATACCCAGATTGTTTATGAAGTACTTAGGACATAAACAAATTCGTATGAACCTTTCCAGCTTCACTTTTTTTCTGATGCCTTGTTGTGTAAGAAAAACTCATTTTGAGGATGTAAATGAAAGCATTGTCCATGTCCTACACCTTTAGCAGTGTGAACATGCATACACGAGATACTTTCCATTAGAATGCAAGGACCAATCTCCAAAAGCACCCATCGTACTCCATCGCACTATGGAATTGGTTGGCCCCGTGGGGACTCGGTGACACACACAGTCGTTCATTCAATCGTGGTGATGGTAATGGTTGGTGTTCGTGGTCCTGTTGCCACTGTTGCTCTGTTCCAATTTCATGCGAGCATAACTCAATGGGACGTTTCCATTTTTAGATACAATTGTTTTACGGGTAACTTGTGGGTGTGTAGTACCACAACCACACTACTATAACACAGGAAGACTACCGAGACTACACGTTTGGCTTGCAGAGTATGCTCTCACTATGTCTGTAATAAATGTTGCATTCCATATGCAGTGCCATTTGTTAGCGAGCGCCAAAGGAATGAGAAAATAATTTGCAAAATGGACACTTTTCCCCGAAGCGTTGCCAAAAATTCATAAATCTGTTGTTGTAGTTGTTGCTGTACGTTTACGATTTATCTTCGTGTGATTTTTTTCTGGCGAAAGGACAGGTGAAATATCCTTACGTAGACGGATTAAACATTTAATATTGCGAGAGTACACGACTATGAGAATGAGTACAAGTACTTGCGGCTTACGGAGAGGGACTCAGTTCGTCTGAAATGAAAAACTACCAAGGTCATTGGGATTGGGATATGTTTTGACATTTTGGCTGATGTTCAAATCGGGATAGGTTTTTTTTTCCTAATAAGGTTTTTTCTAAAAGTTGTACGCTACGAAGTGGTTTTATCCTTCGAAGTGCAATCCAAGGATGCAATTAAATGTTGATCCATTCGTTGGTGCAACGATGTGCACAAGTTTATGTGCACACAGGTCTATAATGACAATTTCATGTGTTTGACAACCTTGGCAATAAGCTAAATTAAATGATTTTTTCTGTGATTTGTTTATATGTTCTGAAGCCTAAGTGAAGCCGTTTTCAGACCAAATGAACTCGTGTCATCGGATTATTTTGTGTTCTAGACGTTCGGTTTACGTTCGTTAAGATTGATATATTTTTTCATTAAGTAATTACTCTTGCATTTAGGGCATTGAAAAGAGAGACCTATTCCACAGTAGAAATCAGGTGCACATGTACTTAAACATAGACTTCCAAAAACTAAAGTTCTTCATTGAACTCTGAAAACAATCACCAAAGAACGTGCTATTTCTTTTAAGTACCCATAAACTTGAAATATCTGACATTATTGGGTAGGCAAAATTCTCATCTTTCAGTCCTTCTCGCGGGCGCCTATCTGAAAATGACTAAACTGCTGCAACTATTGCCTTTGTCTCAACGTAGACTTAACAATGACATGGTTTTCTTACACCAATTATTATCAGGACAAATTGATGCTCCTGATCTTTTAAGTGCTATTGGTTTTAATACTCGGGGAGGTTCCTACAACCTGCGTAGATTCAATATATTACATATACCTAGCCATAAACACAACTATGGCATGCATGAGGCTATTAGTCGCATGAGTAGAGTTTACAATAAAAATAACGACGTAGTTGAACTGCATGTTAGTAAAAGTAGTTTGAAAAACACTCTGCGAAATTGTATTCTAGAGCCGTAATAAGTATATTTAAAATTGTCCTTTGTTTAATAACATATATAGCTTCATTGTTATTTAATCGTTTATTGATTTTGCTAGTGATTTCAAACTTAGTTTCATCTATGTTCTGTTTTGTCCCACTAACAAATGCACTAAATGATGAGCCTGTGGATGCATATTATATGCTGTGGCAAATCTCTGCTCGTAGATGCTGCTTGTATTAAGCTCGCTACGACACAGATCTGATAGTGTTAAAAAAAAAAAAAAAAAAAAATCAACATGTTTAGTGTCAGCCAAGGGTCCCACTTAGATATTGACCGAGCGCTGTAACTCATTGCATCGCATGATCAATGTATAAGCGGGAACCATAAGTTTGAGGTGGGAGAAAACCCGTAAACCCAAATCTAAGGTGGAACAGCAAACGTCGACGGATGAATGGCTAAAGAGGGAGTTTTAAGCCGCTAGTTTGCGAATTTCGGATACCGGGCTACCTTCGATCTCAAGATAGCCTTCCTGGGGTTTAACGGGTAGACCACGGGCGACCAATGAATCCCGCCTACTCGTGGGAATAATTGAAATACCAAAAGAAAAAAACATAGAGAATGATCCCTCTACAAATGCATCAACAACTAGGGATGTTTTAAGACACCCTGTCGATACCGACACGACACCTGCCGATCGGGAAGGGTCACAAATCAGCGATTTCGAGATGATGAGCCTAGAAGAGAAATCGTCTCATCTGAGCGCCTCAGCCTCGGAATCAAGTACTGTATACAGCATCAGTATACTCTCGGATGAATTGCATCCGGAATATATAGACGCGCCGGGGACCACTGGCAAATTCGGTCAAACTGATTCCAAGCGCATCAGATTCACGTTAGCGGAACAGCGCCGTTTAAACAGAGCGCTGAAACAGGGTAGCAGCATTGCATGTTGTCAGAGCTTTCTTCCGGCAAGATACTGGCAATACTAGGGTCAGAACAAAGACCTGAATACGAGAACGTGGAGAGTTCTGCAAAAATCTGACGTGGTCTTTGCGATTACCGAGAGTGCGATGGGTAAACTTGCGGAGCTCAGGGGGATGGTCTCATAGAGATTTGGACAAATCAAGATTTTCCTTAAGGGACCCGACAAGTCTGCAATTCAAGCCAAAAAAATAGTGACACTGCTACAACGAGAAATTCGTCACAAAAAACAAGTGCTTGCTCGTCGCAAACAGTAGCTAGTATTAGTACTGCCACCGGAAGCGATGTAAAGAAGACTGGCTCACTACCTACGACAGTATCGCCAAACGCCCCCAGTACCAACGAAAACATCAGACAGCAACAGTTTAGACCGAAGCTTTAGCTGCGAAACGGGCGCGAGAATGGCAAAAACACGGACAGCGGAAAAACTCTCTCTCATTCCAGGTTTCATTACCAAAGATCTGGTGGCAGTCCTTTTAGAAAGACGGACGCAAGGGCCGAGAGCTACAAAAAATTGTATGCGCATCGGCGTACTTTGCTGGAGATGACGAAATACCACCTCGACCAGTACAGGAACTTGTCCAGTACTGCCAGACCCAGCAACTACAACTAATCTTCGGCTGCGACGCCAATGCGCATAACGAAATATGGGGCAGTCGAGATACAAACAAAAGAGGTGAGTCTTTATTAGAATACCTGTATAGCATCAATTTAGTTATACTAAATAAGTTTTAGACCTTAAAATCTCTTCCCCGTTTGAACAAAACACCGTCGAAAAGTGGCACTTGTCTGTTGAGGCATCTTTATCGGATCACATGCACATAATATTCCAATTAAGATGCAACAACAAAAGAGCGTCCTGGCGCAAATACTGTGAGGTGGCACGTCTCCAGAGGGCACTCTCGAAAGATAATACAAACTGCTTTCAATGGCTAAGATTGACAAATTAACTTGCTCAGACAATTTTTCAAAATTCTTTACAGTTTAGCCAAAATCTACGTTTTTCTGGACGTGACAGAGGGAAGATTTCAAAACTTTTTTCAAAATTGTACTAAAAGCGATTTTGTTACGAAAATCGCCTTAATATGGAAGAAATGTAGATATTCAATTTGAAGGCTATTTCCCGTTTGGTCACAAACAATCTTTTACTGAAAAGTGGGTGTGGCAGTCTGCTGATTTTAAGAATGTTTACATTTGTTCTGCGTCGTCGAATAGAGAGTCTATATTATACCAAATTTAAAAATTTGAAATTCGTTACGAAGCAACCAATAGCCTTGGATAGGTCTGATTTTATGGTTGACGACTCTGCTGACGAAAAAAGGACCACGACGTTCGTATCTGCACCTATAATGTGAAAACATAAAAAAGGAGAGGTGGAAGCGAACAACTAGTGGAAGCCCTAAGCTGCTTCAAAGCAGACATTACTGCCATATAGGAAATACGGGCAAAAAGAGGATGAAAAACTGTGAGATCTACTACGAACCGTATTATAGTGAGCAGAAACAGCGACTATCGGATCCGGATTTGTTTTAAGTGCCAGACTTAGGCAAGAAGTCTTATGTTTCCAGGACATTACCGAACGCATTGTAACTATCCACATCAACGCAAAACTCGCCAACATAAGCTTTTTATGCGCTCACTCTCCGAGAGTGAGAGATTGCTTCTACGAGCTCCTTGACTAAATCTATATGAGCGACTAATACAGTACGATGTTTAATTCGTGCTAGGAGATTTCAGCGCAAAAGTAGCAAGAGGAGACACTATTAGCAGTATTGTCCGAAAACATAGCCAACACGACAATACGTCTGGTAACGTACTTAGACTAATTGACTTTTCTACGGAACGAAATGCCATTATAGCCAGCACAAGGTTTCCTCACCTCGATATCCATAAGAGGTCTCTATTTCAACGAACAGTCAACCAAATATCCACATTGCGATAGATAAGAGGAATGCATCCAGTATTTTGTATGCCCGAACATTCCGAGGGGTTAAAATCGACTCGGACCACTACCTTGTTGCAGCCAAGGTAAGAATACGCCACAACAAACCAGAAATACTTACTTATTTAAGTGGCGCTGTAGTCCGGGATGAACCTAGGCCTCAACCAACAAGCCTCTCCAATTAGCCCGGTCCTTCGCTAACTGCCTCCAGTTGCGCAATCCAAGTTGGTTGAGGTCGGTTTCTACTTATGCGCGCCACTTAAGGCGAAGTCTTCCTCTACTGCGTCCGACGTCTGGCTGGGAATCGAAGACTCTGCGAGCCGGAGTATTAGTTTCCATTCGTTCTACATGTCCTAGCCATCTTAAACGTCCAATGCGGAGTTTTTTGACCAGGGCTATGTCGCTGTACAGCTCGTATAGTTCTTGGTTGAATCTTCGTCTCCATAGCCCGTCAACGCAAACGGGACCGATGATTTTTCGAAGAATTTTTCTCTCGAATCGACCGCTTTTGACACGGTCCATGCTTCAGCGCCGTAGAGCAGGACTGGGGTGATCAGGGTATTATATAGTAGTTCGAGTGAGGGCTTTACTACTAAATTGCCTTCTTAGCCCGAAGAAACAGCGATTGAAAAGACCACCAGAAGCGTCGTATGTTCGTGAATTGGGCTGAAAAATCATCTTCAGCGATGAGGCTCATTTCTGGCTGAATGGCTTCGTCAATAAACAAAATATGCGGTATTGGTCAGGCAGCAATCCACACGTACTCCATGAGTCATCATTGCATCCCGAAAAAGTTACGGTTTGGTGTGGTTTATGGGCCGGCGGCGTCATTGGGCCGTACTTCTTCCGTCATGATAAAGACCGGCACGTTACTGTGAATGGGAATCACTACCGTTCAATGATAACCGAATATTTTTGGCCCCAATTGGATGATATGGACATGGAGGACATGTGGTTCCAACAGGACGGCGCCACAAGCCACACAGCGAATGTAACAATCAATTTATTGGAAACCATGTTTGGAGAACGTGTTATCTCACGAAATGGTCCAGTCACTTGGCCGCCTCGGTCGTGCGATTTGACGCCGTTAGACTATTTCCTGTGGGGCTACGTCAAGTCTATGGTCTATGCCAACAAGCCAGCGACGATTGATGAACTTCGTACGAATATCGAACGTGAAATTGCAGCAGTATCGGCCGATTTATGCTTGAAAACCGTCAATAATTGGGTTCACCGTCTGGACTTCTGCAAGCGTGCCCGTGGTGGCCATGCAAAAGAAATCGAGTTCCATACATAATGGCATCGAACTTACTTTCACTTGAATAAAGAATTTCATTGAAATTCAAAACCGTTTTTGTTTTATTTAAAAAAAAAAACTTTTGTAGAGCTCTTATTCAAAAACCCGATATTTCCAACAGAATTTATGTCAGACTTGCTTAAGTAACAAATTAAGATTGATACCTTCTACGATAAAACCACACACCGTAATTCTATACCTAAAAAGTGGAAAACTCTTCGTTAAGGCTCATCTTCAACCAGCTCTCAATCCTTTCACTCAGCTCCTCAGTGAGTTTTTTTAATTAATCTCAAATGAAAAGTACTTCTCACTTCAACAAAATTGGAACCATGTTAATAAGAAAACTCAGCTTACCAAGAAACTGCCAAGGAGTGAAAAATAGGAGCACATTTCCGAGGGATTATTCCTCACCGATGGAGAATTAATTATTCCTTAGGAGAAACCCATTATTCCACTCCAATTCCAATACCCATTTAAATTCCTTAACCCTAATCCTGTATTCCCTTTCTATCATTCGCCCTCTTGTCCTTTTCACATTTCCGTTCCTCTTCACTGTGTCGTCGTCAATGCAGTCTCATATACACAGCCTCCCCACGTCGATTTTTTTTTTTTTTTTTTTTTTGCAACTATCCCATCCCAACAAAGTGCATGGTGGTCCGCGTAACCGAAACTCAATTAACCGCTGTTCAAATAAAGTCCTTCCTTGCGATTGTGCCCCGTAATTACATTCCGAATACACAATGTGTAAACAATAATTATAAATGAAAGCATACCACTACCTCTACACCGACTGTCCTTGGCGGACATTTGCAATGACAACTATTACGCTTGCCACAAATTTATATACACACACGCGTTTAACGTGTGCATGTAAATGTCCTTTGTCCTCGGTAGATACCACCGAAAAATAGGTAAGTACGCGCTTAACAAATTCAATCAGTTAATGAATCCATCAACAGGGCAAAGGATTGGCGATAGGATAAATGTTGTTTGCTATGCGACTTACAGCCTTAAGGTACGATAATCCTACCATTCCGATTTCCATATCACCATTGGGTGATGGAGTTACTGCTAGGTTCTGCGACGATGACGGGGTTTACGAGATTGTCTGGCAAACGTTATCATCATCATCATCCGAAACCGCAGTTTGGCTAGTGTCCTTCATCCTGTCGCATTCATTGATTCATTTCAAAATCTGAACCAACATCAACGATGATGATGATGACAACAATGGGTGTGGGATTACTCCTTCAACCACAATTTGCGGTACATATTCCATGAAAATTCCACCGATGATGTGTGAATCAGAGACCCACCGTCACGTTGCCTATTAGCATTGAATTGCCCGGCTTCTTCCAGCGACCATGAATCCCATTTGCAAGGCAAATTGAAGCATCAATTCAGAGAGTGGAAACACGAGGTACATTAGTATGATGGAACGAAATTCGTCTTTTACCGCACTCAAATGAAAGAGGTTGACTAGGTCATCTGCCAGAGAAAGGATAACAATCGTTCGCACGCAATTCTAGAGAAGTCGATCAGAAAATGGAACAGTGGTTACCCAGTGTCTTCCAAATTGCATGTGTGAATAAAGAGAAAAAAATTCTCACTCAGATCCCCACTCACCTCACCCCCGCAATTCACGGATGAACGCAATTTGTGAGCTCTTTTGTACCGAGTCATTGACCGAACTGTGTGAGGGCGAGTACATGTCCTTTTGTTGAAAGGCAGCAAATTGCAGCTGCAACTTCAAATGGGACGCATCTGAATTGTCGGCCATATCATGGATGTGGCGTTGAATGGTGTCACTCGACAGCTGAATATGCTGAATGACATACAAGTGCGTATTGCCATTTGCGATGTGTGCATCGAGCATGTGCATAGATGTGGAAGGGTAAATAAAAGTGACAGTTGTTGTATAGATATAGATACTGGTGCTATCATCGTAATTATTCGTTTGGTTGGCTAGATAGTGCATTGTGATGAGTACTGATAGTTATTGGATATAAATACAATTTCAAGCTGAAAAGGTGCTCTCAGCTATGAGAGCATTGGCAGCTATTAATGCGTTGTTTTGGCATAGGATGGTCTTGAAGAAAATGGAATTTCAGTGAGGTGTGATATGTTCTAAGAATTTCCCTGGAAATGTTGGTTCAACAAACGCATGGATGACATCGAAGAAAGGGTTTGTTTTGACAATCATTGCCAAGTAGATTTCAATTCATTTATGACACCTGCAGTGATCAGAAGACATGTGCCTCATGTCCTTAGACAAGCATGCCTTATAACGCTTACTATATAGGATTAAAATGCAATCAGAGCAATACGAATCATGTGTTTATCGCTGGCTGACGCTGGTCGTCAAATAGTGGGCCATGCGATTTCACACGAAAAGCCAAACTTTTTTCAGCTAGTTGATCCCTATCAATTCTGCTATTTGTGTAAAGTCTTGGCAGTAGCCGATGGGTATTCTCACAATAAGGTACCTCTTCCTTTTCCTAAATGACAGCGAACGGTGGCGGTTACAGCCCCAATAACGATCCACAAATTTAGCAACCTACATGAGTTGCTCCAACATGTTTGACCATCTGGTTATCTACGAATCTCAAGGGCTAGACAAACCTCTTAAAGAGAGCTTGTGACCGATATGGCGATAGGTCAACGGTAGCGCTGAATCACATAGTGGGTAAGCCCTGTCTCATAGGTTTATCAAAAAAAAAATGACCCCCTAGGTTGGGGGTTGTGCTTTGGGTTAACTATTCAATCGGGAAAAAATCGTATTATTACGAAGCAACCAAAAGCCTTGGAAAGAAATGATTATAGATAGTCTTGATGACCATGCTAAACGAAGAAAATAAGAATAACGACGTTCGCACCTGCACCTGGGATGAAAGAGCACTTAACAGAAAAGGAACACCTAGCAGAAGCCCTAACCTGCTACAAAACAGGCACAAATACCATCAAGGGCATGCGATTGAATGATCTGGAAGATCTTTTACATACACTACGGTCCATGGTATATAATAATCAGCCGCGGATTTGTAATAATCTAGAGACTTAAGCAACAATTATTACTTACTTGCATACTTAAGTGGCGCTATAGTCCAGAATGAAAATGGGACTCAACCAACATCCCTATCCAATTAGCCCGCTCCTTACCCAACTGCCTCAAGTTGCCCAGTCCAAGTAAGTTGAGGTCGGTTTCTACTTGTGCGCGCCACTTAAGGCGAGCTCTTCCTCTTCTCCGTCCGACTTCTGGATGGTAATCACAGACTCAGCGAGCTGGAGTATGTCCTAACCGTCTTAAAAGTCCAATGCGGAGTTTTTTTTTGACTAGGGGCATGTCGCTGTACAGCTCGTATATTTCGTGGTTGAATCTTCGTCTCCATAACCCGTCAACGCAAACGGGACTGCAGATTTTTGGAAGAACTTTCCTCTCAAATCGACCAAGGATTTCTTCATTCACTTTTGATACGGTCCGTGTTTCAGCTCCGTAGAGCAGGAATGGGATGATCAGGGTCTTGTATAGGATCTCTTTAGTAGTTTGAGTGAGGGCTTTACTACTGAATTGCCTTCTTAGCCCGAAGAAACCGCGGTTGGCAAGAGTAATTCTTAATACCGATGATGTCAATATCATCGGAGTATGCTGGTAGTTACACCGATTTTTGGAAGATTGTGCCTCTGGTGTTGTCCCGGGAGTTCTGCACAATCCATTCGAGAATCAAATTAAAGAAGTCACATGACAGCGCATCGCATATTGCCTAAATCCTTTTATGGCATCAAATGTGACGGTGAGGTCGTTTCCGACCCTGATGGAGTAGTGAAAGTTCTTCATCGTCTGGGTGGTATACCAAAACTAGACATGGCTCTGTACAGTTGGTCTTTATAAATGCTGTTGTACACGGCTTTGAAATCGATGAATAGGTGGTGGATATCGCTTTGGACTTCTTGTGTTTTGTGCAGGATCTGCGGAAGTATGAAGATTGGACCAGTTGTGGACTTTCCCGGCCTAAAACCATACTGATAAGAGCCGATAAGGTTTTGGTAAACAATTTCAGGCGTTTAGATATTACGACGTATAGGATCTTGTAGGCGATGTTGAGGAGACTTATGCCTGGTTAGAGGGTCGTGAATCGGGCAAACGATGCTGAGGTTCCATTCTTTAGATTTGGCTAATGAGTTGGTGGATGTTACTTACCAAGTCATCTCCGCCAGCTTTATGAAGCTCAGCGGGAAGGCCGTCATTTCCGGCGGCCTAATTAAGAGTTTAGATATTGCCATCCTCACTTTACTTAGGTCGGGTGGTTGGCAGTTCTCGCTGCCGTTGCCAATAATAAATGGTTCGTTCTGCCTGACAGCGGAATGTTGTTCGACATCGCATAGCAGTCTGCAGATGTGGTTCTTCCATATCCTCAGCATCAACTGTGTCTCAACTACGATATTTCCTTGTATATCTCGACAGGATTCTGTTCGAGCTTGGTATCCTTGGCTTTACACTTTAGTAAAACTTGCGAACATTGTTCCTGGAGTAGCACCTCTCTACATTCTCGATCGCTCGCTTTTCTTGCTCTTTTTAACTTTCTCTTACAAAGAGAAAGATATTGTTTTCGTGAAAATTTTCGACCTCGAGATTTTAATTGATTCTAACATTACGATGATAGCGGAGCCTAAAAAAGTGGTTTTTGGAATTCCGTCCGTCGGTCCGTCGGTCCGTCGGTCCGTCTGTCCGTAATGGTCTCCCCAGCCTAAACGGCTTGACCGATTTTCTTCAAACTTCGTATCCAAGTTTGTTTTGGTCATAATTCTAGGCCATTTTTTTTGTTTGCTTTTAGCCATGTTAATAACGGTACCTGCCATATAAAAATTACACATAACCTCAATTTTCTCAAAAACGGCTCTAACGATTTTGATTAAACTTTATATATACTATATGAATATTAGTTCCAACAAAACTGCATACCCAGTTTTTGCGAGAAAATCCATATAACGGATTTTGTAATTTAGGCCATATAAAGAAAATTGTTAATTTCTCGCAAACTGCTATGCCGAATTGAATGAAATTTCATATATATACTACAATTATAGTTTGAAACAATTCCACATAAATAGTTTTAGCCCAACTATCACTTAACGGAATTTTAAGTTTTGGCCAATAACGGAAAATCATTATTATTCACATAGACACCGATTCCTTCAAATTTCAGAGTTAGCGTTCGTATAATCACATTTCGACATTTTTTATATCATTTTTAGCATCAATAATACAAATGCATACTTACTATTTGATCTAACGCCCAACTCGCTGTGAAAGAGAAAGTTGCGTACGACCCAGTCGTGCACCCACCACTCGTTTATTTCTGAAAAGCCGACGTTCTTCCCTTCTTCTTTGCCTAAAGAGATCAATGGCAGCTCTCGTTTTCACCTGCAGCTTAGGCTTGTAGCCCTCGTTCTTAGCTCCGAGCATCTTTCGGCATTCCTCATCAAACCGAGTTCTCTTGCGATTTAAGCCTATCGACATTAAATTTGTTTACAGTACTTCTGGTTTGTTGTGGCTGGTGGATATCCGCTGCAACAAGGTTGTGGTGCGACTCGATGTTAGCCCCTCGAAAAGTTCGGACATCCAAAATACTGGATGCGTGCCTCGCAATGTGATCAATTCGGTTGACGTTTCAATGATCTGGAGACCGCCATCTCCCGTTAGGGATATCGAGGTGAGGAAAACGCGAAGTCAGTTAACCAAGTCCGTTGATAGACGTGTTGTCATGTAGCGTGTATTTTCCAAAATAATGCATAAGATGTCTTGTCTTCCTACCTTTTCGTTAAAATTTCCCAACGCGATTTAAGCATCGTATATTTCGGTATTCGCTCATAGGTTTTGTCATGGAGCTCGTAGAAGCAATCTTTAGCATATTTTAACTCCTTCGGGGCATGATCGTACATAAGGTTGGCGGATTTGGTCTTGATGCGGGTTGTTACAATGCGTTCGCTAATGTCTTGGAAGCATACGACTTCTTGCCTAAGTCTGACACTTATAACAAATCCGCATCAGAATAGTAGCTGTTTCTGCTCACTATAACACGGTTTATAGTAGATGTAACAGTTTTTCATCCTCTTTTTGCCCCGCCCATTCCATCATATTTCCTAGAAGGCAGTAATATCTGCTTTGTAGCGGTTTATGGCTTCCGCTTGTTGTTCGCCTGCCCTCTCCTGTTTAATGTTATCACATTCCAGGTGCAGATACAGTCGTCGTTGTCCTTTTTTTCGTTTAGCAGGGTCGTTAGCAATAAAATCAGTCCTTTCCGAGGCTTTTGGTTGCTTCGTTACCTTGAGTACCTTATTAACCTAGCAGACCGGGTATTCTGACCAGGCTGTTAATTGTGTTGCTGTTTTTCGTCTTGTTATCAACACTCGCACTGTTGTTTAGCAAGTTAAATCCGGTTGGATGAGACCAGTACCTGATGGTTACCACTTGGAGGTAAAAATAAGCACATTTGATGTGTAATCAGAGTTACAACACTGGGCATTGCCAAGTTAAGGCTAATCGGAGTCTACCCTCGTTCTAAAACAGCCAACCATCAGGCAAGAAGTATTAAACTTTGAATATATAATCCGCACCAAGGCTAATATAAGCCTTATGTGCGCCCACGCCCTGACAGATGAAAAATATGACATCGTTAAGGATTGTTCCTGCGAGGAAAGAAGGAGCAAGGAACTCCGGTTTATCAGAAAAAGAGCAAAAGAGCAACTTTTGCGCTAAAAGCAAATATTTTGTTATTTTGATAAATTTCAAGGGAAGGTTATAACTTAACAATACAACACAATTTATAAAAATAGCTAGGGTATACGAAAGCTTGATCCGAACTACCTATCGTATACCCTGATTAGCCCGTTTGACTACTAAGCCAGGTGCCCTGGTTGGAATATCGAAAGTGAAAACACCTAGGCTAGGTTAGGTTTGATGGGCTCACTCAAGTGAGGCGTCAAACTTGCATAGGCCTGTGTGGGCCACAAGCACGATAGCCATTATTACCATCCGTGTGCGAAGAAACTCTCCGAAACTCCAATTCCCAGGTGAACGTATGTGAGACGGTTCTCGAAAACAATTCAGAGGAAGGAATTTTTTTATATAAAAGAACTCATTTCACTTAAGTTGATGCGTCTACAAATATATCATCTGCTTACAATCCTCGAGAATTCCTTCATAGGCTCATTTTCACTTGAGCTGAGAATTCCTTCATAGGGATTTAAATTTTGTATGTTCTAAGATCATAATTTGGTGTGCAACTTCCGCAGTTTTGGTTTCTTTTTTTCTTTAAGAAAATGTGGTAATAGTGGCATTGAATTTAGACCGACATGTGAACATGATGGAGTTTGGTTTTGCCAACACTTGATGAACAACATGAGTTGATAGCGTTCAGATGAGACGTCAAACTTTTGTGGTCCTACGTGGTACCCTTAGTGATACCCATTGCATAATCCACATAGTGTTACTTAAGTGGATTATGGTGTCTTGCTCCGTAGGTTTCCAAAAAAATAATCAATCTTGGGTGATCCATTTCAGACTTTAACTATATCAGCCAGTTCGTGTAGATCACTTTACGGAGTTTTCCCTCAAAGAGTGACTTATCATCTCAATAAAGGGCGATTCGGAAAGGCCAGCCAGGCACCTGTCCTCTCGTTGCACTAATAATCGATTAATTTTTTTTTTGTGTGACAAAATGCCATCAGATTTTCATCACTTATAAATTTGACAAGAATAATGCGACAATGATGGTTGATAACATAGCGGATAGCTCATGTATGTACGTGTTAGACGCACGGTTTTTATTTTTCCTGTGACGTCATCGCACTAATGTATTCGCATTCATGACGAAAAAGCTATGTAGGTATAACCTTTCCAATTTGCTTAGTATGGAGGCGTGTGATCATATAGGACGTTCATTTGGATAGCATTCTGAAGGACTCGTGAAGCAATACAAGGACGTTATGCGATAAAATCATTTGCCGCAATATAAGTAAAAACTATATTAAATGGAAAATTAAAACATAATCAAAAATATTATCTCATATGACCGTAAGTATGATAGGAGTTGTAGAAATCGGAAAAAAATGTCGCTAGGTGAATTCAATTAATTTAAAGAAGTCGATGGCCAGCGCTGAAAACTAAGAATTGGTTCAAAGCTACGTTTTCAAGAAAAATCGACTGTCCGCACTACGTCATGACGCTTTTTGTGAGATTTTTTTCAAAATCCTGTGTTCATGTCACCCATCCAATGAGACTTCGAGACCTGAAGGCCAACGTGCTGGTAGAAATTCTCAACATCCCCGCTATATGATGGTACCGATCATGCAAAAAATGTTTTTTTTTGCGTATAAAAAAAAATCAATGCTCCAGCACCCTGTCTTAAAAGACACCACGGACAAGGATTCAACAAAGAAATAACGTGTCACAAAAATGAGCACTACTCCTTCATCTCTCCACGAACAAGACATTCCTTTCATGAGCTTGTATATAAAACAATTTCACTTTAGAAAGGACAAGTCTGAAAAATGATCCCTTTTGTAAGGGTATAATTGCATCCTTTATTAGTTATTGTTGTTACTTTTCAAGGATAATGTTTACCATTATCCTGTACCACTTTTAATCTGGTCGGTAAATTCTTTACACAGGACAATCTATAGCAACGTGACGCTGTTCGCTGTCCTCCCATTGCTGTTTGCGTCGCGTGCCTCCTTATATATGTGTCATGGCAATAGGATCCTAATTGTCGTTATCCCTGACGTCGATCTGAAGTCATTTTGCTCGAGGTAATTTGTCATTTTCTTTTCGCTGTTTCCTTGTTATTATTTTATTCGTCCTTTTCTTGCTAACCGTATAACTTTCATCTAAATGTGCGTAGACGATGTCATATACGGGATAATGTATCGCTAGTTTTAGCTTGTTGAGGCGAATGGAATATAAGAGGGATGTCTTTTGCACTTGTACTCCTGGCATCCTTTGAGACATCATCCATCTCTCTTGGCAAATGAGATTCAAGTAAAGCTGGGTATCACATTTTCGTTCGGAGAGTTTCGTGTCCTGATATTTATCCTCGTGATTCTTGTAAGGTGAACGATCCGTATCTCAGTGTGTCCTTCTTGGTATTTTTTTTTGTTGCGCTATTATATCAGCTTTTATGTGCAGGATAATAGCTTCAACTAACAATGGCAAATGCGAAAAAAAAAATCGCAATTGCTTAAGCCCTTTGGCGGTACACCTACCTATAGAGAAGTAAATGTACACGTTGGAATCTGTACAGGAGCTTGTTCCTGCGCTTTGAAAATATGAGGCATCTCCTGAAGGAACGGTATTTGTTCTACTATAGGTGTAGTGGAATGACTACTGAAGAGCAGAGGGAATTGCGGATATTTCCGAGATTTTACGGAGTGCTTAGAAGTTAAGTGGTGTGATTCTCAGAAAAGCATTATCTATATACTTTTTGAACTAAAATCATTCATTGTTGGGTGAGTCAGTTGTTTAAATTGATTTTAATTAAAAAGGATGAAGGACATGCTTGCTGCTGGCGATATGATTAAATTTCTTTATTATGTATGGAGGTATTGAGGGTCATTTCCATATATCGTAAGAGGATTCAACATGAATGTATGAGTATTCTAGGATATTTATCATAGTGGTAGTTGGCTGATTAAAACCATTGTCATGGAATTGTGTGCATCATATCCTGTGAAAGCCTGAAGTTATAAAATAATTGAACTCAACCAATGTGGGATACAGTCTTGACATTCTAATAATTATTGGTCGATATTAACAGCTTTTTGTTAGGGTCGAATGGATTTATCAATGGTCTCCTTAAGACTAGGAGAATAAATCACAATGACAAGCATCTCTAAAAACTATTGCATCACGAAAGTACAAGATCGTGTGAATTTCAATCACCCTATGGCCGCCTAGCAATCAGGGAAGCTTATGATTATTTTTTAAGTCGAGGCTTACAATTGCATGACGGATTCTCAAAAAGCTGTTAAATTATTCTTAGTTCCGAATTGACCAAAGTTCTATGGTGTTAGGCGCCTTAATATTGAAAAACAAATTCGACATCTATTACAATAATTAAAGATTATGTTTCGAGCATAGACTGTGACTGAACTACGATTTTCCTTGTTCGTCACGAAAAGAGTCTGTTGAATCCCTGGCTTTGACGGTTATCATCTTTCATTTCCATATGATGCTCAGCAGTTTTCATTTTTTGATTCCAAACAGTATCATGTTGACCTCTTTTTTGACTGAAAACTAAATTTGGAACTCTTCTTCTAACAAAAGGAATCTTGCTCCTAGGCTGAAGAAACCCAGAACATCAGTTGCGGCCGTTCTTGCAACTTATATCTTGTGGACAATGTCGCAACTTGCCGTCGACTTTTGAAGGTCCTGGTGTGGTATTACACGGGACAGATTCGGGGCCATCTTCAATATGTAGATGTTTACGGACTAATATCCAAAATTCTGGGTGGTGTTTTCGGTTTGCGCTTACGTGATCAAGTGACAAAACTCGTAAAATGTGCTAGAGAGTATTTGTCTTATCTAACAAGACTCAATCGACAAAAGCGACGGCATTGAGAAAGAACCTAAATCGTTACTTCCACTCCTGCAAGCAGCACTCTCATCTTACTGGGATTCGAACTCGGGTTCTCTCGCACGGTAGTCCAACACGCTATCCACTAGGCTGTACTCTCGAACATGAAAGACGAGTAAGTACAACGACACCTTGTCCCGATCTTTTCACCTTTTTCGATCTTTTAACCTTAGCTTTTTTAAGCCTTCTTTCGTAAGGTCTATACGCGCTATGCTTCGGATTAACTTGTGCGAAGTTCTACCGAAACATCTTAACTCATGGTACATGTACACACATCTCCGTAAGCTTATAATCAACCTTACAGAAGTTTCGCTATCACTATTTCGGTTATGCTTGTGAATTTTTCTGCATAATGTCTTAAACAAGCTTCTACCCAAACAATCGATTGCCATAATTCTTAACCTCCGTGCACAAGTGCTATATAAGGCCTATAGAAATAATTTCTTGTGGAAATTACATTTTTGTACCTTATGGAAGAATAATTGTTAGTTGGGGATAATGCGAGCTTACATTCAACAGAAAGAATTTCAATTACCTTGCTATCTTTATTGGTAGGTAATTCAAATAAATGTATCTCTCACTTTAAAGCATCGAAAAGTTGCTATGACGAACCCGTCTTACTCTTGCAAGAGCAGGATGACAACTTTTTATCTAACGGGTGATCTTTGAAGCGTATTTTTTTTTTTAAATCGAATAAAACACTCAAAATACATCAAATATTCAAACTTTGTATTGTAATCGATAAATAGGCCTTTGCCATTTACGTTTTAAAGACAACTTTATGTAAATGTTGTCCGCGGCTCCGTTTCAAATGGCCCATTCGGAAGGTCCAATTTTGCTTCACTTTTTTGAGCATTTCGGCCTGTATTTCACCTATTACGCGTGTTATGTTATCCTGTAAGGCTTTAATCGTGTTCGGTTTGTCCACATAGACTAACGACTTTACATAACCCCACAAGAAATAATCAAGAGGCGTTAAATCGCATGATCTTGGCGGCCAACTCACAGGGCCATTTCGAGAGATAATGCTCACCAAATTCATCCAAATTCGAGCCGTGTGGCATAAGGCATTTCTTGATGAAACCTCATGCCAACCAAGTTCAACTCAGCCAACTGGGACAAAAAAATTGTTGATTCACCAGGTCGATTATTACGACCATAATATGATCATAACAAACGGTGCACATTTTTCACAGAAGACGAATTTTGATAATAAATTTCAATAATTGCAATCGTTACTCGTTTGTGAGTCTTTCCATGATTAGATGGCAGAGTATACTGAACACTTTTCACTTTGACAGATGACGTTTGGACGCCATTACTAACCAGTGCTGACGACCTGAAAAATTCAGCTCTTAAAAAATCACCCTTTATAACACAGTTAATATTTCTCTTCGCCCAATTCAATCACGGACAGACGTTATCGGCTTGTCATCGAGGGAGGTATCCAGTGCCAACTTCACGTATGTTCCAAAACAACAGACACGTCACTGTTTCACTGCGGAAATCTAAGTAAGCTAAAAAACGTTTGCTTCATCACATTGCACAAACAAATTTATGTAAATGATCATAAAACATAAATAAGAAATATATTTACAAAACTTGTCCAGTTTATGGATCAATAAGTAATGTATTGTTATTGCAGAATTTATTTGACATCAATCTTTGTAGTTTTCCATCTTTTGAATAGATGCTGCTACATGCCGCTATAGAAAAGATGTCGCTCTTTTGTTAACCTTTTACTATGGAAATTTAAGCTTAACGGCGGCATGTGTTTCTTTGCTAATCCGCAGTGAAACAGTGGCGCCTGTGCTGTTTTTGAACATATTTTCTCGCAGAAGCGTATGAAAATGACATTTCACTAGCAGTCCATATATATATAACAAGTCAATGACAGTAATAAAGCTTGGAACAGAGTATATCTACTTACAGTGAGTAGGGACACTCTCGACGATTTAATAATTTGAAGTACCGCCTATGCCTCACATACACGAGAAATAGACGGTAGTAAGGAAGACTTGCAGTGAAAGAGACATAGAAAAGGAGTATAACTTTTTCGAATTGTGACACAGGGTGTGGTGTAAATAAAATAGCAAAATAATATATGTTTTTAATAATTTTGTTTTTTGCTAGTTTTATATTTAATTATATCATAAACTTGTACTCGAACATACAATTTTATGAGAAATTCCTTATTTTTATTTTTACAGCAAATAAATCATTTTTTTCAAAATGAAAATGCGATACATCGCAAAGTTTTTAAGAAAATACATACATATTTGGACGACAGGATTTAATTTTTTGTTCAAGATTCTCTAACTGAGTAATTGTTGAGAATGTCGTGTAAATCTCGCACCCTCATATTCTTTAAAAATTTGTAAAATAAGAGGAAACATTTTTAACGCACACTCCTAGTTTAAGCTTTATTTGATTTTGTTTTCATGCATTTTCAATACTGAGGTCGACAGTTTTATTGTTCGGTTTTGAAAGTGAAATTCGTGATTTTAGCCGAAAGACGAAGCATTCCGCGATATAATTTTCATTCTCAAATTCGAAATTCCGCTAAAATGCTATTTCAAATGACTTGTTTCTCCTACAAAAACCTTTTTTTTTCTCCTAGAAACGTCAAATTGCTCTGTAATTTGTTTTAGAAAAATCGTTCAGAAAACAAATTTAAATTTAAGAAAAAAAAATGCATAAACTTTAATAATTAATGAACAATCGTATGATGGCCTATTGAATATTTTTTTAAAACAATCTTGGTTAAGATTTCTTGTTAATAGACATTTAACACAGTTTTCTTCATTTCAATAAATATTCATTAATATTATTTTATAAAACGCATTTTTTAGTTACTATTTTTAAAGCTTTCAAAAATGGTTTTCTGAACTTTTTGGATTCTCGAAATTTAGATGAATTGAAGACATCGTATTACAGAGGTAATATAATAAGTAGTTGAACACCAGCACCTAAACTAGCTAAAGTATAAATTCCAGCTGAAACTGTTGTACTTATCATTTGAGCGGCAAGCCTCACCTTTATATTTTTAAAATTATTTGGAAAAATGTGCTCATCTGTCAATTTGGGAGCCATTTTAAATCAATTATTTCTCTCCCTTAAATACAAATTCTCAACATCTTTTCAGATTGCTTTCTAGTTATCAACAACAATATCATATATAATATAATTATTTCATTTTAAATTTCGCACAGGCCCTGATTGTAACACCCGTTTTTTGAATTAATAGATGGAATTGAAAAACTTTTGACAATTCAACTTCAGTACGCCTTTAAAAGTACGGATAAAAAAAAATATCCCCTCTAGTCTGCCTACATAATTAGTGTGACCATCATCTATACAATATGGAACCTAAAAAGTGTGTCAATAAAACTTAAAATTGTTTAATATGATATTTAAAGAAGTAATAGATATGCAAAAATGTTTAGTTTAATATTCTGCAGTGAAACATTTATATTGAAGATCTATAACTAACAAAAAAAAAAATGAAAAAAACAAAAAATAAAACAAACTTTAAAAAGCAAACTTGGTAACCTGGTCAAGTACATTGGTTCCTGAATAGCTTAGGGGAAATACTACCACACTGGCAATCACTCCAGCCCACCTTTCGAAAAGCAAAATACAAATTTTTGGCGCAACAGGCTCGTAAGTACCCAGGGCCTAGCTTTCTCACACCATTCATGTGTGCGTGTGTACTTCTTGCACGATGGCGGGACCTCCTGTTTTATGCCGACTCCGAACGGCTAAGTTGAGATAAACTATTCTTGACAAATGATACTACTCGAATGATTTGTCAGATCATCACGAGAGGAGGGTCAGTGAAAAATTATTTAGGTGTTGCTACGGCTGGGAATCGAACCCAGACCTTCCTGCGCGGCAGGTCACCGCACTAACCATCGCACCACTGAGCCCGTCCCTTTCGAAAAGTGTTATGGGAAATATTCATTTATGTATCTTACGCAAAATTGCTAAATGCGATAGTGGTCGTTAAATGTGTTGTGTTCTCTTTTTATTATGATTGCGCATAAGGATTAAAATCAATCCTTTTTACTTGTTTTCACTTATGCGCCGTATTTGTTGTAGTGTTTTGTTTGTAGTAGTACGAGTTGCATATTATGTATGAAGAGTTTCCAAAAGTGTAGATTTACAGGCCAGATAGTTGCGGCGATGTTCTCTGTTCTCCTGAGACATTTAAGGATTCCCTCCCGGGACTACTACTAGCAAGTTTTGGGTAAGCAAGCACGTATTGGGGATCGATTGAGTGCGGTAGAGACAATAATCGGTTTGACCCTAATGGGGCCACAGTAAAAAATTGGTCAGTCTTTTACTTAAAACTTTAATTTATGCTCTTCGTTCTTCTTGGATGATGATAATGATCTTCAACAATTCTGGGAGCTGGAGGCATCTTACATCAAATCATTTAATCGACCGATGTCGATATGAAGCGATCTTACCTTGGAAGGAATCAGATGTTACACTTAATTACAATAAGGACCCTGCTGTCAGAAGAGTTCATTCCCTTGCTAGTTCTTGCTAAAATGTATCCCGGATTAGAGGAATTCGACGCAACCACACGAATGCTTCATTCAGAGGGATTCGCAGAGAAGGCAGTTTGGAGGAAGAAACTAAAGTGGGATCAAGTACTACCTCCCGAATTGTTAACCGAGTCTACTGCAATTGGAGAGCATTGCTTTTCCTCGATCTCCATGGACAATTTCGTTGGCAATCAGCTCGTACAGCATATAACGAATTCATAGATTTGCCGAGTTTAAAAGCTTACGGTGCTGCAGCATTTCTCCAAATTTGTGGTTTTGAAGACACCACCAGGAGTGTAACTTGTGTGCTCCGCTCAAATAGGATGAACATAAGGAAGCAACATTACCGATTTTGGAGCTGACCACTGAATTAAAAGAAGCTCGCATATGCTCCTATCTCCAACAATCAATGAAGATACTCTGTTTTGGCAACGGCAGATAGGTTTAGGTGGAGCTCAGTACTAAAATTTTGGAGCTGACCACTGAATTAAAAGAAGCTCGCATATGCTCCTATCTCCAACAATCAATGAAGATACTCTGTTTTGGCAACGGCAGATAGGTTTAGGTGGAGCTCAGTACTAAAAATAACGAAACGACCAGCACAGTCATTCGAATGAAGCGGTCTTGATTGTGTCCTGGAAAAGTTTTAAAGTTTTAAATGATCCTGATAACACTTCCTATAATTGACCTGGGTAAGCGTAGAATCTAACTCAACTTAACGTTTAAGATCATCTCACCATTGATAGGTCATCGGTACGTTGGCAACAACATTTGCTTATTACCTTGACATCTCAGCGCTGCAACATAGCGTGCTCTCTCAGCTATTCGGGTTGTCTCTATTATGTTAAAAGTGTCAAAAAAAAATTGTCTAACAACATCCGTTCCGGACCAAGTCCCATGATTCGAACGATGATTTTCTTCGTAAGCAGGATTAATTACTTACTTAAGTAGTGCTATAGTCCAGAATGAACCAACATGCCTCTTCAATAAGCCCCGTCCCTAGCTAACTGCCTCAAGATGCACAATTTGAAATCAGTTTCTAGTTGTGCGCCTTAATTAAGGTAGAGCCTCCCTATCCTGCACCCCACGTTTGACTGGGTATCGGAGCCTGCGAGCAGGAGTATTGGTGTCCTTTCGCTCTTCATGTCCATACCATGTTAAACATAAAATGCGGAGTTTTTTGATCAGGTCTCTATAGCAGTATGTCTTTGAAAGTTCTTGGTTCAATATTCCTCGGCAAAGACCTCAAACATAAAACGAGACCGAAGAAACAATTTTTCACCGGAACTGTGGTTTCTTGCACATTAGTTCAAGCCGCGGAAGCTTTACGCATTATCTACGTTGAAGATAAAACGAGAGGTACAAGCCACGCGGAGGTCGCCGGAAGGAGGCGGATTTACGGATTCGATTGACATGATCGGAAAGACGGAAAGATAAGCTGAGATTAAGCCAGTCGGGGAAAACACCAGCCCCCGCGCCGTCATTTGTCTTGGAGCAATTGGTATAAAAGTGGATCAAGTCGTTTAGCACAGGTTCGTAGCTCTCCCATGACGTTCTGTCTGATATTATGACCCGGAAACTCTTATCAAAGTTTAATCTGGTAAGGGGGATAATCGTTCAGAAATATTTCTATGTTCGTTTAGAATTTTTGAGTGGCCATATTGAATATTTTAACACTGGATGGCTTACTTGGATGAATTGCTGAGTTAGCTGCCATTTGCTTGCCGAAAATATCTAGGGGTAGCAGGTGAAAAAGAATGTCTAGTGCCGCTGAGGGTGTTATACGGAGTGCACCACCGATACACAGATACGGAGTTCTTTGCTCCTTGGCTAGTTAATTTCTGTTTACAGCTATCTCTAGTGCTATCCACCATACTCCATTAAGAATTATCGGCCTTAGAACCGAGTTTTATAGAGCTAATGCGTGATGCGAGGTTGCATTTCGAATTTCATGCCTATGGCTTTTCTACAAGAATAAAGTGCGACTGTCGCTTTCTATACTCTTCCTGCTATGTTTAGCTTTTTAGTCAGGCTTCCTGTGCAAAATAAGCTGATTGACATTAGATAGGTGAAAAACGTTTGTGTTTTCATATCGCATTCCCCAACATTCAACCGTGCTGTTAATACAAAGTGACATCAACACCACCCTCGCTCAAAGCAATAGCCCTTAAAATCGGCAACGAATAATTGTACTTCCAAGATATTACTTTCGGAATTTGGACCAGGAGCACTTAGCTTAGTGGATTTCCAACGTACTTGGTGGCTGCACCCATAACCAAATCGAACTTTTCCTCCTCAAGCCCTTACTTAATTTTAATAGGAACACATATTCCATTTCACTTTTTACCTAATTCCGAGCTGCTAAACAACTTTCTATATAGCCATTGTAAACATGTCCAAATGCACACAAAGTTAATTTCCTCATCCCATCAAATAATTCTGCAAGTAAAGCAACACACACACTCAAGTTAAGGAATTTAAGGAATACCAACCCCACGCAAGTTTTCCTAATGTAATTCGAGTAATTCTCCCTAAGCAAAGATAAGAAGAAAATTTCAAAAATACCAGTCATCCTACAACTTGTTCCCCCGAAAAACCATCAATAAAACTCTCAGATCCCCCTTTCCAAAAACAAAAGCAAGCAAAACAAAATTTAAACCCGGAACAGAAAAATAAATCTCAGGTAAAATCAGTACACCGACCACCAACATTAACAAACTGTAACCAGCAGAGCAACAAAAAAAAATTTTAAGGAACAACTCTGACCAAACCCCAAAAGAATCTTAAACCCGCAATTGCGCCGCCAGCTTTCAGAATGACTTTTAAAATTACCTCCCGAACATTCCGCATGTGGGGAGCAATCTCCTGCCGTTTGTTCTTCTTTTTAATGGTCATGCCAAAGCAATTTAAAACTTTGTTTTTTTTTGCAAAAGGTCACTACCACAGCGGTACAAGTCCGACCGGATACCGCACCAGAAAAAAAAATGAACGGAGGTCCTGTATGTGCAAGCGGCCCATGTATAATTCAGTAGTTTATATCGGTTTCTCTTTAATCCACAGTTGGATTTATATCCCTGAGAGGAGGCCCGGTTTACTTTTGTTTATAGAGGGGACGCTGTGATGGAGGTGGGGACTGCATGTGGATACATTTTATTTCGAGAGATAAATTTAATTACAGCCGAACACGAGTGTCCTTGTGAGTTAACGTTCACTTGCTCTCCAATGGCTATTGGCCAGACTGTTAACGCTCCATATGGGGGAATCATTTTTATTTTATTCGCGACATGAATGGGCGCCATGATATCTTTTGCTATTAAAAAAAAAGGATTCAATTTTTTTTATTTATATAAAATATGTTAAGGGAATGGGAGTATAGAAAGTAAACAACACTTTTGAGGTTTACAGACTTTGGGAGTGGATTATGTTTTTTTCGTGAATAGGGAGCAGGATTAGGTAAGCATAATCTTAGAATATTTTGTTTTTATTACCTTTGGCCGTTTTGATACTTAATAAGGCTTGAACTGCTGAAATCATACTATGCTGGAGTTGAGATATATAAAGATCAATAATTGAGGACCCGAATTAACGTAATACAGATTGACAAATTCACACATTTAAAGAAGTCCTTGTGATACAAAAATAATATAAATTTTATAACCGTTATTTTCTTATAACCGTTTATATGTCCAAGATGGCCGGACCTACAGTTTTATGGCAATCGAATGAGTAAGTTAAGATAGGCTTAGCTTGACATGTAATACTACTCGGATGGTTTGTTTGATCATGGCTAGAGTCTGATAGTGCCTAGAAAGTCTCATCAACCGTTGAAAGCAATCAGCAAATCATGGATAAGATGCCATAGTGTGATGTGAAAAGGCAGTAAACAGAAGTGCCCACAGCTAGATTTGAGATGGTGCGCCAATTTGATCCCGCACTGGAAAGAATCATTAGTGGAAACATTCTTTGGCAAGTATGCATGAAATGGCTTTTTTTATAAAAGCCTCAAGGAAGAGGAGGTGAATGTGACAACCATTCATCTTCATACTCGATCCACTGAATTACATGCAAGAATCTTAAGGAGGTTATCTTCTCCAAAATATCAGCGTACCTTAGGGTGTACAACATACAAACCAATTAGTCGGGTCGCAAACTGTCTCTGATTGCTCTACCTAACTGTGTTTTACTGTGAGCGCCATTTTAGGCTAAACGAAAAAATGTCAACGACGTTCGTATCTGCACCTGGAATGTGAGAACATTAAACAGGAGAGGTGCAGGCGAACAACTAGCGGAAGCCCTAAACTGCTACAAAGCAGACATTACTGCCATCCAGGAAATATTATGGGATGGGCCGGGCAAAAAGAGGATGAAAAACTGTGACATCTACTATGGACCGTGTTATAGTGAGCAGAAACAGCGACTATTTGGATGCGGATTTGTTATAAGTGCCAGACTTAGGCAAGAAGACTTATGTTTCCAAGACATTAGCGAACGCATTGTAACAATCCGCATCAAGGCCAAATTCGCCAACATGAGCCTTATATGCGCTCATGCTCTGACGGAGGAAAAGTATGATATAACTAAGGATTGCTTCTACGAGCTCCTCGACAAACCTATGAGAGACTACCAAAGTATGATGTAAAAATCATGCTGGGAGATTTTAACGCAAAGGTAGGAAGAGCAGACATCTTTAGCAGTACTGTCGGAAAATATAGCCTACACGACAACACGTCTGGTAACGAACTTAGGCTAATTGACTTCGCTACGGAACGAAATGCCACTATAGCCAGCACACGGTTTCCTCACCTCGATATCCATAAGGGGATATGGCGGTCTGCAGATCAACGAACAGTCAACCAAATTGATCACATTGCGATAGACAAGAGGCACGCATCCAGTATTTTGGATGTCCGAACATTCCGAGGGGCTAACATCGACTCGGACCACTACCTTGTTGTAGCCAAGGTAAGGATGCGGATATCCACCACCCCACAAAAAAAAAACAGAAATACTGTAAAAAAATATAATGACAAAGACTGCAATCGCCAGAGACCGCCAAGACCTTCGCGCAACGCGTATCCCTTAACCTCTCGACTCACAACACCCCACCAGCATCTAATGTCGAAGAACAATGGCAACGATGCAAACAAGCCATTAGATCAGCCGCAACTGATGTCCTAGGTTTCTCTTGCCCACCAGCAAGAAACCCCTGGTTTGTTGAGGAATGCCGACAGAGGCTCGCAACCAAGACCTAGGCCTACAATTCTAAGCTGCAGATGAAGACGAGAGCTGCCATTGAGAACACCGGCTTTTCAGAGAGAAGAAAAAAGATCAAGAAAAGCGCGCGATCGAAGATATAGAGAGGTGCCACTCCAGGAACGATGTTCGCAGCTTGTACCTTTTTAAGTGTAAAACGTCAAAGCTCGAACAGAATGCTGTCGAGATGAACAAGGAAAGTGTCTAAGCTCAAGCTTAATAAGACTGCCAGAAATGACGGCCTTCCCGCTGAGCTTTATAAAGCTGGCGGAGATGACTTCGTAAGTAACATCCACCACATCGGATGAAAGCATGCCTGAAGAATGGAACCTCAGCAGCGTTTACCCGATCCACAAAAAAGGAGACCCTCTGAACTGCGCCAACTACAGAGGCATAATTCTGCTCAACATTGCCTACAAGATCCTGTCTGTCGTAATATGTGAACGCCTGAAACCGTTTACCAACAACCTGATCGGCCCTTATCAGTGTGGTTTAAGGCCAGAAAAGCCCACAATCGATCAAATTTTCACGCTTCGGCAGATCGTGGAAAAAACCCAAGAAGTCCAAATCGATACCCACCACCTATTTATCGATTTCAAAGCCGCATATGACAGCAATTATAGAGACGAACTATACAGAGCCATGTCTAGTTTTGGTATACCGCCCAAACTCGTCCGTTTGTGTAGGATGACGATGGAGAATTATCGGTCGGAAACGACCTCACCGACATATTCGACACCAAAAAATGATTTAGGCAAGGCGATGCGCAGTCATGTGACTTCTTCAATTTGATTCTGGAGAGGATTGTGCAAAACTCCCGAGATAACACCAGAGGCACAGTTTTCCAAAAATCGGTGCAACTACTAGCATACGTCGACGATATTGACATCATTGGTAGGACTCAACGTGATGTAATAGCCACGTTTGCTAGTATAGAGAAGGAAGCTGCAAAAATGGGTTTAGCAGTAAATAAGGGTAAGGCTAAGTATATGCTGTCAACACGAAAGGATACACAACATCGACGAATTGGACAGAACGTCACCATTGACAGATATAACTTTGAGGTAGTACGGGACTTTGTCTACCTCGGCTCCGCTATTAACTCTGACAACAACATCTCGTCAGAAATCAAACGAAGAATTACTCTTGTCAACCGCTGTTTTTTCGGGCTAAGAAGGGAAATTAGTAGTAAAGACCTCACTCGAACTACTAAGGAAATCCTATATAAGACCCTGATCATCCCAGTCCTGCCCTACAGCGCTTAAGCATGGACCGTATCAAAAGCGGATGAAGAAATCTTTGGTCGATTCGAGAGAAAAATTCTTCGAAAAATCTTCGGTCCCGTTTGGGTTGACAGGCTATGGAGACGAAGATTCAACCAAACGAACTATACGAGCTGTACAGCGGCATACCCCTGGTCAAAAAACTCCGCATTGGACGTTTAAGATGGCTAGGAAATGTACTCCAATACTCCGGCTCACAGAGTCTTCGATTCCCAGCCAGACCGCAGTAGAGGAAGACCTCGTCTTAAGTGTCGCGCACAAGAAGAAACCGACCTCAACCAGCTTGGAGTGCGCAACTGGAGGCAGTTAGCTAAGGACCGGGCTAATTGGAGAGGAATATTGGTTGAGGCCCAGGTTCATCCCGGACTGTAGCGCCACTTAAGTAAGTAAGTAAGGATAGTTAACCCAAGGCAGAACTCCTAAACTGGATGTCCAGTATCCACTACGGGATTGAGAGCTACCGTTGAATGGTACTTGCGTTGTCGTAACTAAAAGAATTTCCAAGTTCTCGGTATATCTGTTAGTAACGACCCCTCCTGATGAGGCCTCAATGTAGACGTTTATGCCATCCACAACTCGAGTTTAAGGATGCATCTTGGTAGTGAGATTCTCTATAAACGCTGGGGTTCCACAAGGATCAATTCTATCAGCCACCCACAAATGACCCCCCTTTTACCGGCATTGCTGCACACCAGCAGAGATTCGAACAAATCTGCTCTATAAACGAAGACCTTCAAAAGGATATACAATCTGGGTTAGGAAAATCGAGTTCTATTTAAATTTAAAAAAATCGCAGCATACATCATTTAAAAGAAAAAAAACTGCACAGCCTTATATGCGTTTCTTTCCTTACTTCAAATCTGCAACCTTCGGTTCAGCAAAGACTTGCAGACGGCAGGTATTCGGAGAACCTTTGAGAAATCATCCATAGACTTGTTGGATTTCAACGACTTTTAAAACAAGCAGCTCTTAGGTACACTGTCCGTCTTATTCGCGCAAATGGGTACCTTTGCCTTTGAGCTTGGCATATCTTTTCGCCACTGGAATAATAACGACGCTTAATATTTGTGGTGCCTGTTGTGTTGCTGTAACCCAATTATAATACTGCAGTCATGGGTCATTCCTTTAAAAAGAAATTATGCTGGATAAAAAAAACGTCATACCTACTCCGACCAAAAAGAAAAGCAGAATGATCACATGCTAGTTCTCGTGGAAGTCCTTCTGTACTTGATATTTTTGTAACTAATGTGTCTAGTCATAATATAACGCAACCGATTTCATTGAACGACCTTAGTTCTGACCACAACCCAGTGCTTTGCAGTCTTCTCTGGTCAGGGGATAACAAATTGGAATATGTTCAAGATTTTAAAAAAGCAAATTGGACTCGTTATCGAAGTGAAATAAATGTAAGACTGAGAAATGTCCCAACTAATTTAGATATAATTTCTGCTAAACAAGATGTCGACTCTATCGTAAATGACTTTACAACACGCATTTTGAACGCAGTTGATAAATCTGTACCACAAGTAGCTGTAAGACCATTATCTTCAAAACTTCCCATCCAAGTTTTGGAACTTATTAAACAAAGAAACAAGTGTAGACGAGATTGGCAGAGATATCGCCAGCCCTATTTCAGGTATCAAGTCCTGCATCTAAATACCCAAATAAGTAAGCTTATCTCAGAATATCGCAATAAGAAATGGAATACTAAACTCAACACCCTAGAGAAAATGGAAAGCCATTTTGGAACATAGTTAAGGTAGTTAGGAATAAAAGCAGAAAGTTACCGTTTCTCAAAAATTCTGTCAACACCTTTTTTACAGATATAGAAAAAGCTAATGCACTTGCATCCGCTTTTTCAAATAATCATGTTGTGTCAAGTAGCCTAGGTGACCAAGTCACGAACAACGAAGTAAACAATACCATTCAAAACTTTCTAGCGGAAAGTTCTAACCAAATACCTTCTTCTATGTATGTAACTGAAGATGATATTGAATTCTATATTAATAATTTAAAAATTCGAAAAACTGGAGGTATTGATTTGATAAAAAATATCTACATCAAGCAGCTCCCCAAAATTGGAATTAAATTTAAAACATTTCTTAAAAACGCATGCCTTAAAATGGAATATTTTCCAGAAACCTGGAAACTGGCAAAGGTAATTCCAATAATAAAAGCGGGCAAGGCCGTCGAAAATCCTGAAAGCTACAGACCAATAAGCTTACTTAGCAACCTGAGCAAAATTTATGAAAAAGTCCTTAAAGAGGCTATCTCAAAACATATCTGTGATAATAATATATATCCAAATGAACAATTCGGATTCAGGCCTCACCACAGCTCCTCCCACCAGGTGCTTAGAATATGTAATCATGTCAAGAAAAATCGTGCAGTGGGCAGATCTACTGGAATGGTACTACTTGATATAGAGAAAGCATTTGATACTGTTTGGCATGACGGCCTCTTATATAAATTGATAAATTTCCGCTTCCCCCCATACATTTGTAAAATTGTTCAAAGTTTCCTAACTCGTCGTTCTTTTAGAGTCCATGTTAACAGTGGTGTATCTGACTTAATATATTTTCACTCGGGTGTACCGCAAGGTTCAGTTCTTGGTCCAATTTTATACAATCTGTATACATCCGACTTTCCAAATTTGCCTGAATGTCATACTGCAATTTTTGCGGATGACACTGCCATATTTTCTTCCCATTTATTCGCTCTCAATATTGAGAGGAATCTTACAAATGCGATAAAAATATTGGAAATATATTATAGCAAATGGAAGATTAAATTGAATGAAGGAAAAATGCAGGCTATCTTTTTCACGAGAAAAAGAAAGCCCTGCTTTCTTCCCAATAGCCAATTACAGATTAATGGATCTTTTTTGAATTGGGAGAAATCCGTTCGTTATTTGGGAATGCATCTAGACACAAAATTAACATTCAATGAACATATCTGCAGGACAGTTAAAAAGGTTGGGATTGCAATGAAAATGTTATACCCTTTTATAAATAGGAAATCATTTCTATCAATTGAAAATAAAATGATCATTCATAAAGTAATTTTTCAGGCTATTTTGCTATATGGGTGTCAGGTATGGGGTAATTGTTCAAAGTGCCACATTAAAAAATTGCAAGTATCTCAAAACAAGCTACTGAAAATGATGTTGAATTTGCCATGGTATCATTCAACCCTTGATGTTCACAGTTAAGCAAATGTTGAATTGATTTCTCATAGGATACATAAACTTAGATTAAAATTTTTAGAACGCTGTAGTTTTACTGAAAATCCCCTTATTAGTGACCTAATCACGATTAACATGTAATTCAACTAATTTATTTATTTACTTGTTTGGTTGTTTTTTTTTTTTTTTTTTTTTTTGTAGTTATTTATATATTTATTTATTTATTTTTTATTTATATATTTATTTATATTTATTGTGTTAATTTGTTATTTATTTATCTTTTTATTTATTTATTTTGTTATTTATTTATTTTGCTATTTATTTATTTTGTTATTTGTTTTTTTTGTTTATATTTATTTTGTTAATTTGTTAAATTTGATGAATATTTAGTATTTATTTATTTATTTAATGTGAATATATTGTTAAAAAAAACAATGCATTCACCGCTGCATGATCTAGTCAACTTTTTTTTTTTTTTTTCTATTTACACTGGAGGTTTTTGTCGTATTTTAATTCAAAACTTTAAATTCTTAAAAAAAAACAAATACATACTTTAAATAATGTTTTAGAAGAAAGATAATAAGCTATCAAATCTCTAAATTGTAAAATGTGCGGTAACAAAACTAATGTAAACACTTTTATACGAAAATAAATACATATCTATCTATCTAGAATGATCAAATTAAAAAATAAGACCATTCCAAAAAAAAATCCAAAAAGCTACCCCAAAGCTCCATCAACCTAATAAAAATAACTAAATTCCAAGCTATACGAGAGCAACTTAACAGCTTTAACCTTTAATACCGTCAATCAATCGATTATCGTTTCCTTTTATCTTCTTCCCCTCTCGGTTAGTCCAAAACTTGTCAATTAAATTACTTCTGAGACTTGCAATTCGTAAAAAATAAACCGAAACATTATCTATGTCAGCAGGAAGTGTTATTAAACTTTTACTCCACAAAAAATAAAAAAAAAGAACCCCGCGAGTGCCCACTTCCCGGTGTCCTGTCACAACTCACATGCATTACATATTGACAAGCTCACTTAAGGATATTAAACGCAGCATAAAAAATAAAACTGTACCTCCATAAAATATCGACATAAACCAAATGGTCGTATATGGCAACGACACGATGGAAACCATAGCCAAACTATCGAATTATAGAAGCCATCCCATATCCACCATCTACCGCACACCACCACCACCAGCACCATCACGATGTCATCCTGTCATATGTGTACAATGCATTATCCTGAATTGGATTTCACCTTCAGCAACTGGCGCGCGATAAAACTTTATTTTCCGTTAATAGACTCTCCATTCCATAAACCCATTGGACCACCCCTGCGCCACCCTCACCAGCACCACATCATTGCCATCTATCGGCATTCGGTTGCAGTATTTTATGGTGTAGCCATTTTAGACTTTGCGTGTCGATAACCGCAACGAAGTAGCGCAACCATCGCAGTGCAACAGCAACAACAACGACTAGAAAACGAAGTGATAAAAACGAAAATTACACTTAAGGATAAAAGTTGGCTTTTGCTTCCTTTAGTTAAAGTCCTTCCTTCAATAACCATCCAAAGTCCACCCACCTACCACCACCCAGCTCACCGCTATGATATGCAAATAGAATTTTCCATTTTTTTTTTTTCGTTTGTCCTGCAGGACTCGGATTTTTTTTCCCCTTAGCTTTATTATATGCTCTCTAGGCAATTATTCATCAATTTCATGCATTCACAAGTCTCACAGGTGTGTGCGTGTATTCCCAACGGCGAAGGCAGCATGGTGTTTGGTGCCACAGCTCAGGTGTCCTGAATATTACGGAGAAGTGCGGTTTGTTCAGCATGGCAAAGGCAGCAGCCGGAAAAACCGCGCGTACACAAGACGGCTTACATCACATCACGGCAACGAGTCAGGACGCAGAGGCAACACAATAGAGGGTGAAAGAGAGAGAGATACAGAGAAAAGGGATTTTCTTTTGGCACTTTGTTTCCTGTCGCCCAGGTCTCCCCCAACTATGAGAATCTGCTATTGCAGAGAGAAACCATAGCGATAAATACCATGTCGAGGGGAAATGCACTCGGAAAATTAAATCTGCATTGGAGCTCGTGGGCTTGAGCAGTACCGGAAGGAAACTCACTTCGTGCACGCTCAATTCGAGATCTCTCTATCGAAGATTAACAAACAAAACGTCGTCCCAGTGAATGGAAAAGTAACCCTCGTCATCGTTGTGGCATCATGCTGTCCCTCCACCAACCGGCAACCACCCATTTGATCCTGTAAATGCTCCCGTGCTGGTCGCGTGTTGTCACATAATAATAAAAATACACTCATATACACACACAGCAAAGACCTCGAATTGTTGGTGTTTACCGACGACTCTGACTCTGACGGAGGCACATTTATACTTAAAACCCTCCGACCGGGACACCAAGCCGTGGTATCCATGTCGTGGGGAGGCCTGTCCCCATGCAAATGCATTTACATAAATTTTCGTGTAAGTTAACGATGGGTTCGTTTTATTATAAGGAATTTGGCAAGGTAACAGTAATAAAATGCAATAACGCTTGTAACAACACAATAACCAGAGAAGCGAGGGCGATAAGAACGTAATAGTCCTGTTTGTTGTTAGATGGAATTATTATGTGCGCTGGAATGACTGGCAGCAGCTGGTGTTTTGTGGTCTTTGGTTTGGAATGTATTTTTGCAAGCGTTTATTTTTAGACGAATGACTTAGTGTTGGTCCTTGGAAGGTCTGACAGAGAGTGATTTGACAAAGTTTGTTTGCCGTTTAAGTGAAGTGGGTAACATGTTGAAAATATGTAGGGCTATTAACCAACATGGATTGCTTATCTTATACACATTGGAGTCATCAGTTTTAAGAGTTGTTCAATACAGCATGCCTTTCTTTCTTGCTGAGCAGAAATAATACAGGGGCTTCATTTGACTGTCCAGTTTCACTGTACGAAATTTGTAAAATATTGTATCGATAAAACTTCAATAAACCGTCAGGGGAAGCTCGCATCTCTTATGATTTTTTAAGTATGCCACAAATAAGTCTGTCATGACCAATGATAGGCTATGTGATTATATGAAATCCAACTCCAAATCCGTCGTTCAAGCTCCATGTGGCGACAGCTGATTGCTTATTACCTTCTGTATATAAACAATAGTGTAACGAGGTCACATTTAGCTGGATCCAAAAAAAATATATATGCATCTCAAGGACCTTGACAGCACTAAAAGTGTCGGCTCACGAAAAACGAGACTTAACGAAAAACTGCCTTAAGGACGAATACGACGTTCTTCGAACAAGGCTTACCAATATCAAACTGCTCTGCGAAAAGCTTCGTAACGAAATTCTCCACCTTAAGAATGAATATAAGACCCTGAAGAGTTCATTAATGAGTCGAAATCGAATGGAAACTGCTACGTTAATTCCAAATACCATACTGATGAAGAAGAACCCAGGCGCGAGAACTACTGGATTCTAAAAAAAAGACCGGTAAAAAAAGCAAAGCTGTGTCCTCACTTGAAATAGCAAATCACGAAAAAGGAGCTATTATTATACAGTTAAAAAACGCCCCACCGCCAATGAATGTAATGAATGTAATATTGACGAATAAAACAAGATGACAAATCGTAAGTAACTTCACTTAATATACATAGAAAGTCTGCCTTAAGGAATCTGAAAGTTACCGTCTATTATCTCGTAAGCTAAATACGGATGGAATTCATTTGAGAACAAATCTGAAAGGCTATAACGCGTTGTAGTTTGAGGGTTACATTCGTCATGGTTAAAGGGCATGGCAGAAGATTGTACGTCAGATGTGAAAACTCTTGCTATTTGCATTAACTGTAAAGGCAATAATCCTGCAAATTATTGCGGGTGTGAAGAAGCTAAAGAGCTACAAAAAAGATGGACAAAATATACGAGCACTAATTCCAAGACGTGAAATTTGAATGAGCAAAAGCCTAATAATCCTCTCAAATACATCACGAAGACAAAGCAGGCTACAATCGAAAAATCAAAATTTGGAAAAATATCGCGGATATGGGAAGTCCGATCCGTCTTGTACATCTAAAACCAAATGTACAAACTTATGCCCAAGCTACATTATCCGATAACTCTCAAAAAAAATTTCACGTGACACCGTTTCTTATATTTTTTTTTCGGAAAATATTAGAAGCATAATCTCAATAACAAGCTGCTATTAAAAAAACTAAACCCTTGGATTTAAGCCCATGAGCACGAAAAATACAGGTTCTGTCAAAGATAACGAAAAACATATGAGAATGCTACAATCCGCTGTGCGGATCGTTGAATACCCTATCCCATCCTATCCTATAAAACTAAAATCCCCAAAAAAGTGGGCATGGCTAAAAACACGATGTGGATAAAATAGAAAAAAAAATGATATAGTGACAACAAATTCTTCAGACTGCTTACAAAACACTTTTACGGTTCTACTTGTCTTTTGTTGAACCGTAAAAGTGATTTCTCCTGCATATGTTATGGGGTAGTGTATAAAAATGGTTTTTATATAAAAACGCCCCCAAAAATTGGGCGTGGGTTAAAATGGTATATAGACGAAATGTTCATATTAATAATGTTAATGATTTTGCATCCAAATTTTTTTCGAAAAATTTAAAATTTGACCGAAAACAGTTTTTTATTGACTTCATTTAGGCGAAATATAGATATTAAGATTGTCTTAATATGTTGTTCAGAAACTTTTTTTAAATTCCTTACGGTTTGGCCAGAAACTGAGTTTTTCTTAAAATGGGGCGTGGCAGTGGGCGGATTTCAAAAATGTTTATGTTCTGTAGGCATGGACGAGGATACTATACACCAAATTTCATTATCCTAGCTCAAAATTTAAGGCCTAAAAATCGGTGACGTACAGACGGACGGACGGACAGACAGACGTGCCTTAATCGGCTCAGCTAGCGGTTCTGAGTCGATCCATATACTTTGAGGTATATGTAGCTAAATTATTTCTCTATGTTACAAACTAAGTATCAAAACTAATACCCCTATGGGATAGGGTATAAAAAAAACACTGTTACGAAGTAACTAATGGTATCGGAAAGGGTGATCGTATTGTTGTCGATCATGAAAAATGGCAAAGACGTATCTGCACCTGGAAAACATTAAACAGAAGAATTGCAAGCTAACAACTAACGAAAGCCCTAAGCTGCTACAAAGCAGACATTACTACCATCCAAGAAATTCGATGGAATGGACCGGGCTAAAGGAGGATAAACAACTATGACATCTACTAAGTTCCATGTTATAGTGAGCAGTAACAGCGACTATTAGGATGTGGGTTTATTATAATTGACAGACTTAGGCAAGAAATCTTATGCCTTCGTAACAATAGTGATCCCATTGTAAAAATCCGATTTAGGCCAAATGCCACTATAGCAAGAACAAGGTACCCTCAATGCGATATTCATAAGGTGACATGGCGGTCTCCAGATTAAGGAACGCTCAATCAAATTGATCACATTGCGATAGATAAGAGGCAGTATTTAGGATGTTTGAACATTCCTCTTGATTCTCAACATACCACCAGCTTCTAATGTCGAAGCTATTAGATCAGCCGCAACTAGGCTTCTCGGGCCCACCAGCAAGAAACCATTGATAAAAAGTGCCGATTTGATAAAGAGTGCCGGCAGATGCTCGCAGCCAAAAACGAACCCTGATAGGCTAACCTGCAGGTGAAGACGAGAGCTGATATTGAACTGTATAGGCAAAGCGTGAAATAGAGGATACATAGAGGTGAAACTCAGGAATGATGTTCGTAAATTTTACGAATGTGTAAAACGTAAAATTCAGGTACACAAGGCGCGAACAGATTCTTGTCGAGATGAACAAGTTAATATCGTAGTTGGGAGACAGTCGATTCAGGGAATATGGAAGAACCAGTATTCAACGGCGATGACGAACTATCTTCCGCTGTCAGACAGAACGAACCATACAATATTGGCGGCGACACAGACCTAAGTGAAGTGAGAATGGCAATATCCAAACATAAACTAGCTACAGGAAATGACAGAAAGGAGATGGTAAGTAACATTCACCAACTCATAAGAAAAATGGTCGGATGAAAGTATGACTGAAGAATGGAACCTCAGCATCGTTTGCCCGATCCACAAAAAACTGAACCCTCTGAACTACAACTATAGATGCATAATTCTCCTCAATATCGCCAACAAGATATTAACAGCCGTAATATGTGAACGCCTGAAACCGTTTCCCACCAACCTAATCGGCTCGTATCAGTGTTGTTTTAGTACAAGAAAGTCCAGAACTGATCTAATCTTCACACTTAGGCAGATCCTGGATAAAATCCTAGAAGTCCAAATCAATACCCACCACCTAGTCATCGATTTCATAGCCGCATACGACAGTATGGAATACCGCACAGACTCGTCCACCTGTGAAGAATAATTATCGCTGCCGGGATCGACCTCACATTCGATACAAAAAAAGGATTTAGCCTAGACGCTATTTCTTCGGGCTAAAAAGGCAATTAAGTAGTAAAGCCCTTACTCGAACTACTCAGGAAACCCTATACCAGACATTTATCATCCCAGTCCTGCTCTACACTACTGAAGCATGAACCGTATCAAATCCTTGGGCGATTTGAGGGAAAAATTCTTCGAAAAATATTTGTTCCCGTTTGCGTTGACGGACTATGCAGACGAAGATTCAACCAAGAGCTATACTAGCTGTACAGCGACGTGCTCACAGCAGTAGAGGAAGACCTCGCCTTAAGTGGCTCCCATAAGTAGAAACCGACCTGAACTTGAAGTGCGCAACTGGAGGATGTTGGAGGCATGTTGTTTGAGACCCAGATTCATTCCGGACTGTAGTGTCACTCAAGTAAGTAAGCTTGCCTTGCTAATTGTCACGGTGCCACCCAACTGATTTTTGAAATCCTTAACGCAGATGTCCCAAGTTGACAAATCTGTTGTTAATTATTAAGTCATTGATGTCAATTAAGAAGCACGCCTTATCAAAATGATTGTTCCTCAGCGCCTGTTGCGTTATGCATGTTGCACCCATTTTATGCAAACGCAGTGGCTCTTGAAAGTTGAATCTCCAAGGTTTAGGGGAAAATATTGCCGCTTGCAGTGAAAAGGTGCCGGAAAGCCCGAAGCAGTCGATTCTTTGTCGTGCACAAGAACTCGGCCTTTCAGCACCCGTACAAGATTCATCTGACCCAAGAAACTCATAGTCAATGACCAAAGACAAGTCGTTTGTTGGCTGACAATGGTTCGGAGCGTTTGGAAGAGGACCATAATCTTTGTCGACAAGACACATTTTTATATTAATGGCTATATTGAGAAACCAATTTCTGGCTCAAATTGGACAAAATGGACGTGGACGACATATGATATCAGCAGGACGGCGGTACGTGCCACACAGCGAACCCCACAATGGACATTATGCATAAACTATTAGAGGATAAAGTTATCTAGTAGTAGAGGTGACGTGAATTGGCCAAGATCGTGAGATATGACCAGTTAGACTTTTCTTGTGGGTCGCAGGTCGTTGCCAATAAGCTACAATTGACAGATCCCCTACCGAGTGCATCAACTAACTCTTATTGGAAAACTATTTACAAAGCAGAAAATATTGAAAACAATGATTAACTGCATTGTTCGAAACTTATTCCTTAGATAATGTTGAATGACCTTAACCTTAAATTCGATTCGAAGCTCCACATTTTAGAGATTCACATAATCAACACAACATTTCGAGTAAAGAGTGAACAAAAAATCCTGCAGCTTTATTTTTATAAAATAAATACATACCCTATCCAGGCCATCCAACCGACCTCTTTATTTCTTTCCATTTGATGGCTCGAGTTTAGCTTGCTTCATTTTATTTTTATACAAGTGTGCACCACCACCACCACCACAACAATATCCTCTGCATCAAATCACAACGAAGTGTCCTCGCAAATGCATTGCCTACCAATTCGAGTGCCAGCACTCGACCTCAAAAATTGGATACAACCATCAGGACATACAAAAGAACACAACCGTCACTTCTACCTATACCACAGAAAATATCATTTAAAAAAAAAATAGATTTACGAAAAAAATGTATCTTCTTGCTGTGACAGCAAAAAAAAAAATTATCATAGAACCGAACAAAATTAAAGAGTCCTTGCGAGTGAAACATTTCTCATTATGTCTTCGTGATAGAGTGGAGTGAGGAGGATGTCATGGTCTCGCGGCGCTGGTTCTCGCACAAAGCTCGGTCCAAGGACAAACCAATCGCAATTTAAATTCACTGCACTATTTATTATGTCCTTTTTGAACAAGTTTCTTGTTTTGCTGCTCCTCGTTGCCATTCTATCAAATAACCGAATAATTGAATATGTCCTCCGAAAGAGGAGATCCTTTCTTGAGAGAATTTGCTCGCCCTTTCTCTTTCTATTCGAATGAACAAAGGGGCATTGTAATCATATTAAGGGAACTGCAAAACGAAACTCACTTAGCAGTCATGTCGTTCCAGGAACTGGACATGGCATACGAAATGAATGAATGCATTTGTTTTTTTGTTTTATTCCTGAAAAAGGATTAAGGAAGTTTCGTTTCTGGTACAGGAGAGCTGGTGATTTATTTTTGCGCTTATTATGTGTGGAGGAGGTTTAAATTTCGTTTGTTTTTATCTCGAAAATAAACACAAGGGTTTGAACATACATACTACTTAAAATCAAATCGATGGGAAACGCTTTTAATTTGGCTAGTTGTGTTTTTTTTTTTTAACTTTTTCCCAGTTATTTACTTCCCTTAACTCAAAACGAAAAATTAATCGGGACTATACTATGAGCTCAAGGCAATTAAATCAATGATCACGTCTACCTACATAAGCTGATTTGGCTTTAATCGGACAATAGCCAATATGGGGATTTTAAGGGTTGGTCAGGCCTGTAAAAAGAGATCTTGATGAAGAGTCACATGGTCAATAACAGCGCTCAATCCCGAAGTGGATCCGTAACCTCCTGAAAGTATATGATAAATTGGAACTAGGACAGCAGGTTGGATGTTGTGCTTTAGGCTTTAGGCTAACTATGCAATCACTGAAAAAAAAAAAACATTTTAGCAATCAAGAGTCTCGGAAATAATTGACTTTATTGTTGACGAGTACCTATGCAAAGTGACAAAAATTACGACGATGATCTGAACGTGGAGTGGTGGAACACTTATCAGAAAAGGTGAAGCCGGGTAGCAAGCGGCAGCCCTACGATGCTACAAGGCATACATTTCCTTAATCCGGAAACATAATGGGGCCGCGCAAAACTATGATGACAACCTGAGACATCTTCTACGTGCTGCGTTATAGTGAGCATAAACTCAGGCAAGACGTTCTATGGTTCGAAGACATTGAGGTCTTCGACAAATCCGGATGTTGAAATATGTGAGCATTTAACGCAAACGCAGGAATAAAGGACATCCTAAGCATTATTAATTAAATTTATTTTGGAATATCAAGAGTAAGTCAGGCACCTTGAACAGAGATGGTGGCCGATGTGCCGAAATGCCAAGGGCAGGGCCAACGTAGAGGATGTGATGGAACCTCCAGGTTGGGGGTTGTAACTACCTTGGATTAACTACCAAGTTACGTAAAAAAAAACCATTTTAAAAAGCAACCGATAGCGTCGGAAAAGATTGATCTTATTGTTGGCGACCATGCAAAAGGCGTATCTGCATACCTGCACCTGTGAGAAGGAAGAATGAGGAAGCAGTAAGCTGCTAAAGTAGACAATACTGCCATCAAGGAAATTCGATGGGGTGGAATGGCAAAAAAGCGGATCAAAAGCTGTGAAATCTTCAATGAATCTTGAAGCCAGGGAAGGGATTTCCGAATAGAATCCTGTCAAGATGAACATATGGAAAGATCGTAGTAGCATAGACTGTAAAGGAACCACTTTTGCAGACTTTTCAACGGTGATGACGAACAATATTTCGCTGTCAGACAGAACAAACTATTTAATATTGGCGATGACAGTGAAAACTACCTAACAACCGACCTAAGTAAAGTGAGGATAGCAATATCTAAACTCAGAGTTAACAAGGCCGCCGGAAATCACGGCCTACCCGCCGAGCTTTATAAAGCCGGAGGAGATGACTTGGATAGTAAAATTCACCAACTCATAAACCGAATTTGGTCTTAACCACGCCAACTACAGACGCATAAGTCTCCTCAACATCGCCTATCTGCCTATCTGCCGCAATATGTGAATGCCTGAAACCGTTTACCAACAACCCGATCGGAGCTTAGCAGGGTGGCTTTAAACAGGAAAGCCAACAACTGATCAAATCTTCACACTTCGGCAGATCCTGGAAAAAACCCAAGAAGTCCAAGTCGATACCCACCACCTATTTCTCGATTTCAAAGCCGCATAAAACAGCATTTATACAGCCCAAACTCGTCCGTCTGTGCAGGATGACGATGGAGCAGGTAAGTTGTTTATCTACTTATACGTGAAATTGGCTTGGTCTCGTAAAGGCCACGCCAGGTCTCTGACCTGTCTGCACGAGATGTCAAAGTATTTTAACATTCACCTATGCTGGGTGCCTGGGCATATTGACATTTCAGGGAACTGTTAGGCTGATGAACTCGCCAGACATGGAACTACATTACCATTTGTACCCGACACGGGTGCACTAGGTATTCCTATCGCTACATATAAAAGCTTACTAGCGCGACATGCTAACAGCAAATCAAATCTCAGATGGGATCTTGGCACGACGTGTCAAGTAATCAAGCAAATTTGTCAGATGTTGGATTTCAGAAGTTCTAAAGTACTGATTTCGCTTGATAGATCATACATTAGCGCAACTATAGGTGTCATCACTGGACGTGGACACTGTTTAGTAGGAAGACACGCAGAAAGGCTAGGCCTCCACTTAAATGACATCTGTAGGAGCTGCATGGAATAAGAGGAAGGACAAACAAATACTTCATCTCCTTTGTAACTGCCCGGCACTATCAAGCAAAAGGAAGCTCCATCTTGGGTTATTACTTTCTAAATCTTAGCGATTTGACAAAAACGGAAGCGAAAAGTCTCCTCCGTTTCATTAAAAGCTCCGATTGGTTTTCTCATGGATAGAAAGGAGAATCGACAAGATCCACGTGGTATCACAGTAGACCAAAAATGGTCTAAGAGTGCTGGCGAACTAGGTGGCACCTACGGATTCATAGACCATGTATGTCCGCCCGTCCGTATGTCAATAACATTTTTGGGCCTTTTGAGTTAAAATGATGAAATTTGGTACACACAAGTGTAAACATTTACAAATGCCACTGCCACGCCCAATTTTCAGAAAAATCTTTTTTTTGTTCAAACAACTGTAAGGTGTTTTGAAAAATGTCTGAACATTTTGACAATCTCTCAACTTTGTGGAGGCGTTTTCAGCAAAAAATTCAAAGAAATTCAAAGCAACTTTCGACGCTAAAACGTGGTTCATATTACTTACATTCCTACTTAAATGGCGCTACAGTCCGGGATGAATCTAGGCCTCAACCAACATGCCTCTCCAATTAGCCCAGTCCTTAGCTAACTGCCTCCAGTTGCGCACTCCAAGTTGGTTGAGGTCGGTTTCTACTTGTGCGCGCCACTTAAGGCGAGGTCTTCCTCTACTGCGTCCGACCGACGTCAGGCTGGGAATCGAAGACTCTGCGAGCCGGAGTATTAGTGTCCATTCGTTCTACATGTCCTAGCCATCTTAAACGTCCAATGCGGAGTTTTTTGACCAGGGGTATGTCGCTGTACAGCTCGTATAGTTTGTGGTTGAATATTCGTCTCCATAGCCCGTCAACGCAAACGGGACCGAAGATTTTTCGAAGAATTTTTCTCTCGAATCGACCAAGGATTTCTTCATCCGCTTTTGATACGGTCCATGCTTCAGCGCCGTAGAGCAGGACTGGGATTATCATGGTCTTCTATAGGATCTCCTTAGTAGTTCGAGTGAGGGCTTTACTACTAAATTTCCTTCTTAGCCCGAAGAAACAGCGATTGGCAAGAGCAATTCTTCGTTTGATTTCTGACGAGATGCTGTTGTCAGAGTTAGTAGCGGAGCCGACGTCGGCAAAGTCCCGTACTACCTCAAAGTTAAATTTGTCAATGGTGACGTTCTGTCCAATTCGTCGATGTTGTGTGTCCTTTCGTATTGACAGCATATACTTAGTCTTACCCTCATTTACTGCTAAACCCATTTTTCACGCTTCCTTCTCTATACTAGCAAACGTGGCTATGACATCACGTTGAGTCCTACCAATGATGTCAATATCGTCGGCGTATGCTAGTAGTTGCATCGATTGAAATATTGGGGGCTCAGTGGCGCGATGGTTAGTGCGATGAACTGCCGCGCAGGAGGTCTGGGTTCGATTCCCAGCCGTAGCAACACCTAAATGATTTTTCACTGGCCCTCCTCTCGTGATGATCTGACAAATCATCCGAGTAGTATCAATTTTCAAGAATAGCTTATCTCAACTTAGCCGTTCGGAGTCGGCATAAAACAGGAGGTCCCGCCATCGTACAAGAAGTACACACGCACACATGAATGGTTGTGAGAAAGCTAGGCCCTGGGTACTAACGAGCCTGTTGCGCCAAAAATTTGTTTTTTTTGTGGACTTTCCTGGCCTAAAACCACACTGATAAGGACCGATCAGGTTGTTGGTAAACGGTTTCAGGCGTTCACATATTACGGCAGATAGGATCTTGTAGGCGATGTTGAGCCTTTTTTGTGGATCGTTTATATTAATATGAACATTTCATTTTGACCGACACCTCCTTTTCAGGCCCGTTTTCATAAAAAAAAACATTTTATATGACTTGCCATAGCTTAAGACATATGTAGGTCATAGGAGTCCATCTATATATTTTTAATAAGGATTTCTAAAAATAAATAAACAATTTACCCACACCCAGGTTTAAGGAATGTTTATTTTAACGATGGGATCGGATTGGTTATAAAACAGCGCATTGTAGCCTTCTCATATGTTTTTATTTAATTTAAAACTGTATAGCTCTTAAAATATTTCCTTACTACTCTTTTGTTAATATTATGTAACCACACATAATTACAATTACGCTCTTTTTCATTTTTATTTTACTAAAACAATATCCACATATCTGATTGAAATAAATTGACTGAATCCCGAAACCCCACAAAAGGATAACAATAGAATCAGATAGTAATAAATTGGAATGGACAACCGATCCTTATCAGTAACCGCAGACCTTCATTAGGTGAATTACCTATTAAATCGTGAGTTAATAAAATTACACATGGATACATAAAAAAATCCATGTCAAACATTATGTCATACATTTCACAAACACAAACAAAATATAAATCAAACGATATATTGAAGCTAATTAGCGTTTTTGTATTTTATTCTCATAACAAAAAATATTGTTATCGATTAAACACAATCACTTATCTCGAACAAGCTATCAAATCTAATTGAAAGGACAATTTATTAAAAAAAGAAAAACAAAACCCAGCCCTTAATTGATTAATTGCACCAATCAGTCTTTTAATCCCACTGCGTTTAACTACAACGTGACATTTATGAAATCACGATTACAAACATCCTTTTTGGGGACTATACTAGCTTTAACCAAACTGTGGCTACTGCCTGCAGTAATGATGACGGCAAAGCCAAAGTAATTATTATCAATTACGAATTGTATATCCTTGCACTAAATGCAATGGAGAGGATGCATGCTGCTTATATAGCCTAATTAGCTGATGTGTTGACAGAAGAAATATTCAATCGAATTCGAAACGTCAAACAATAATTAGCCAGTAATTACTTTGCAGCGAAAAAGTTATGTAGCCTAGTCGAGAGAATCCCACAGAGTGGGCACACACCTATGATTTACACAGGAAACTATATTCAGATGCTCGAAATCGGAACCAATTTGGATGGATAAAGTGAACGACTCCGACATATTCGGACATATCGAAGAATCTCAAGGGTTCGTCCAGATTCTTGAACAGAAATAGTGCCAGATTCCGAATTCCAACGAAGGAGCTGAATACCGTAGTGAATTTAATAAATATGAACTGGTTAGGCCTGCGTTTGATTCCGTAGCAACACTTTCAATGGCCCTCCTCACGTGATGATCTGGCAAACCATCCGAGTAGTATCAATTGTCAAGAAAAGCTTATCTTAACTTAGCCGTTCGGAGTCGGCATTAAACACGAGTCCCGCGGTAGTGCAGAACTACAACGTACACATGAATGGTTGTGAGAAAGCTCGGTCCTGGTTAATAACGAGCCTTTTGCGCCAAAAATTTGTTTCAGTTTTTGGACCGCTTTGTTATGCAAGAAGTCTAATGCCTCGCAGACCTAAGCGAAAGCATTGTAACAATCAACTTCGAGACCAAATCTGCCAACATAAGCCTTACGCTCACACTTTGTAGGAATGATATTGGGAAAGATTATTTCTACGAGGTCTTCGATCGTTCTTCTGAGCGATTACAGAAGAACGATGTTAAGATCTTTCTGGGAGACCTAGCACAAAGGCAGGAAGAATGCGGATATCCATCATGATACAACAAATCAGAAATGCTGTGAAAACATTTAATGACGAAATACTGCAATTGCAAGAGAGCGGCAAGGCCTTCGCAGAACGCCTATCCTTTAACCTCTCGATTTACACTATACAACCAGCATCTAATGTCGAATAACAATTGCAACGATGTCCACAGGCCATTAGGTTTCTGGCGCCCACTAGCAAGAAACCTATGGTTTAACAAGGCTAAGCTGCAGGTGAAGACGAGAGCTGCTATTGGGTTGTATAAACGAAGTCAGCGAAAGAACACCGGCTTTCCAAAAAGAAGAAAAAAGAGCAAGAAAAGCTCGTTTTCGAGGATATAGAGAGTTGCTACTCCAGAAAAGATGTTCTCAAGTTTTACCAAAGTATTAAACGTCAAAGCCAGGGGTAGACCATAAAGATCCGTTATGGTACCACGTGGATCCATCAACTTCCCTACATTCGTTCGCCTAATTGAACCATTCAGAGCTAACTATGTAGCATGTAGCAAGCTCCTGCTGACATTGATGTTAGCTCACCTCGATTTTCGAAGAAGTAGCCAAAGCTTCCTTCTTCGATGGTTGGGTGCTGTAGAACGAGGGTAGACTCTGATTGGCGTTAACTTGGTAATGCCCAGTGTTGCAACTCTGACTACACATCAAATGTGCTTATCTTTACCTCCAAGTGGTAACCATCGGGTACTGGTCTCATCCAACCGGATTTGACTTGCTAAACGAACAGTGCGAGTGTTGATAACACGACGAAAAACAGCAACACTATAAACACCCTGGTGAGAATGGCACGGAAGAAAACCCGGCCTGCTGTCCCAGGCGAACCTAGATGAGCTGCTCTGACATATTCGGACAACAGGTTGTCTAGGAATTTCAAGGGTTAGTCAGGCCCCTTGAACAGAGATGGTGGCGGATGAACCGAAAGGCCAACGGCAGCGCTCAATCCCGTAGTGGATACTGATGGCCCCGTGTCCTAGGGGTATCTAATAAATTGGAACTGGCCCTCCAGGTTGGGGGTTGAGCTTTGGGTTAACTACCCACCCACAGAAAAAAAACATGGTTACCAAGCAACCAATAGCCTCGGAAAGGACGGATTTTATTGTTGACGACCCTGCTAAACGAAAAAAGGACAACGACGTTCGTATCTGCACCTGGAATGTGAGAACATTAAACGGGAGAGGTGCAGGCGAACAACTAGCGGAAGCCCTAAACTGCTACAAAGCAGACATTACTGCCATCCAGGAAATACGATGGGATGGGCCGGGCAAAAAGAGGATGAAAAACTGTGACATATACTTCGGACCGTGTTATAGTGAGCAGAAACAGCGACTATTCGGATGCGGATTTGTTATTAGTGCCAGACTTAGGCAAGAAGTCTTATGTTTCCAAGACATTAGCGAACGCATAGTAACAATCCGCATCAAGGCCAAATTCGCCAACATAAGCCTTATATGCGCTCACGCTCCGACGGAAGAAAAAGATGATATAACTAAGGATTGCTTCTACGAGCTCCTCGACGAAACCTATGAGCGACTACCGAAGTACGATGTTAAAATCGTGCTGGGAGATTTTAACGCAAAGGTAGGAAGAGAAGACATCTTTAGAAGTATTGTCGGAAAACAAATCCTACGCGACAACACGTCTGGTAACGGACTTAGGCTAATTGATTTCGCTACGGAACGAAATGCCACTATAGTTTCCCCACCTCGATATCCATAAGGGGACTTGGCGGTCTCCAGATCAACGAACGGTCAACCAAATTGATCACATTGCGATAGATAAGAGGCACGCATCCAGTATTTTGGATGTCCGAACATTCCGAGGAGCTAACATCGACTCGGATCACTACCTTGTAGCAGCCAAGGTAAGAATGCGGATATCCACCACGCCACAACAATCCAGAAATACTGTGAAAAAATTTAATGTCGGAAGACTGCAATCGCAAGAGACCGCCAAGACCTTCGCACAACGCGTATCCCTTAACCTCTCGATTAACACCATACCACCAGCTGTTTCTTCGGGCTAAGAAGGCAATTTAGTAGTAAAGCTCGAACTACTAAGGAGATCCTATATAAGACCCTGATTATCCCAGTCCTGCTCTACGGCGCTGAAGCATGGACCGTATCAAAAGCGGATGAAGAAATCCTTGGTAGATTCGAGAGGAAAATTCTTCGAAAAATCTTCGGTCCCGACGAAAATTCAACCAAGAACTATACGAGCTGTACAGCGACATGCCCCTGGTCAAAAAACTCCGCATTGGACGTTTAAGATGGCTAGGACATGTAGAACGAATGGACACCAATACTCCGGCTCGCAGAGTCTTCGATTCCCAGCCAGACGTCGGACGCAGTAGAGGAAGACCTCGCCTTAAGTGGCGCGCACAAGTGGAAACCGACCTCAACCAACTTGGAGTGCGCAACTGGAGGCAGTTAGCTAAGGACCGGGCTAATTGGAGAGGCATGTTGGTTGAGGCCCAGGTTCACTCCGGACTGTAGCGCCACCTAAGTAAGTAAGTAAGCTAAAGCTTCCTTTTTCCTGAGAGAGCTGGACAAGAGCATAGAAGGTGAGTAATATAATATAATAAAATTTCCTCCTCTTCCTCGTCTAAGCAGCTTCTACAGAACTCATTGCTGAAAAGGCCCAGTCTTTTTTCGTGTAGGCCTGTATGACAGTGTCCTATGGGGACACCGATTATTGTCCTGATGTTTGATCTGTTCAGCATTGTTAAGCAGATGGAGCGCCTGTGGTTAAAGTTAGACCAGAACATACAAAAATATAAATTTTTGGAGCAACGGGCTCGTTAGTACCCAGGGCCTAGCTTTCTCACAACCATCGTGTGTACTTCTTGCACGATGGCGGGACCTCCTGTTTTATGCCGACTCCGAACGGATTTTTTAAGATTTTGAAATTTTTACACGCCCTAGGGCCACGTTTAATTTTCATTTTTCATCAAAATTTTTAAGATTTTGAAATTTTTACACGACCCTAGCATAAGCTATTCTTGACAATTGATACTAATCGGATGATTTGTCAGATCATCACGAGAGGAGGGCCGGTGAAAAATCATTTAGGCATTGCTACGGCTGGGAATCGAACCCAGACCTTATGCGCGGCAGTTAGACCAGAGCTGCTTTGATATTTGGCACGTTATGCCGTTTATCCGTCTGCGGTTTGCTTTTTTGATCGCATCCTGTTTGATCATTAATTTACATGTAGCAAGACTGCATACTCAGCCTATCTACTGGCAGTAAAATGTCAAGGGTAGTGTGCTGTCTGGCAAGCTCATCTGAATTGGAGTTCTCTGGTATGTCTCTGTGGTCCGGCAGCTAAAAGAAGCGAATGGTAAAATGCTCCTCCATCTCGTTGAGAGACAGTCGACATTAGAGGGCTGATTTCGAATTGAACGAGATGGCTTCCATGGATTTGATCGTCTCTTGGCTTCGCTGAAGTTGCTAATATGCTTCGTGGATATTACATTACTTTCCAACCAAGACAAGGCTTCTTTGATTGCCATGATTTTCACCGACTACAGATTCTGTTGTAGACATCCGTGTCGATGTGAATCGATTGGGAATGGTTGTCCGGAAAGTTATGCTTCTGGTAGTGGTGTGGTAGGTGATTTCTGTAATGTTAAGATGATTAAGAATCTTTTTGTGTTCACCTTAATTGGGTGTCCTTTATGACGAGGCTCTCAATCTCACAGCTGCACAAGTTGCAGTAGTATCTAGGGGCACTAGATGTAGGATAGCATCTAGGGCTGCGGAGAGGGTTGTTCTAAGAGCTCCGCTAATGCATATGCAAGCTGATCTTTGAACTTTACCTAGTAGGTTGCGGTTGGAGGCTGTTTCTAAAGCCATAAACCAGACTAAGACACCATTCAGGAGTAAGGGTCTAACGATAGACACATAAGACCCATACTAATAATAAGCCACCATACAGAGACACAAAGCGCGAACAGAATCCTGTCGAGATGAACTAGGAAAGATTGTAGTTGAGCCACAGTCACTGTTGAGAATATGAAACATCCACTTCTGCAGACTGTTTAACGGAAATGAGCAAAAATATTTCGCTGTCAGGCAGAACGAACCACTTAACATTGGCGACGAAAGCGAAAACTAACAATCACCCAACCTAAGTGAAGTGAGAATAGCAATATCTAAACTCAAACTTAACAAGGCCGCCAGAAATGACAGCCTTCCTGCCAAGCTTTATAAAGCCATTGGAATTGATTTGGTAAGTTACATTGAGCAACTCATAAGCAAAATTTGGTCGAATGAAAGTATGTCTGAAGAATGGAACCTCAGCATCGCTTGTCCGTTCCATATAAAAGGAGGCGTTTTAGGCCAGGAAAGTCCACAACGGATCAAATTTTAAAGAAGTCCAAATCGATAGCACATATTCATCGCTTTCAAAGCCCCATACGACAGCTATACAGAGACGTGTCTAGTTTTGTTTCGCTGCTCTAGGAGGTCTAGGATGACCAGGGTCTTGTATGGGATCTGCTAAGTATGTCGAGTGATGGCTTTACTACTCAACTGCCTTCTTTGCCCGAAGATACAGCGGTTGGCAAGACTAATTCTTCGTTTCATTTCTGTCGAGATGTCGTTGTCAGAGTCAGCCAAGGTTGGCCCGTTGTATCTCAAATGTATGTCTGCCAATGGTGACGGTTCTATCCAATTCACTGTATGTCCTTTCATATTGACAGCATAAACCTGTTATTACCCTCATTAACAGCTAAACCCATTTTCGCCGCTTCCTTATATACTAGGTAAAGTAACTCTGACGTCACGTTGAGCCCGACCAATGATGTCAATATCGTCGGAGTATGCTAGCAGCTGTACCGATTTATAGAAGATTGTCCCTCTGGTGTAAGCTTGGGCGTTTTGCACAATCCTATCAAGAATGATGTTGAAGAAGTCACATGACAGAGTACCGCCTTCCCTTTTTGGCATCAAATGTGTCAGTCAGGTCGTTTTTGACCCTGATGGAGCAGCGAAACAAAACTAGACACGGCTCTGTATATCTGTCGTATGCGGCTTTGAAAGCGATGAATATGGGGTATCGATTTGGACTTCTTTAAGATTTGATCCGTTGGTGGCTAGTGGCTAGCGCACGTTGAGCGAATAGACAGCAAGTAGAATAGAGGACGCAGTAGAGGATGACCTTGCTCTAACCTGCGTGTACATGTTGAAACCTTCACGGTTCCCGGGGCGGCAAATTGACATCGCCAAGAGAGCTGATAACAAGACTTTTGAAATTGGGTGCGCGAAAGATCGACCTGCATGATCCAAAGGTCGTCCAAATTGATGTCTTCAATTTCAGTAAAAAAATCAATTAACATGGCTTTGTAACGTCCACTGTTGACCGAAACGTTGTTGACTCATTTTTGAAGAAAAATGTCAAATGATGCCTACCCACTCCGTACCGAATTGTCAATTTCTGTGGATGCATCGGCTTCTAACGTGCGGGTTTTTCGAACCCCATATGCGTCAATTTTGTTTGCTAGCGTAGCCGGCGAGGTGAAAATGCTCCTCGTCAGAAAAGATGAATTTTCGCCCAAAATCTTTGTCCAATTCAAGATGCTCTAAAACTCAAACTGCGAATAATAATAACAATTGGACCTTGTAGGCAGATAATCAGAGATTTTTTGGCAGAATTCTCCTCCGTTGAGATCGATGATGTTCGTGAATTGAGTCTCATACTCTCGGCTACATCAGCCAAATTCTTGTCTGTGCACTCCGTACGACGACGGAAACCAGGATTGTTGTCCACTAGCATATAGCAGTCTCACAAACTTGTTACACATACTTGCGTACGACGGGCTTGGTGGGTGCTTCAATTCGGCCAAAACTTCGCACTGTTTGGGCTACACGGCACCCACTTTGAAAATAAGTTTTCAATATTTCCCAACGTTGTTCAAGCGTAAAGTGACTTATTTATTCCCCGGAGGTATGATACTGACTTTCTGTCAAAATTTTGATCTCGAAACAGCTGTCAGTGTCAAAATAACCTATGATGTAAGAATAAACCACTAGATGACTCACCCTGTATATTGATTCAGAGACCGACAAGCCCCCTTTAAGGATGTTAAGGTAACGCTGGTTATAGTACCATTTTGTTCTCATTCAGTGGGTTCTCTAACTATGTCCTCTCTTCCTGGCTATTTTATTAAAATAACTCATGGAAACAATCCTGAGTGATCTCATCCTTTTGATCCGTTAGATCTTGAGGGTGTATAAGGTTGATAAACATGGTCTTATGACGGATTTACAAATTACTTTTGCAGTCATCGTTAAAGCATGAAGTCCTTCGTTTTTTTTATTTTTGTATATCAGTGATGTTTGCTTTGCTGCCTTTGATTGTTGTTTATGGAACCAGTTGTCCTTTTTTCATTTCACTTGATTGTCAACATCAAAATCCGTTCCTTCCAACCTTTACTCCTCTTTTATGGGTAAACAGTTTTTTGCACTTCAAAGATTACTTAATATTTGCAGTTTCTTATTAGCTAACAGAAGTTTCTTCCATGCCCAATGAGTTTTTCACAAGTCCGGGGCTTTCGAGTAATGAAAAGTCCTCCGAGTGATGAAGAATGAGTTGATGTCATATTTTTCAGCTTCGAGCGATGGATCATGGCAATGGTATCAACACAAGTTGTGCTATCACATAGTTCAAAGTTAGGACAAAGCTAACCCAAAAAGTCTTTAAATTCGTTAGTCCATTTCAAGGATTACTTTCTCATTATGTCACAATTTTACACAGACAAACTTGCTTAACCTCACAAAATCTGTTTTCCTGACATAACTGAAATAGCATCTAAGCACTAGCTGATATTGCCTTACCATTCAACATCACTCTCCATTAGACCACACGCCCACACAAAGGTGGGTACCAAACAACTATGTAGCTCGAATATGTTTACATTAAAATACCTTAAACTTAACTGCAAAGGAAACCACATCAACCGCAATTGGTCGTCCTCCTCCTAATGCTATTATGCGCTCTATTACAGAATCGAGAGAGCCACATGTCCCCTAGCACCCAAGCACCATTCCTCCCACCGTATCTTAAAGCCGAAAATTTCAATCAAAATATTTTCCTCCTCCTTCCACAAAACTTAACACAATAAAAAGGAAGAACAGGAAACAGGATATTTACCTCTATACATTGGTACACAATGTACTCGGTAGAAAATAACACATGTTGAATCTAAACCGCAGTTCCTGTTAGTATACCCTCTATTGTCCTGTGTGTTGTTCGGTTATGTCAAAAGTTTTCATCACACGTTTGATAATTTTCGGGTCATTCAGCAAGGAAGCAGCAACACCACACAATAGGATTAATGTAAATACCCAAAAAGGACTTGAATGCAAAAAAAAAAAAAACAAATTATTCCACAAAAAAGGACGAAAGCCTAACAAAAGCAGACGATGAAGATTTTCTCGATGAGTAGACCCATCAAGACGTTTTCAATTTGCAAATTCTCCATTAATAAAAAGGGAATTTCGCAGGAAGACATAACGGTACGCGTACAAGGAAGAACTCAAAGTAAAACCAGCCAGCGTTGTATAAAAAAAAAAGAAAAATACCCGAAGCCCCTAGCAGTTGCGGAAAAAAGTCGCAAGAGCATGATGGCGAAAAGGATCGTCTTCTGCCTATTTGATCCCCTTATGAGGAAACTTTAAACAATTTTTTTTTTATTCGTTCCATCATCCTTGCGGGTATCCTTCTTTTCCCGCTTTCTCTGGAGCTAGTGCCACGTTCCCTGTATAGAAAACATCGATGTCAGTCGTTTGTGTTCGTTTATGATAATCCTTGTAATCCGACACGATACTGGTACAACAAAAAAGCTTTATTCGGGCAGAAAGGACTTTTAAGCTGTTCGTGGGTGAAAGGAAAATAGCGAGAGAGTGAGCTTGTGTCCCTTTTGTTGTTTGTTGTCATAACACTAGGGGTTGAGGTAGGCTGGAAGCACTCTGCCTGCTGTCTTATGGAGTTGGGTTTTGATCCTCTTCTATATGCGAGATGGAATTAGTCCCCCCGCATCGTTGTGTCGTTTTGTTTCGCGTTCAATGGAATTTGAATTTCTCCGCGACATTGAATATATCGACAGGACACGGATCAGGGCAAAGAGCTATGTAGATTGTTTGAAGACAAAAGTGGATTTCGTCTCTAATCTTTATTGGTTTATTTAGAGACTCTGTTAGACCGGTTGGTAGGTACGTCTTTGTTTGTAGTTGTAAAGAGGCTTTGAAAACAGAAGTGCATGTTGATGACCTGTCTCCCGAGCAGCTATCAATATGAAAGCAGTGTGCTAATAATAATCTTGTCACTTGTCAACCGACAAACTGTAAAAATGTATTTTTAAGTTGACCTTCCTTAGACCTGACATTAAAAGCATCAGTGAAGTGTAATATCAACCCCAGTCGTTTAAACAATCAACTTCAAAACCTTTTAGAGGATTAACAGCCCTCCCTGGCTCATGTTTGTTGGTCGAAAATCCATGTCTTTGACAAGGACACCGAATCACTGGAGGCACATTTAAAAGGCGATTAAATCTGTTCATTTCGAAAACCAAACGAATTAACCCATTTTACCGAGCACACTTTAGCAGACAAAAAAACTTTTTTTTTTTAAAAAAAACATTCGTCCCGACTATATCCAGACAAGTAGAAACCATTATCCACAACCTAGCTTAACGAGCACAGATTCACAAACTATACGAAAAGTAGCTAGATATAGGAATACCCTCAGCACCACACTCCAGAAAAATAGGTCTGCTCGTCGTATACGTGTTCGTTCATTAATTATTTTTGCAGCAGGGATAAAGAGCGCCAAAAACCATCAGTCAGCGGGTAGTAGTTCTTGTCGTTAGCCCACCTCATTTATCCTAGAACCGCACTTTACACGCCACCACCCGATTTTAATCTCAGAAATTTATTCCTTAAAGTGAACGTTTGTCATTTTTGTACTTCTGCCATCCGACAGAGGAGAGGAGTAAACCACCAAAAGACTCAACCACAAGCCACAGAGTAAATGCGATGAAACGGGACGAGAGCAGCATACAAGGATAATAAAACAAACAAAACTTTCACCTCCTCTTTGGTCCTTTTGCCGTACAGACAGCTACAGACACACCGATGAGCATACGCAACAAACATTCTCTGATGATGAATTTTCGTACAAAACCGCATCCAATCAGGAGCAGCAAAAGAACGTCAACGAAGGAGGCGTCGGTCGGTCGTCGTTCGCAAGGTACCAGTGTGTCGAATATTTACACACGGCAAGCGAGCACAGGATACAGAACAGAATGGCAGTTTATTTATTTAGAGGAATTTATTTAAGGTCATGATTTATGTCAAAGGATTAACTATATCGCAAGGAAAGTTACCGCCAAATGTTGAGCTGTAGAATATCGCCAGTGCAGTGGGGTGAAATAGATATACAGCGGCGATGGATAGGTACTGGGAGCAAGCAGGGAATGTGATTTAAAATGCTTTCTGATCCATAACAGAGAAAAGCGTGCGAACAAATAACATTAATTAATTTATTTATATTCAAGGACATGTTCTGAAAGGTTTAAAAGGAATTCGAAATTGTTGAGGCTTACATTTTTTTGTATTTGTTGTTGTTTGCTTGTTTTTTTATAGCTTTCTGAATGTACAGAAGGGGATAACTCTCTAAAATCTTATTTTTTTTAAAATTAACTAATTAAATAATTCTCGTACTAAAAATCCCCAAAAGAGGGAGTCACTGTTGATGACTATGGTTGTATGGATTTTGGTTTTTGAGAAACTAACCCGCAGGTAAGAAATACATTTCTTAAAAATCGAACTCTTGTTTGATTGCGGTACTATGACGAAGTGGTTATATTATGGCCAATGGGGTTATATTAAGCTTTGATTTTCCACCTAACTGGTGCCTACCAGCTCCGACTCTCAGCCTTCCCGTGGTGACTGCTGTGTGCCCAGTACCTTTACCGTAGATAGGGTGTCAATCCCCGTGTAAAGTCTTGGTGGCAACAGATGCAACCGGGGGCAGGACGTGTACTTACGCTAAGACACATATTCCATTCCAAGCGGCAGCGGAAGAACTCCGAAGATGGACTCAACGATGAAGGTCTACAGTCCCAGTTAGGATGGACAAAGTCAATTACCTAAATATGCTGCTTCGGAATATTCAGACAACTGCTCGTCTAGGAATCTCAAGGATAAGTCAGGCCCGTCGAACCGAGATGGTGGTGGTAGGCCAACGACAAGGATCTACCCTGCAGTCGTTACTGATGGCCCCGGACCCTAGAGATATTCAATAAATTAGAACTGCCCATCTACGTAGGGGGTTATATTGTCAGGGTAACTTCCTTACTACGTAAAAAATAGCTTATTATGAGAGTCTGCCAACCAGACCCAAAACGTCCATGAACGTCCAACGTCCAAACGACTAACGAGTATGTACCTGGAACTTACGCATGTTGTACACCCCGTGTAGTACTAAGAAACTTGAATCTCTTCTAGCAGGACAGGACTGGATTAGGATTACATCAGTGAAAACCATGTGAAATTCATAACAGCTGCTACCAATGGGAAGCCGACTTGAGTCAAGAATAATCGACTTTAAGACAGTTATTGATCGCCTGGCTGTGATCGGTATCAGAGCAAGGTTTTGCAACACCAGCCTTATATATGCAAGCTTATATACCGATTAAGACCCTATCAAGGAGGAATTTCACGACCTCCGTGTGGTGTGGTGGTGGACGAAGCCTACGGAACCAGTTCAGAATACGATGTGAGATTTGCAATAGGAGGCTTCAATGCGAAAATCGGTAAGGAAATCATCTTCAGCGGGTTAGTTGAAAAGCACAGACTCTACGAAAAGACAACAGAAAATGGCTTCCGACTAACAGACTTTGCGGCAACATGTTATAATGTTACCAGCAGCACTAGGTTCCCACGACTTCGAATCCGCAAAGCAACATAGTGATCTCTAGATGCTGAAACCGCCAACCAAAATGTGCTCATAGATGCAAGGCATCAATCTAATATCTGGGATGTACACACATTCAGAGGGACAAACGTCGACACTGACCTTTATCTCGTCTCAGCTATATTCAGAGCCCCACTGTCCAACAAGAACAAGCTACGAATGGTACAAAAACAGAGACTTCACGTTGATTATCACGGAGATTATCAAAGTCTAGTGAGGGACTCCTCGCCATGCACTTATCCTCCACCAATATCAACAACCAGTGGATACAGTATCGTAATATCGCAAAGAAGTAGCGAAAACCAACATAGGCTACCAGCCAACTCGAAAAGATGTCCATGGTATGATGATCTCTGCAAGTACCAAAAGGAGATGACAGAGGAGATACATGTCAAGGCGCTACAACACAAAACACGCACAATGGGAAGGATATCAAAGAATAAGAAAAAAGATACGGCGCAGCCTCCCAGCTCAGGGAAATCGAAAAGTCTCTTGACAAGAACAACACCATCCGTCAATTCTACAAAAAAGCCAAACAGTCAAAAGCTTCAAAGTCGGAACGAGTGCCCTTCAAAATAACAATGGAAACCAAGTCACTGACGAGTAGGGAATTGTAGCGGTGTTCAGGCAACACCCGCCTGGTTAATGGGCATAATGTCTAGAGAGTGATAGGACAAGCAACTGACTCATCTCCAATCAACGAAGAGCTAACACTTCCTACCAGTATAGAAGAAGTTAGATCAGCCATCAAAAAAATTAAGAAAAACAAGGCAGCTGATTCTGATAGATTACCAGGATAACTCCTCAAATCTATGGACGTGCTACTCTAGAAGTTTGGATGCACCAAAACATCAAGAAAGTCTGGATGGATAAATGCATGCTCGATTACTTGAATATCAGCTTGATATGTCCCATCTACAAGAAGGCGGATTCTATGTCTTGCACAAACCGCCGAAGCATATCCTTGATAAGTGTCGCATATAAGAGGCTATCCAACGTAATGTGTCAACGACTTAAACCTATTGGCAACACACTTATCGACAGGTACCAGTGCGGCTTCAGGCGTGGCAGATCGTCCATTGACCAAATTTTTATGTTAAGGCAAATCCGGGAAAGACCAACGACTTTGAATTTGAGATACGTGCAGGTACCATTGCTGCTTTAGGCGTGGCAGATCGTCCGTAGACCAAATTTGTATACTAAGGCAAATCCAGGAAAGACAAACGACTTTCAATTTTAGATACATCTGGTGGTATGAATAAAATGAAGCACCGGCTCAAAACTCAACTTATCAGAGTACATGCTTTGAGCACTTGCTCTGTTTTATTCATACCACCCATCATCTTTTCATCGACCTCAAGGCCGCGTATGATAGTATCTAGAGCTTTATAAATTGATGGTAGAATTCGGGATGCCATCAAAACTGACACAGTCGCCCAATACACTTGAAGACACGCGATGCAAACTTTCAAACTTTTACCAGATTCCGACAAGGAGATGCGCTATCGTGAAATTTCTTCAATCTCGTTATGGAACAGATAGTGCGCAGGGTAGGAATTAATACGAAAGGCAACGTCTTCAACAAATTCCTCCAGCTACTGGGGTATGCAGAGGACGTCGTCATCATTGATCGCTCCCACCGTGCCGTTGTAAAAGGATTTACCGCCATTGACGAAGGGGCGGAACGCGTTGGTCTGTAGTTAACGAGGATAAGACAAATTGTATAGTCACTCTTAGTGTCACTCTTGATAGCAATTATTTTGAGGTAACTTAACAGTTCATCTACCTCGAATTCATCTTCAACCCCTGAAGTCATACCTTAGTGCATATACGAAGAAGGCTGATTCAAGGAAACCAATGCTACTTCGTTTTATCGAAATATTAACTCGAAGGCACAAATGCTTCCTTGCGGACGATCATCTTATCAGTCCTAATTAACGGTACCGAGTGCTGAACAATAAGCAGGAAAGCGGAGGAAAGCTGAACAATAAGCTGGAAAGCGGTAGAATGTTAAGCCAAGCGGAGAAATTATTAAATTATTAGAGCAGGGCTGGGATATATAGGGTCTTATATAGGATCTCCTTTGTAGTTGGAGTGAGGGCTTTACTACTAAATTGCCTTCTAAGCCCGAAGAAACAGCGATTGGCAAGAGTAATTCTTCGTTTGATTTCTGACGAGATGTTAATAGCGGAGCAGAGGTAGAAAAAGTCCCGTACTACCTCAAAGTTATATCTGTCAATGGTGACGTTCTGTCCGATTCGTCGATGTTGTTTGTCCTTTCGTGTTGACAGCATATACTTTGTCTTACCCTCATTTCCTGCTAAACCCATTTTCGCCGCTTCCTTCTCTATACTAGCAAACGTGGCTATGACATCACGTTAAGTCCTACCAATGACGTCAATATCGTCGGCGTATGCTTGTAGTTGCACCGATTTTTGGAAAATTGTGCCTCTGATGTTGGCTCGGGAGTTCTGCACAATCCTCCCAAGAATCAAATAGAAGAAGTCACATTACAGCGCATCGCCTTGCCTAAATCCTTTTTTGGTATCGAATGTGTCGGTGAGGTCGTTTCCGACCTTGATGGTCCAGCGAGAATTCTCCATCGTCATCCTACACAAACGGACGAGTTTGGGCGGTATACCAAGACCAGACATGGCTCTGTATATTTCGTCTCTATAAATGCTGTCGTATGCGGCTTTGAAATCGATAAATAGGTGGTGGGTATCGATTTGGACCTCTTGGGTTTTTTCCAGGATCTGTCGAAGTGTGAAAATTTGATCGATTGTGGACTTTCCTGGCCTCAAAATACACTGATAAGGGCCGATCAGGTTGTTGATAAACGGTTTCACGCGTTCACATATTACGGCAGATAGGATCTTGTAGGCGATGTTGATAGGACTTATGCCTCTGTAGTTGGCGCAGTTCAGCGGATCTCCTTTTTTGTGGATCGGGCAAACGATGCTGAGGCTCCATTCTTCAGGCATACTTTCATCCGACCAGATTTGGCTTATGAGTTTGTGGATGTTACTTACCAAGTCATCTCCGCCAGCTTTATAAAGCTCAGCGGGAAGGGTGTCATTTCCGGCAGCCTTGTTAAGCCTGAGTTTAGATATAGCTGTCCTCACTTCACTTAGGTCGGGTGGTTGGCAGTTTTCGCTGTCGTTGCCAATATTAAATGGTTCGTTCTGCCTGACAGGGGAATGTTGTTCGTCATCGCCGTTTAACAGTCTGCAGAAGTGGTTCTTCCATATCCTCAGCACCGACTGTGACTTAACTACGATATTTCCTTGTTTATCTCGACAGGATTCTGTTGGAGCCTTGTATCCTTGGCTTTGACGTTTTACACTTTGGTAAAACTTGCGAACATCGTTCCTGCAGTGGCGCCTCTCAATATCCTCGATCGCGCGCTTTTATTTTCGAATAACGAAGACTGAACCTCCGGTTTAGCGATCTAGCGATCAGAGGTCCCAGGGCGCGTGGACTTAAAACCAGGACGCAACGTGCCCAGAATCGAAGAGGCGGCGTTATTTTAGGCAGATGCCCTAAATAGATCGGATAAGTTGACGCAGAAATTGGCAATTCCTATGAAAGGCGTGGAATTCACTGAGTTCGTTCATTTCGAACTGAAGCCCTTGCTGCTTGTGGGAAGTGATTACATTAACTCGATCCTATTATTGACGTACATAAACAAGGAATACGGAGTGTTTGTGAGGAATTTTATTTACATGTCTATAAAGCTACATATGGCCTCCTGATGTGGGTCCTAGTATGTACCTTTCAATTCAATTTGGATTGATGAGTAAAGCCCTTCTTGATTTCTAAAGAGATATTTATAATCACCACGTTTTGGGTGGTCTAAGGCTGGTTGAGTCTTCTTTTTTTCCAAACAGCAGGAGTTCTGTTTATGTCGGTTTTGCGACAAGTCCTCTACTGCAGACACAGCTATCAAGAATCAGAAGTGAATTGAATTTTACCAAAAACTAGGATAGTTACAACGTCAGCGTTATGGTGAGACTTCGAGCTTCTAATTGTAGAATTATTCAAACGATTTTCACAAAATTCAGCACACTTATGACTCAGCTATAGGATGAAAGATACTCCTGTCAAATAAATGGATGTGTTAAAATTGATAACCCTTGACAAGATTGTTACTGTTCCCAACGATCAATTTGTGTAAATTATGTATTCAAATGATGAACTGCAGCATACTATTACGAACCATCAAAAATAACTTATTCATGGATTCCCAAATGTTATCTAAAATATTCTGGATCCCTCTCAGGTTGCTCGATGATAATTAATATGGAAATATTTACAATACAAGCCAGGATATATTATATGTACACACAACATAATACCAATTCAAGAAAGTTGACGTCCTATCTAGCCTAGAAATAAACCACAATCGGGTTAATATTAAGCAATCTCAACATCACAAGGTCATCTACGGCTCTGGCAACCCTCTATAAACTTTGATGTATTGTCAAGCCGTTGAACTAAGGTATTATGCCAAGTTATCCATCCTACATCCAGCCTCTCCTTAGTCAACAGTCCTTTTATTATTATGATACAAAGGAACTACTGTTAACGATACCACTCTTGACTGCAGCATCGCCTAAGGTATCCTCAACCAATTCTGTCAAAGTTTAGATGCAAAACTCAAAGGTATATAACAGTAAATCCCAATCTTACCTTATGCTTAGCTAAAGGTATTTTCCTGTTCCCTTTTGGTTCTTGTGCGTTGCTGCTGCTGCTGTGGCTTGTGGGTCGTTCTTTATTCTCCATTTCCTATGATTGATTTTCGATTGAAGATAAAACATGGTTACGAGAGGTAAATGAGAGTGGTTTGCACACTAAGGACCTACATCCTTGCATATACCTTTATAATTTATGCATGAGTATTCGCTCTCTTAAAAGGGGGTAAAATTGTCAAGAGGTTCTGAAAACATTTCAACTTGGTATACATTTGTTGGGAGTGGTTGGTTCGATTGATGGAGAGAGTATTGTTGTAAATTTACTGCAAAGGTAGACAAATCATTTCTTTGGTTCTCAACCATGCCATCAAGGACGATAAGTATGTAATGATGACAATAACACTGTGGGGTCTTGTTTTATCAGAGAGTCAATCCGATAGGGAGTTAGTGGTTGGTATAAATGGGTTTCGAAAATATACTAAAATTGGACTGAAATGACCTAAAAAATAAATTTCTCAAGGAAACATTTTTCAAGTGATTATTTTATTTATTTAGCTTTATTTTTAATTTTTAACTTTATAGGTATAACGGCTCAGTTACTAGCGGTCCCAATCGGGACCGTCGGATGGGGCAACATTGAACCACACCGGGCATCCATAGGCAACCATCGGCCTGATAGGGAACATGTAGCAAATCACCTTCACCCTGCTGTCAAGGCGGCTGTTATAAAACAATCGTCTTGTCATGGCAAATACTCCCCTAGCTCTCACCAGAGCAGTATCTACATGTCTTCCGAAATATAGATACTGATCCAGCCAAATGCCAAAGTACTTTACTACACTTTTACTCGCCAGTGGATGTCCGTTTGGTCCAACGATCACCAGCTTGCGCCAGTTCTTCTCGTATCCCTAGAGGCCCTAGAAAACGGTGTGCTAAACACGATAGTTTCCGATTTCTGAAAGTTAATTTTCAACTTCCAGTCATCACAATATCTCTGGATCTTATCGAAGTCCCGCTGCAAAAGAGTTCGGATGACCTCGACAGTAGGTGCTGTTCTGTACGCGATAAGATCTTTCTCGTATCCCTAGAGGCCCTAGACAACGGTGTCCTAAACAGGACAGTTTCCGATTTCTGAAAGTTGATTTTCAACATCCAGTGATCACAATATCGCTGGATCTTGTCGAAGTACCGCTGCAAAAGAGTTCGAATGACCTTGACAGTAGGTGCTGTTCTGTATGCGATAAGATCTTTCTCGTATCCCTAGAGGCCCTAGAAAACGGTGTCCTCAACAGGATAGTTTCCGATTTCTGAAAGTTGATTTTCAACTTCCATTGATCCCAATATCTCTGGATCTTGTCGAAGTCCCGCTGCAAAAGAGTTCGAATGACCTCGACAGTAGGTGCTGTTCTGTCCGCGATAAGATCGTCCGCATACGCAATTGCCTGAGTAAGACTACCCTATCATATCGCTGGTGAAAATGCTGAAGAGAATCGCCGAGTTTACCGCTCCCTGTTACAGACCATTTTTAATGAAAAATTCGGAGGTAGAAGTTACATTGCCACTTTTGACAACAAACGTTCTACCAGTCAACATGTCATGAAGCATGTATAACAGTGGTTTACTTATGCCAAGTCTGGTCAGCTTTAGATAGAGGCCTTCTAAGCATACGGTGTCGAAAGCCTTCTCCAAATCAACCAGATATGCACCCTTGAACTGTTTTTTGGCTTTGTTTCATTGTATATCAGAGACGAGTTTGGGGGCGGCATGAATGCAGTCATGTCCCGCCTTGAAACCAAACTGGTTCTTTGGTAAAATATTGTTGTCCTCAGACCACTTGAACGGAGCCCGATTGAGAATCTTTTCGAATACCTTGCTGATACTTGGAAGGAGACTTATCGACCGGAAATTTGCCGTATTGGAGTTGTCCTTTCCCTTTTTCGGGAGGGGATGAACCAACGCCGTCTTCCAACGCTGGATTACTCAGCGCGTTGTTGAACAGCGTGGGGTAAATGTCCACAGCTTCGAGGGTAAGTGTCGCAGTACAATGTTGGATATACCATCGACTGGATATACCATGACCTGGAGTTCCACCTTCGAGATTAACAGGGGACTAGACCCACTTCGCTCCCACTGTGCGTGTCTACTTCTTGCACAATGGCGGTATTGAGTTGAGATAAGCTTTTCTTAACAATTATTACTAGGTAATCGGATGATTTGTCAGATCATCAAAAGAGGAGTTCCAGTGATAAATCATCGAGATATTGATACGGCTGGGAATCGAAAACAAACCTTCTGCGTGGCAGTTCATCGCTCTTACCATCGCGCCACTGAAACCTCATCCAGTAGTTATGTCATATTTTGTTCTCTTTTCCAGGTGCTCTCTCTGACAAAACTATGTGGTCCTTGAACAGAGATAGTGGGGGCGGTTGAGCCAAAAGTTTAACGGTAACGTTCAATGCCTTCGTAGATACTGACGGCATATCGTTCCCTTGTCGCAACAGGCTTGCTAGAATCCAGGGACTAACTTTTTCGTACAACCGAACTTCTGTTGCGATGGCAGGAACTCCAGTTTAATGCAAAATGAATGACGAATGACTTTGTTAAAATAAAGTTTTTTTTGACAGTTTTTACTAAAGGGTGTCCCATAACTCACGCAAAATGTAATTTTGATAGAAAATTTAGATTTTTAATTAGAATTTAATTTTTAATTGATTTATTCTTTGAATCAATAAGATAGGGGCTACGTATGGAATAGAACATTGGATAAATGGCCACCACGGCTTTGCTGGAAAAAGGGCTTGTTTACATAGACCTTTGCCTTTAAAAAAAAATCCAAAGAAAAAAATTCAATGACGTTAAATCGTTAGATCTGTATGACCAATTTGATGATGACCAACGACCGATCAAGAAATGACTGGTGCAGTAATTGAATTGTTTCTCTGCCTGTATGGCATGTGGCAATGTCTTGTTTAAATCACATATTGGTCACATCCATATCATGTAATTAAAGCACTAAAAACTGGATTATCATGTCACGATAATGAACACCATTAGTTGTTACTGCATAACCAGGCGCATTTGCTAAGAAGAATGGTCCGATATCAGCCCAAAATCCGCACCAAATCTCAACAATTACTCGTGGGTAACCCCAAATATGAGAAATTTTGACGATTAACGAAGCCATCAAGATGAAAATGAACTTCATCACTGAAGATGATTTTGATCGAAAAATCAGCACCCACTTGTTTTTGTTCGAAAATCCATTGAACGAACTCTCTTCGCGCTGCATGTTCAGTAGTCTTCAGTTCTAAAGTCAATTGAACTTTGTTAGCAAGAAGTTTCAAGTCTTTAGAGAGAATTCGTTTTAAATAGCTTCTCGAAGCGCCCAATTCTTGACTACGGTGCCGAATCAGTAATACTCTCGCGAGCTTCTTCGATGTTCTCTGTTAAGTATCTAAGATCACTAATTGATCCAGTCTACTAGAATTTTTCAATTATTATCTTTACAGCTGATGGTTTTAAATCACTATAACGGCCATATTTTGTACGAAAATTGCGGACTGCATCTGACAAACCTTCATTATTTTTAAAATTTTGCTCAACAATGCAAATGAGTTGTTTTTTTAAGCTTCATTTTTACTAACCCCCAACTGTCAGCTGACACATTGTTATTTTTTTTCGTTGGCAACTTAGTAATATTAAATGCCACAAAATTCATTTTTTTGCGTGAATTATGGGACACCCTATACTAGGATGATTTTCAGATCATAGCGAGAAGTTGGCCAGTAAAAATTTGATTTTGCTTCAACTAGGAATCGAACCCAGACCTTCTATACTCGAAACGACCAAGGAACACGAATTCTGACTATGCACCTTAAACGTACAAACGCTGCAAACACCTGGTTACTTTAATATGTCAGGTTGTACAGGGCATTGCTACCATTCAGCAAAATCCATGGATGGGATCCGGAAAGCTGAAAATTAAAATTATGAAGTTTTTTTGATTTGAGAAGGAATATGAAAAGCTGAGAGTACTGTCATCAGAAAAGGACTAGATTGGATTAAAAGTTTCACCATGAAAATCATTTTTTAAAGATAAGAAAGAGTGTACGAGATAAAAAGAGCCCTGAGGAAAACCAGCATTTATTTAGCGAGCAGCAGATTTAATCCCATCCTAAACAATTTGGATTCAACTTTCAAAAGGCAGTTTCGAAACCATCGAAGAAGACTTTCATCGATTCCAAAAGCACGCATTTTCGCCAAAAACCCAGTTACTTAATATATGAAATAAAAACTAGAAAAAAATACTGAACCTAGCTTATTATTTACAGTTTTCTAAATCTAACTTACTGGTCCTCTAAATATATGTCTTATATTATTTTAACTGCCTTACATACTTACTTACTTCCTTAAGTGCCGCTACAGTCCGGGATGAACCTGGGCCTCAACCAATATGCCTCTCCAATTAGCCCGGTCCTTAGCTAACTGCCTCCAGTTGCGCACTCCAAGTTGGTTGAGGTAGGTTTCTACTTGTGCGCGCCACTTAAGGCGAGGTCTTCCTCTACTGCGTCCGACGTCTGGCTGGGAATCGAAGACTGTGCGAGCCGAAGTATTGGTGTCCATTCTTTCTACATATCCTAGCCATCTTAAACGTCCAATGCGGAGTTTTTTGACCAGGGGTATGTCGCTGTTGAGCTCGTATAGTTCGCGGTTGAATCTTCGTCTCCACCGAAGATTTTCCGAAGAATTTTTCTCTCGAATCGACCAAGGATTTCTTCATCCGCTTTTGATACGGTCCATGCTTCAGCGCCGTAGAGCAGGACTGGGATGATCAGGGTCTTATATCTCCTTAGTAGTTCGAGTGAGGGCTTTACTACTAAATTGCCTTCTTAGCCCGAAGAAACAGCGATTGCCAAGAGTAATTCTTCGTTTGATTTTTGACGAGATGTTGTTGTCAGAGTAAATAGCGGAGCCGTGGAAGACAAAGTCCCGTACTACCTCAAAGTTATATCTATCAATGGTGACGTTCTGTCCAATTCGTCGATGTTGTGTGTCCTTTCGTGTTGACAGCATATACTTAGTCTTACCCTCATTTACTGCTAAACCCATTTTTGCCGCTTCCTTCTCTATCCTAGCAAAGGTGGCCATGACATCACGTTGGGTCCTACCAATGATGTCAATATCGTCGGCGTATGCTAGTAGTTGCACCGATTTTTCGTAAATTGTGCCTCTGGTGTTGGCTCGGGAGTTTTGCACAATCCTCTCAAGAATCAAATTTAAAAAGTCACATGAGAGCGCATCGCCTTGCCTAAATCCTTTTTTGGTATCGAATGTGTCGGTGAGGTCGTTTCCGACCTTGATGGTGCAGCGAGAATTCTCAATCGTCATCCTACACAAACGGACGAGTTTGGGCGGTATACCAAAACTAGACATGGCTCTGTATAGTTCGTCTCTATAAATGCTGTCATATGCGGCTTTGAAATCGATGAATAGGTGGTGGGTATCGATTTGGACTTCTTGGGTTTTTTCCAGGATCTGCCGAAGTGTGAAAATTTGATCGATTGTGGACTTTCCTGGCCTAAAACCACATTGAATAGGGCCGATCAGGTTGTTGGTAAACGGTTTCAGGCGTTCACATATTACGGCAGATAGGATCAGATAGGCGATGTTGATAGGACTTATGCCTCTGTAGTTGGCGCAGTTCAGCGGGTCTCCTTTTTTGTGGATCGGGCAAACGATGCTGAGGTTCCATTCTTTAGGCATGCTTTCATCTGCCCAGTTTATGAGTTGGTGGATGTTACTTACCAAGTTATCTCCGCCAGCTTTAGAAAGCTCAGCGGGAAGGCCGTTATTTCCGGCGGCCTTATTAAGCTTGAGTTTAGATATTGCTATCCTCACTTCACTTAGGTCGGGTGGTTGGCAGTTTTCGCTGTCGTTGCCAATATTGAATGGTTCGTTCTGCCTGACAGCGGAATGTTGTTCGTCATCGCCGTTTAACAGTCTGCAGAGGTGGTTCTTCCATATCCTCAGCATCGACTGTGTATCAACTACGATATTTCCTTGTTCATCTGGTAAGGATTCTGTGCGAGCCTTGTATCCTTGGCTTTGACGTTTTACACTTTGGTAAAACTTGCGAACATCGTTCCTGGAGTGGCACGTCTTTTTATCCACGATCGCGCGCTTTTCTTGCTCTTTTTTCTTCTTTCTGAAAAGCCGATGTTCTTTCCTTCTTCTTTGCCTATAGAGCTCAACGGCAGCTCTCGTCTTCACCTGCAGCTTAGCCTGGTAGGCCTCGTTCTTGGCTGCGAGCATCTGTCGGCATTCCTCATCAAACCAGGGGTTTCTTGCTGGTGGCCGCAATTATGTCTCATCTTGCCTAAATTCTTTTTGGTGCCCAATATTTCGTCAAAATCGTTGCAGACCCTGATTTGGTGGTTCTACGAAAACTATACCTATCTCTGGTTCTATAACTACTGTCGTAAGTTGCTTAAAAATCTATGAAGAGGTGGAGGTATCGACTTGGACTTTTAGGGTTTTTTTGAAGTGTAAAGATTTGATCAGTTGTGGAATTCACTCTCCAAAAACGAAATGGATAAAAGCCGATCAGGTAATGGGTCTTTCATTAAGCGCTTCCTTTCTTTAAATTTACATAAAATAGAGAGTGTTTGGCATATCATCGACATTTTTTAGTCCTTTAAAATGCTTATCGATGCCGTTATGTATGGTATGTAACATCGTCGAAATCTCCGCCGTGGCTTCTCTGGGTATGGCGCATCCTAGTGGTCCAATTTTCCACTACTCCGTGGCGGCCAGTTATCCGATGTGCTAATACATACATAACCCCAATCTGTATACTCTTTGACTCAATACAAAATTTAGGCTTTCTGATTAAAAATCTGTATTCTCTATAAAAATTTAATTTTACTTGAATTACGGGAAACCATTTCTGTATATTTCCTTGAACGATATGAAAAAAGTTTCTTTAAGCTTTAGAAGGCCAGTTCCCAACAAATGTGTTTTATGTATAAGTTTCGATGCTTACAAAATTAGCAGATCTCTTTGTCTATCATTGGACAAGTTGGGTCATGATGTTATCATATGTTAAAGTGTCATTGATTTAAAAAATGGCGTCAAATTTCATTCAAATTTTTTTTCATCACTTCAACGTAGGTATGATGTAAAAAAATGATTAAAACTACAGCCCAGATCTCTTTCGACGGGTTGTCGCCTTGCCGATGCGAAAGGGCTTGTAGTAAGTCTATGAGGCATGTGGGAGGGGTAATCAACAGAGGGTCGGTTGCAAAGCCACCCCTTGTATGAGTGCAGCCACCCAGTTGCCTCTAGAAGACGAAACTAAGAGCAACCCAACCTTTTTCATAAGGTCCAGTGCAAGTTCCACTTTTTAGCCAAAGTGTCGAGGCAAAGTGCTGACGGCTGTATGGCCAGTAAGTGGCAAATAGTAACTGGTCGCAAACGGTCCCCTTCGATGCCCGGGCAAAGTCATACAACCGACTTTGCCCGGGCATCGAAGGGGAAGTGCCTTATCCTGGTAAGACGGCTCTGCCAGAATGGACAATCTTTTCCGGTCCTACTAGTGGGAACAAAATCAAAGAAAATAAAAAAATTAAATAATAACAAAAAGAAAGAAAAGATAACAAAACAAAAAGACCAGCTGAGGTAGGCACCTCATCAGAGGACGAATTGCTGGCCTCCAGTCAGGAGACAATCGTCCGTTCACCATGCGAAGAGAGTGCTCGACCGCAAAACAAACACTAACAACAAAAAGTAAGTCCGCAAGGAAAGCTACGAAGTACATGTACCAGATGGCCCTCTTCATTTTAGGCAAGATAGAGATAGAGTAAGAAAGCCGTGTGTTGCCTTCTATGCTTGTAGCAAAACCTTTGGAAACAAGTGGGGACTTCAACCAAATATGACCTTGTGGATGTACACAGCAGTAGTACGTCCAATTCTCACATACGGTTCACTAGTATGGTGTCCCGCATTGAGTAAAGGCTACAACCTTACAAAATTAAAAAAGCTGCAAAGAACATCCAGTATAGGCACCACGGGCGCGCTGAGGTCAGCGCCAACGGATGCTCTTGCTATGCTATTGCATATCTTGCCTCAAGACCTACACATTAAAGATACCGCTTTATGCAGCTCAGTAAGACTCAAGGAGTAAGGATACTGTAATGCAAGGCCGTATGGCCATAGTAATATCCTGGATTCATTACCAATTGGCGTGGCCACGTTTCCAACAGACTACATAACACCTATACTAAGCTTCAAGAAAGGCTTCCACGTAGGATTTTCTACCAGAGCTCAGTGGAAGAGAAACGAAGAAGTAGAGATTACGACACGGTCGTTTACAACGACGGATCTAAGATGAACTGTGGTGTGGGGTCCGGAGTCTACTCGGAAGCACTGAAAATATCAGTGTCATACCGCCTACCGGACTTTGTCAGCGTATTACAGGCGGAACTTCTGGCTATTCGAGAGACTTGCACGCTACTGGAGCGTGACACTATGGAAAAGCAAAATATTGCTATTCTCAAGGATAGCCAAGCGGCCATAAAGGCCATCAACTCGGCTACCATATCCTCCAAACTGGTTCAGGAATGCCGGAACGAACTTCCCCACCTTGGCAAACGCTTCAGGGTCACACTTCTCTGGGTTCCAGGGTACAGTGACATTGAAGGAAACGAGCGTGCAGACGAGATGACGGTTCACTCGCGGCAATCCCACTAGGTGCGGTTAAGGGACAAATACACTAATACTTCCCGAAAAAGGCCGACTCCAAATGGTGAAGGTTGCGTCATAACCTCACAGGCTGGATCTATAGACCGCCTGTATCACATCCACAACAATAATCATAATAAAGGTCACACGAGTTGTGGTTGTAAAAAGGCACACAAGTGCTACTTGGGTTCATGCCGAACCGCCACTTCTACCTACCTACCCTACAGCCCAGATAAATAAGGCTATACATTTCGGCCAACCCTGTTTAATAAAATTTACTAAAATCCTCAATTCCATTTTTTACAATTCCAATACCAACTTGTCCTGTTTAAATTTCCAATTTCTCCTTTCAGAAACAAGTGCCCCCACTGTTTAAAGTCCTCTTTTCTTCGATTTACCACTAATACTTAAAACATCTTTCGCCTCTGACCTACTGCTCTTGTGGCATGGAAATGTGTTGCAAAAACCAAACAACAAAATATGTTCTCCTAATAGACTACCTACCATGCCATACAAAGTGTTGTTCACTTTCACAAGACCTACTCCTTGTCTCTGGTAGATAGGATACTCTCCAGGTGGTTTGCCTGCCACAAAACCGCCTCTACTTTTGCCTCTACTCACCGCAAAGTCATCGTTCTCGGTGATACCCTTGAGGTGAAAAATTGATTTCTTTGAAATATCTATATAAAATATTTTACCAGCATGTCCTTGGGAGAAGAGAAACACTTAAAAGTTTCTCCAGTCATAATGGTAGGTAAGCACAAGCTTCTCAAAAATGCCGCCCAGCATCTGCATTTTTATATTCATTGACCCGCATATTTCATGGTAGAAGACGAAGAAAGGACGAAAACTCGAAATCAATTTTTGGCATGACATTGCAGTTCATGCAACATACCCAAGATGCAAGTATTTGGAAAATTGGAATTGCTGGGCATTCGAAAGTAGGTAATGAAATGATATTTGATAGTTTGAAATGTATGTCAGAATGGGTCTGTACACAGATACATTTATTCATGTGGGTATTCGTTTCTTCTTGCTGATGGATTTTCATGTGGAATTTAATTTACAGATATCTGAGTATCACTCTCTTCTGCGAGACTTTAGAGATGACAATTTAATTAATTCGATGTTGTAACCAATTCTGATGCCCATTAAATTGAAATTGAAATATGAGGTGTGCATTGTGCATTGTGCAACCCGTCATATACTTTATTGAAATATTTTGTGTTGAATATGAGTGTTTTGTTCTGATATATTTGGAGAACAATGGGAAGATGTGTCCTCAAAATTAGGCACATAGTCCCTTTTCGATAAGGCAGCCGCAGAGTTGTCAAGATGGAATCCACGGTGCCGTAAACAGTCAAAGTAAGGATGGACAAATTGAGAATGTTTAGTGAGTTGCTTCGACATATTCGGACAGTAGGTCATGATGTCAGATATGATGGTGGAAGACCAGAAAGGCCAAGGGCAGCGCTCAGTCTCTTAGAGGATACCCATTACCAATTTTTCTATGGGTTTCTAATAAATTGGAGCTGGCCCTCCAGGTTGGGGGTTGTTCTTTATTAACTCCTCACTCGAACAAACAATATTGTTAATTATTACCAAGCAACCAAGAGCCTCGGAAAGGACTGAATTTTTTATTGAAGACCATGCTAAACGAAAAGAGGAAAACCACATTTGTATCTGCATATGTGCAGCCGAATAAATAGCAGAAGCCCTAAGCAGGTATGGCACCTTGACGACCTCAAGCAAAGAATCCATAGAGCTACTAATGGACACCCATTTCCCAGGTAGCTCACAGGAATCTTTTCAAGATGACATCAATAGAACTAATCTATTGACCGGCAGCTTACAAGATCTTATCACAAAAGGTAAAATACTTTGGGCAATACATAGCTTCAAACCCTTTAAATCCGCGGGACCCGACGGCATTATACCAGCCGAGCTGCAGCGTACTTTGGATCTTATCCTACCCTGGTTGGTAGCTATCCTTAGGGGCTGCATCGAATTTATATTCCCAAGGCTTGGAGAGAAGTCAATATTGTCTTCATATCCAAATCTGGTAAAAGTTCTCATGTCAATCTGAAAGACCTAAGACCTATAAGCTTATCATCATTCTTCCTGAAAACTCTGGAAAGACTGGTTTATATTCAACTTCGCAGTACCATTGATGTAAATCAGCTATCTACATCCCAACATGCGTACTGTAAGGGAAAATTTATAGAAACAGCCCTGCACACATTAGTGCGTATTATTGAAAAGTCGTTATGCTGCAAGGAGTGTACTATGGTTGCCCAGGAACATCGAAGGCGCTTTTAACAACGTTAATTCGGGAGCGATCATTAAGGCGCTAACATGTCTGAAAGTCGATCACTCACTTGGAATGCTGATTAATTTGCTATTAAATAGCCGGACTATCAACACAACTCTGGGTGATGCTTCGACCAGAAGACATGTCAGTAGAGGGACCCCGCAAGGTGGGGTCCTGTGCCCTCTTCTCTGGAACCTTGTGGTAAACGAGCTTTTACTTATCCTGGAAGCAGAGGCATGCCACGTGATTGCCTACGCGGATGACGTCGCTATCGCTGTTTCAGAGAAACACCTGAATATACTCAAAGAGCTTCTCCAAAACGCACTACATAAACTTTCCAAATGGGTGGTCAGCTGTGGACTGGGTGTCAACCCACATAAGACTAAACTGGTCCTATTCACTAGGAAATATAAAATTCCTCACATTGACCCCCCGTCACTAAACGGAACCGAACTAGTCTTCTGAGACAAAGCAAAATATCTGGAACTTGTTATGAACAGGAAGCTTAACTGGAAGCTAACCATAACAGAAAGAGTTAAGAAAGCGACGGTAGCACTTTATTCCTACAAGAAAGCCATAGGCTTGAAATGGGGAGTTAAACCTCGTATCACGCATTGGCTCTATATATCGGTTATAAGACTGATACTTCTTTATGGAGTAGTAGTATGGGAGACAGCACTAGAAATAGCTATAAACAGCAAAAAACTAGCCAAAGTGCAGAGAACTGCGTGTCTGTGCATTGGTGGAGCACTCCGTACGACACCCTCAGCGGCATTAGACTTTTTTTTCACCTACTACCCCTAGATATTTCGGCAAACAAATGGCAGCTAACTCAGCCATACGTCTTAAAGCCATCCAACAGTGGTCAAATATTAAATATGGCCACTCAAAAATTCTAAACGAATATAAAAATGTTCCTGAAAACACCGATTACACATTGACCAGATTAAACTTTGATACGAGTTTCCGGGTCACATGTCATGGGAGAGCAACGAACCTGTGCTAAATGACTCGATCCACTTCTACACCGATGGTTCCAAAACAAATGACGGAGTGGGTACTGGTGTCTTCTCCGACAGGCTAAATCTCAGCCTATCTTTCCGTCTTTCTGATCATTGCAGCGTGTTCCAGGCGGAACTCATGGCGATCAAAGAAGCCTTATCCTGGTTGAAAGAGAATGTAATATCTGCCAAGGATATTAGCATTTTCTCGGACAGCCAAGCGGCAATGAAATCCCTGGAATCAGTTTCAACAAATTCAAAGACAACCCTAGATTGCCGATCATCTCTAAAGGAGATGTCAAAGCATTTTAACATTCACCTATGCTGGGTGCCTAGGCAAAGTGACATTCCAGGGAACTGTAAGGCTGATGAACTCGCCAGAAATAGAACCAAATTACCAGTTGTACCGGACACGGGTGCACTAGGTATTCCTATCGCTACATGCAAAAGCTTATTAGCGCAACATGCTACCAGCAAATCAAACCTCAGATGGAGTCTTGGCACTACGTGTCAAACAACCAAGCTAGATTTTAAAAAGACCAAAGGGACTGATTTCGCTCGATAGACCGCATATTTGCGATACCATAGGTGTAATCACGGGACACTGCAAGGGTAGGCACGCAGAAAGGCTAGGCCCCTTCTCAAACGACTTCTGTAGGAGCTGCATGGACGAGGAGGAGGAGGACACAATACTTCTCCTTTGTAACTGCCCGGCCCTATCAAACAAAAGGAAGCTACATCTCGGAGCTTACTATTTTCAAAATCTCAGTGATTTGGCAAAAACGGAAGTGAAAAGCCTCCTCCGCTTCATTAAAAGCTCAAAATGGTTTTCCCACGAATAGTAAGGAGATTGGACAAGATCCATGTGGTATCACAACGGACCAAAGTGGTCTAAGTGTGCTGGCGAAAACCGGCAGCCACTCAAACCTAACCTAAGCAGACATTACGGCCTCCCATGAAATAAGATGAGATCCGCGGGTGAATGACAAATTGTGACATCTACTACGGCCCGTATTATTGTTGGCAAGACGTCTTATAGTTTAAAGACATTAGCGAAAACATTGAAGCAATACGCATCAAAGCCAAATCAACTGAGAAGTAAGAATATGACATTGCTAAGAACTATTTCTTCAACCTCCAGGATAAAACTTATATGGAGAATTTGAGGCAGAGGTAGGAAGATAAGCATCTTTAGCACGCCTGCAACAAAAGCCAAGGTAAGAATGCGGATATCAAGCACGTCATAACAATTCAGAAATACTGTGAAATATGTCGAAAGACTGCATTCGCAAGTGACCGCCAAGTTCTTTGTAGAACGCGTATTCCTTCACCTCTCGATCTAGGGTCGAAGAATAATAAAAATGATGTCAAAAAGCCATTAGATCAGCTGACGTGCTAGGATTCTCGAACTCACGAGATTCCTATGTTGAAGACTGCCGATGTAGATGCTCTCAGCCAAGAACGAGCTGCAAGTGAAGACTAGAGCTGACATTGACCCCAATAGGCAAAGAAGAAGGGAAGATCAATGGCTTTTCAGAAAGAAGAAACACACGCGGTTGAAGACATATAGAGTTGCCCACCACCTATTCATCGATTTCAAAGCCGCATACGACAGTATTTATCGAGACTAGATATACAGAGTCATGTGTAGTTTTGATATACCACCCACAAGTTCATCTGTGCAGGATGACGATTGAGAATTATCGCTGCTTCATCAGGATAGAAAACGTCCTCAGCGACACATTTGATACCAACAAAGGATTTAGGCTAGAATTTGCACGGTCATGTGACTTCTTTAATCGCGTTCTGGGGAGGATTCTGTAAAATTCAACAACCAACACAGGAGGCACAATCTTCCATAAATCGGTGCAACTACCTGCATACGCCGGCGATATTGACATCATTAGTCGGGATGTATTAGCCAGGATTACTACTATAGGGAAGGAAACGCTAAAAATGAAATGAAAGAAAGGACACACAAGATCGACGAATTTTACAGGACGTCGCCATTGACAGTTTTAAATTTGAGGTTGTACGGGACTTTGTCTACCTAGGCTACGCTATTTACTCTGACAATGACAATCTGGAAATGATTGACGAAACAAATCTAAAATTACGAGACAGTTTGAAGCAAAGTCTGGTCTTCCTCAGGGAAGCCACTTGGGATCTTTGTTGTTTGCATTATTTGTGAAGGATATAGATTCGAGGATATCTTTCTGTAAGTGTCTGCGGTTTGCAGATGACTGAAAGAAGATTGCCAAAAGTTACAGGTTGACAAAGCCGCCATTACAGATTCGTGTAGTTGTAATAACTTGCAATTGAACTTGGGGAAATGTAGGTTAGGTTAGGTTAGGTTAGGTGGCTGCACGCGGAACGCGTTGTTGAACGCGTAGTTGAACCAATCCGAGCTACAAATAAAACGGCGGAGGATCCTGATGTCAATGTTAATCAGGTCACCTAGGTTGTCGAAGAAGTAGTCTCCCAGGTGGAGTGGGTGGTGGTGTTGGAGAGCGCTGGACATGAACAAAGAAGATGAGTGATACTTTCCTCCTCCTCGTCCATGCAGCTTCTGCAGAAGTCGTTGCTATAAAGGCCAAGTCTTTTAGTAGTAGGCCTATGGGGCAGTGTCCTGTAAGGACACCAATGATGGTGCTGGTAGTGGATCTGTTCGGCATTATTAAACTGAGGGAGCGTTTCTGGCTATATATGGGCCAGATTTGCCGGGATATAAGACACGTTGAGCCGTTTGTCCATCTAGCTTTTTTGATCGCATCTAGTTTAAGTGTTGATTTACAAGTAGCGGGGGGCATGCCTAACGTTTCTACATGTGGTAGAATATCAAGCGTGGTACCCCTTCTGGCAAGCTCGTCCGCCCTACAATTCCCTGGGATATCACTGTGCCTCGGCACCCAAAATAGGTGAATGGTAAATAGCTCTGCCATCTCGTTAAGAGACAGTCGGCATTCGTGGGCTGATTTTGAAGTGAATGCGGTAGATCTCAAGGATTTGATTTGATATTACATTACACCTCAGCCAGGACAGGGCTTCTTTGATTTCCATGATTTCCGCCTGGAAAACGCTACAATGATTGGGAAGGCGAAAGGGTATGCTCAGGTTAAGCATCTCGGAGAAGACACCTCCACCTTCCCCCGCTTCAGTTTTAGACCCATCTGTGTAGATGTGAATCGAGTTGTCCAATCTAACCGAGTCTTGTTCCCAGTCGAGTCGGCTGAAAAACCCTATAAAACGAGTGGTGGGTGCACGACTGGGTCGTACGCAACTTTCTCTTTCACAGCAAGTTGGGCGTTAGATCAAATCATAAGCATTTTGATTATTGATGCTAAAATGATATTAATAATGTCGAAATGTATTTATACGAATGTTTAATCCGAAATTTGAAGGAATCGATGTCAATGTGAATAATAATGATTTTCGCTTATTGGCCAAAACTGAAAATTCCGTTTAGTGATAGTCGGGCTAAAACTTATTATGTGGAATTGCTTCAAGCTGTAATAGTAGTATATATATTAAATTTCATTCAATTTGACATAATAGTTTGCGAGAAATTAACAATTTTCTTTATATGGCCTAAATGACCAAATCCGTTATATGGATTTTCTCGAAAAAACTGGGTATGCAGTTTTGCTGGAACTAATATGGTTATAGTATATATAAAGTTTAATCAAAATCGTTAGAGCCGTTTTCGAGAAAATTGAGGTTATGTGTAATTTTTGTATGGCAGGTACCAGTTTTAACATGGCTAAAAGCAAACAAAAAAAATGGCCTAGAATAATGACCAAAACAAGCTTGGATACGAAGTTTGAAGAAAATCGGTCAAGCCGTTTAGGCTGCGGAGACCGTCACGGACAGACGGACCGACGGACCGACGGACGGAATTCCAAAAACCACTTTTTTAGGCTCCGCTATCATCGTAATGTTAGAATCAATCAAAATCTCGAGGTCGAAAATTTTCACGAAAACAATATCTTTCTCTTTGTAAGAGAAAGTTAAAAATCGACTTAAGCGGTTATGGCTTGTGGCCACTGTTGTTATAATTGCTCATAGGTTTTTTAACTTTCTCTTACAAAGAGAAAGATATTGTTTTCGTGAAAATTTTCGACCTCGAGATTTTGATTGATTCTAACATTACGATGATAGCGGAGCCTAAAAAAGTGGTTTTTGGAATTCCGTCCGTCGGTCCGTCTGTCCGTAATGGTCTCCCCAGCCTAAACGGCTAGACCGATTTTCTTCAAACTTCGTATCCAAGTTTGTTTTAGTCATAATTCTAGGCCATTTTTTTTGTTTGCTTTTAGCCATGTTAATAACGGTACCTGCCATACAAAAATTACACATAACCTCAATTTTCTCGAAAACGGCTCAAACGATTTTGATTAAACTTTATATATACTATAAGCATATTAGTTCCAACAAAACTGCATACCCAGTTTTTGCGAGAAAATCCATATAACGGATTTTGTCATTTAGGCCATATAAAGAAAATTGTTAATTTCTCGCAAACTGCTATGCCAAATTGAATGAAATTTTATATGTATACTACTATTATAGTTTGAAACAATTCCACATAATTCGTTTTAGCCCAACTATCACTAAATGGAATTTTAAGTTTTGGCTAATAACGGAAAATCATTATTATTCACATAGACACCGATTCCTTCAAATTTCGGAGTAAAAGTTCACATTTCGACATTTTTTATATCATTTTTAGCATCAATAATCAAAATGCGTACTTTCTCTTTGATCTAACGCCCAACTCGCTGTGAAAGAGAAAATTGCGTACGACCCAGTCATGCACCCACCACTCGTTTTTTAATTTTGCTTATAACAATTTACGAATGTTATTAATTAAAACTTAAGTTTTTCTCTTAGGCTAATTGATTATATTTTTTCTTCCCATTTTTTTTAATTTTGTACTTTTTTATTTATTTTTGGGTAAATTTTTAATTTCACTTTTTTCTTTTCCCTTAAGAGTTTTTTTTTAATATTAATTAAAATTAACAAATTTTTATTTTATTACTAGCTAACCCGGCAAACGTTGTTTTGCCACCCTTAACATTTAGGGGGATGAAAAATAGATGTTGTCCGATTCTCAGGCCTATCGGATATGTACACAAAATTTCACGAAAATCGGTCGAGCCATTTCGGAGGAGTACAATGACCAACACCGCGACATGAGAATTTTATATACAAGGTGGCGCAAAAATAACCTTCCGATGTATTTTCTGATAGGAGGATTACTTTTGCGCCACCTTGTACCTAACATTCTTTATTAAGCATTTTAAAAAAAGAATTTATGAATAAGGTTAAGATACATTTTAAGCATTGCATAATTGTTTACACTTCTCAGAAAGGGCCATTAATATATTTGAGTCAGCTTTCAGTTGTTAAAAATCACTATTGTTTCAACATCATATTATACAATGTGGCGCAAAAATAACCTTCCGATGTATTTTCTGATAGGAGGATTACTTTTGCGCCACCTTGTATAAGATAAAATATTTTTTATTAATATATTTTCTCTTACTTTTAGAGTATTTTTATATAATTATTATATAGTCTTCAAATTGTAAAACATAATGTTAATCTTTTATTGAAAAATCATTTGTATACCTCATTCCATAAGATATTCCATACGCGTATATTTGTCTGTCGGAAAATTTTAAATTAAGCATAAAATAATTTGGCATTTAAGCTCTTACTTAATGCCTCTAGTATACGTGCACATTTTTTTTTAAATGCGCCCAATACCACGTGTTCAGGCGGTAACCCTATTCATAATAATCTATCTCAATATCCTAACTCAAATTAAAATAATCTACTACCTACCATAAGCACTATATACTTGACCGACGACACAGTCCATTTCGCGCTCTCGAACAGTTAATACGTCTTTCTTTTGATACCATTATATTATGCATATTAATAGTAATTAATAAGTTATTTAAATTCAATAAATGAATAAAGTGAATTTAAAACTATATAATTGTGTCGCTTATCATTTAAGATTGTTCACATTGCAGAGAGAAAACCAGCGGTTCCTTCGTGCGTGCACATTTTTTGGTCCTTCGAGCCGGATTTCTGCATAGAACTCAGTGATATATTTATTAATAACTATTGCGGTTTCTGAAAGAAAAAAATATAAACAACAAAACAATATTTCTCTTTTATCAGTGGAGCAAAGGGACCAGTGGTCAACATTCGGTTTACCTACTGTATTATCGGTGGTGTGCGGTATTGTCTGGCTGGTGACAGGTAAATGCAACTGTAATCAAACACAAGGAAAACATGTTACACAGAGCTTTATGTTAGTCTCCAATGAGGATCTCGATAAGCGACTTTTAACATTTTGGGAAGTAGACTATAGTCTTGATAACAAAAAATCGTTATCAATGGAAGAAGCATCTTGTGAACAACACTTTATTCAAAACACGACCCGTGACTCGGATGGTAGATTTATAGTATCACTTCCTTTCAACGAAATGATCCATCTGTTGGGATGCTCCAAGGAACATGCCTTAAAACGTAATGCATTTACATTATTTACAAATGTGTTAACAGTTGGATTTTCATAGCGTGGAAGATTTGTTAGAGGAACGCATTTAAAGTGTCACGTGTGAAAGAGACAAGTGTATTATTCTCGTGTGCTAATTTTTACAACATACCGGTGAAAACGAACGTTATTATTACATGTAAGTACAAGTACATGTAAGTACATATCATTCTTATATAACCATGGATCCGCTACCTAATCTCCGTCAACAACGTGGCCAGATCTTACGAAAGCTTACAATATTAATGAATACACTCGCGCAAGCAGACAAAGACTCTCGTTCTATTTCCTTAGAAGAAATTCAAGTCCACTTAGAACAAGTCGCGGACAATAAGGCAAAATATGAAGATATTCAAGTTAAAATTGTAAGCACAATTGACAATCCAACGGTCTCAGATGATTTTACCCACGAAGAAAACTTTGAGGCTAAGTTTTTGAATTAAAATTGAATTTATTAACCCGATTAAACGCATTTAATTCGGTATATCCCTCGTCCCCATCTCACCGATCACCTTCCGCGGATTGCAATAGCACGTTAATCGACTCGAATAATCAGTTTTCTCGTATAGTAGAACAACAAAATAAGATTCTCGAAAAGTTCAACGACTCGGTTTTACATATGGCAAATAATTCTCCATCGGACTTAGAGCATAAATTACCCGCGCTACATATTCCCAGCTTCAGCGGTAAATCTGAAGACTGGGTCTCGTTTCACGTTAGTTTGGGTCACGAATATCGTCATAGTTCATGATAATTTTAATCAGCAGCATTGATGTCGTTTTAAGAAAATCGACGTTAGGCCTATAATTGTGTAAAAAAAACTCTAAAATCGAAGCTTGAAAAGCGTTATGTACGTTTGGGCGGAGCGACGGACGGAATCATAAGAACTATTTGTTTGGGTTCGAACAATGTGCTCTGTGTTTTTAATTTCTATTGCTTAAAATTATTTAAACCCATTATAAAATGAATTAATAATTAATTAATTAATTTAAAATGAATATGAGAGGTTATCGAACATAAAGAAGTTTCAGTATTTAAAGACACTTGTTAAGGACAACGCGGAAGGTTTATTGAAACATACATTAGTTACTGATGCGAACTACAAAGAAGCGTGGGAGAAACTAAAACAGCGCTTTAGTAAGAAAATTCCAATCGTCACAAAACAAATTCAACGCTTCTTAGATCAACCAGTTATCAAGGAACCCAATAACGCGATTGTAATCCGACGCTTGTACGATACTTCCGACGAAGTCGTTAGGGCGCTGAAATCATTGAAGGCAGAAGGACGCGATCCGTGGTTGGTCCACATTGCATGACAAAAACTCAACAGCGACACGAAGCGTCTCTGGGCTCATGAAAACGGAGACAAGGATTACGACTGGAAATCTTTCTTCGAATTTTTGGAAAAACATTGTATTACTTTAGAATCTTGTCAACAAGTTATCAGTAAAAGGATTTTTTCTAGTAACCATTCCAGTGCTCAAGGCAGTAGTCAGAGACCTGCATTTTCTAAAACATTGCTAACACACCCAGATAAATGTAAACTTGGATGCACGGAATCTCACGGAATATTTCATTGTTCAAGGTTCTTATCCTCGACGGTCGACGAACGCATTCAATACATTAAGAAACTTAACTTGTGTCTCAATTGTCTCAGGGAGGGACATGGTGTAAGCATATGTAGGTCGCGAACTTGCAAGTATTGCAGTAAGAAAAATAGTAGTCTTTTATGCTTTTCGCAAAAACTTACACCCTCTTCAAAATCAAGCACATCTGTAAGCAACAGCTCTCCTGTGAGTACCATAAAGGATGATGACTCCAATGCTATCACAGCTACTAGTAAGCTTTCTACTGTTTCTCGAGCTCACGTATTTCTATCCACGGCGATTGTTCTAGCCTTACTGGACTCTGCCTCGCAATCTAACTTCGCAACTAAGTCACTTATCACGAAATTAGGGTTACCCACCAAAGATATCACGTTCTCGATACAAGGAATTGGCCAGTGTTCGCAGCCCATTCCTAAGAAATCTGACATATTAGTCCAGTCGCGTTCAATCAGTTTCTCATAGAATTTCTCGTTATAGACCACATAACTAGTAAGGTACCTCAATTTGAAGTAAACATCAAGCAGCTAGACATTCCAAACAACCTCGCTCTAGCAGATCCATTTTTAACGTTCCAAATACCATCGACTTACTAATAGGTGCGGAATACTTCTATATGACCCTAAAACCTGAACGCTTAGATCTTGAAGTCGACAATCCCATCTTACAAAACTCGTTCTTTGGCTGGCTGGTGACAGGTAAATGCAACTTTAATCAAACACAAGGAAAACATGTTACACAGAGCTGTATGTTAGTCTCCAATGAGGATCTTGATAAGCGACTTTTAACATTTTGGGAAGTAGACTATAGTCTTGATAACAAAAAATCGTTATCAATGGAAGCAGCATCTTGTGAACATCACTTTATTCAAAACACGACCCGTGACTCGGTTGATAGATTTATAGTATCACTTCCTTTCAACGAAAGGATCCATCTGTTGGGATGCTCCAAGGAACATGCCTCAAAACGTTTACATAATATGGAGGCAATATTGGCTCGCGACTTGAATCTTTAAGGGGAATACAATAAATTTATTCACGAATATATCACTCTCGGACATATGACGTCAATAGGAACTCTTCAGGACAATATTGAAGAAAGCTGTTACTATTTACCGCATCACGGAGTGTGGAAGTTATCTAGCTCCACAACCAAACGAAGGGTGGTTTTTGATGGTTCTTCGAAAACTACAACAGGAATTTCGTTAAACGAGACTTTGATGGTAGGTCGCCATTGTCAAGATCTTCTCTTCAGTATTATCATTCGCTTTCGAACCAAAAAATGTGCACGCACGAAGGAACCGCTGGTTTTCTCTCCGCAATGTGAACAATCTTAAATGATAAGCGACACAATTATATAGTTTTAAATTCACTTTATTCATTTATTAAACTTAAATAACTTATTAATTACTATTAATATGCATAATATAATGGTATCAAAAGAAAGACGTAGTAACTGTTCGAGAGCGCGAAATGGACATATTTGTTTTAGAAAATCGTCGTTTTTTGGTCAAACCATAAGAAATTTCGAAAAGTGTCTGAACAAGATGTTTGCATATGAAATTTTTTATATAGCATCTGTATAAAGTTTTAACCCACGCCTACTCTTTAGGGATATTCATTTTAAGGATGCAATGGGATAGGGTACTAAGCGATTCGCACAGTGGACGGTAGCCTTCTCATATGCTATTTTGATGGTGTTAAATATATAAAAATCCGTCAAAAAACAATATTTTTTTGCAAAACATTCTGAATGAGAACAGTTTTTTATCAAAGCTTTATCTGAGCTACATATATGTGTCAGATCAACATATCCCCTTTATGCAATACTCGTCTACTTGAAATATCTCCTTCCACCTTAAACAAAAAAACAAATTTTTTTAAAAATTCATATTCGTTAAGCTGTTATTATTTCATTTTGACAAAAAAAATCTCAAAACAACAACAGCGAATCGTTTAACTTCGCCTACCATCCAAGAGTTCCACTCATCCAATGCAGAGCAAAATTTTAAGGCTGCATTCCGAAAACCTCTCACACTGCTATATTGAATGAATCCGCAATTCCGATTTTAATAATTGATGGTGTGAAAAATCAATATCATTTTAACAGTGTAATGGGACAGTGACTCATTATACATAAAATTACGTAATTTTAATATCATTTTTCAGAATGTTTTCACGCTATTAAGCAGTCACCACCCTTGGAGATACAACCTTCATTTCATAAGGATATAGTAAATGGAACTTCAACATTCTGCCAGAAAGCATTAATTGTCTTCCATTTTTCCATGCCATGCATAATTAATATTATACTCGAATGTAACCACTAGGATGTTTTTAACCAGCGCAAAGAAAAACTATAATCTGACTTAAGACCGATTTTATCGCACTGCAAAAGGATTCGGATATTTACATTGTTGTAATGGATTATTGTCACCACATGCAGATATTACCAATGGACAGGCTTATGGATGTGCGCAGTATTTTTTAATGCTTCGAAGGTTTATTTTTGCAGAGAAAGGAATCACTTCGAAACATTACCGGGGCTCCCGGGCGGTTTGTTACAAGGAGCTGGGAATTTTGTTTCCTTAATTTTTAAATTTGTAAAGGATGTCCCATAATATTAACGCAAAATTTGAATTTTACGCCATATAATAGTACTGAGCTGCCAACGGAAAAAGAGAAAACAATGTGATAGCTGACAGTTGGGGGTTAGTAAAAATGGAGCGCTATATTAACAAACAACCCATTTTCATTTTTGAGGAATATTTTAAAAATAATGAAGGTTTGTCAGCTACAGTCCACAATATTCTTAAAAAGTATTGCTGTCATAGTGTTTTAAAACCATCAGTTGATAATAATGATATGATAATCTTAGATACTCTGAGAGTTCTGTCAGAAGTCGTTCAACAGGAGAAATCGAAGCAGTTTGCGAGAGTATTGCCGACTGTCCAGGAACTTCAATTCGGCACCGTAGTTAAGAATTTGGCAATTCGAGAAGCTTTCAACAGAGAATTCTCACGAAAGACTTGAAACGTTATGCTTATAAAATTCAATTGACTCAAGAACTGAAGACTACTGACCATGCAGCGCGAGGAGAGTACGTTGAATGGATTTTGAAACAACAACAATAAGATGCTGTTTTTTTCTTACAAAATCATCTTTGTTAATCGTGAAATTATCACATTTAGTGTTCACAAAACCCAAGATCTAACTTTTACCGAATTAAAGAAATTATATCCACCCTTCGGGTTAGGGGCCAGAATATACCCGAGGTAAGGCATGCCTGTCGTATAAGGCGATTAAAATCCACTCCCCGTATACCGAGTGTAAAGCGTATACAAACAACAACGAGTGGTGGGTGCACGACTGGGTCGTACGCAACTTTCTCTTTCACAGCGAGTTAGGCGTTAGATCAAATAGTACGCATTTTGATTAATGATATATATTATGTCGAAATGAGTTTATACGAACGTTTACTCCGATATTTGAAGAAATCGATGTCAATGTGAATAATAATGATTTTCCGTTATTTGCCAAAACTGAAAATTCCGTTTAGTGATAGTTGGGCTAAAACTAATTATGTGGAATTGCTTCAAGCTGTAATAGTAGTATATATATTGAATTTCATTCAATTTGACATAAAAGTTTGCGAGCAATTATCAATTTTCCTTATATGGCCTATATGACAAAATCCGTTATATGGATTTTCTCGAAAAAACTGGGTATGCAGTTTTGTTGAAGCTAATATGGTTATAGTATATATAAAGTTTAATCAAAATCGTTAGAGCCGTTTTCGAGAAAATTGAGGTTATGTGTAATTTTTATATGGCAGGTACCATTATTAACATGGCTAAACGCAAACAAAAAAAATGGCCTAGAATTATGACTAAAACTAGCTTGTATACGAAGTTTGAAGAAAATCGGTCTAGCCGTTTAGGCTGGGGAGACCATCACGGACAGACGGACCGACGGACTGACGGACGGAATTCCAAAAACCACTTTTTTAGGCTCCGCTATCATCGTAATGTTAGAATCAATCAAAATCTCGAGGTCGAAAATTTTCACGAAAACAATATCTTTCTCTTTGTAAGAGAAAGTTAAAAATGCAATGAGTACAACGAAAAGATTTAATACCCCAGGTGGCAATTCAATTTCACTGGAAAATGCACCCTCTACGGAGGTCGGCTCTACGGATTCTGGGGAGAGCCAATTATTGCAAATGTGTAACCCTTTCGGGAAAAGTTCAAATGTAACGAGGTCACCTACATCTGAATCTCAAAAAAATATGTGTGTCTCAAGGAGCTCGACAACACCAGAAGTGTCAGCCCACGAAAAACGAGACTCAATGAAAAATAAGAGCCTAAAGGAAGAAAACGACGTTCTTCGAACAAGGCTTAACAATGTCGAACTGCTCTGCGAAGAGCTTCGTAAAGAAATTCTCCATCTAAAGGAAGAAACTATGACTCTGAAGAGTTCATTTAAAATACCTAATCCAAGTTAAAACGGCCCCGTGAATTCGGAATACCACACGGATGAAGAAGAACTCAGTCGCGAAACTGACTGAATCTTAAAGAAAAGACCAGTAAAAAAGAGGAAAGCTGTATCCTCTCCTGAAATAATAGACCGCGACAAAGAAATTATTAATAAAGCGAAACAGCTAAAACAACGCCCCCCACCGCCAATTAATGTGATCGGTATTGACGACTTTAACAAGTTGCATACCTTGATAAAATCGTTGCCATTATCGGGCCACCAAGTAACTTCGCTAGGAAAAAATACATGGAAAGTCTGCGTTAAAGACCCTGAAAGTTACCGTCTATTATCACGCAAGCTTAATACCGATAAAATAGAATGGTATTCTTTTGAAAATAAATCTGAAAGGCCTTTACGCGTTGTAGCTAGAGGGTTACATGCGTCGTGCTTAAAGGATGACATTGTAAATGATCTGAAAAACAGGCAATATAAAGTCATAGATGCCGTTAACATTGTCAAGCGAGAACAAAAGCAAAAGGATGGCGAAGGAAATGTAATAAAACGCGGTCTTCCTTTATTTATACTCACTTTCGATAGAACAGAAAGTCTGAACAAAATTTAAGAAATAAAAACAATACTTAATATTGTTGTAAAATAGAGCCTATGCGTAAGGATTCCAAACATACGCAAAGCTATTGTATGCACATCTTTTGCAAAATTCTTTCCAACTCCTACCTACCCACCTGGAGCAGTGAAATAACCTGCGGAAATAAGTCCCATGGGGCTTTATTCCAAAATAGAAGTAATAGCCCCCACGGAGCTTATTTCCTTATCGAAATGGAACTAAACCCCGCCAAAAAAGCATTAACACCCGCGGGGGTTATTGCCATTTGAAATTGGAAATTCGTACTCAAACAATTTCGCACCCATCATAAATACAACAGTGAGCCTACCCAGGAGGGTTCACGCTTTGCATAAATGCAATTTTTACTTTGGCGGTATGCAAAGCCCCCCTGCTTGGGCTCACTGTTGGATTCGGGTTGCTGGTTGATTGTAACGGTTCCGCCATCTAACGTTTTTTTTTTCAACTAGTGCTTATTTCGTAAATGGTAACACTTACCTCATGTCTGATCTGACAGATAATTAGTTTTATCCTTCCGCTGAACGAATATGGTTGTGTATACGCTTGAACAATGCTGGCAAATATTGCGACATTACTTTCAAAATCATGGTAATATTGCAGAATGTGTGCTCCGTATGTTCGTTATCTTGTGAAAAAAGTGAAAGAAACTGGCATCCTCATCGATAAACCAAAGCGTGAAAAGTCAAAAACAGTGCGTACACCCGAGAATATTGCTGCTGTGGCAGAAAGTGTGCGTGAAGCGCCATCAACATCAATTCACCGTCGTTCTCAATAATTGAACATTTCGGAGACAGCATTGAGACGAATTTTGCATAAAGACCTTTTTTTTTTATATAATACACTATCTGATCTGTGTCGTAGCGAGCTTATTACAAGCAGCATCTACGAGCAGAGATTTGCCACAGCATATAATATGCATCCACAGGCTCATCATTTAGTGTATTTGTTAGTGGGACATAACAGAACATAGAAGTTATTAAGTTTGACAACACTCAAAAAATCAGTAAACGATGAAATTACAATTTAGCTATATAACAATTTTACATACACTTATTACGACTCTAGCATACAATTTCGCAGAGTATTTTTTAAACTAAAGGGTGATCCATTTCGAGGTTCCCTACTTTTTTAAAGAAAAAAACACAGAAAATTCAAATTTAATGGAGAATGTTTATTATCATTTGAAAGAACATTCTTTGGCATTTATTTTTTGAAGATTATGTCTATCAAATGTTGGCCGTTGCTACGTCGCAGATGGTTCATCCGTTGAGTCCAATTTTCGATCACTCGTTCGAGCATTTCGACTGGTAACTGGCGAATGACACGCGTGATGTTTTCCTCCAAGGCCTGAATCGAAGCGGGTTTGTTGGCATAAGGTTCTTTTGACTTTACATATCCCCACAGGAAAAAGTCTAACGGTGTGATATCACACGATCTTGGTGGCCAATCGACCGGCCCAAAACGTGAAATTATGTGCTCACCGCCCATAGAGCGAAGCGATGTAGCTTGGGAAGGTCGAGCGGCTTCAGTTGTTGCACAAGCTGTATTTTGTACGCTTTCAATTTAAGATCTTGACGTAAAATGCGCCAAGTCGTTCCATACGTCAGTCCGAGTTGCTGCGAACGGCGCCGAATCGACTCTCTACGGTCTTCGTGTACACTCTCAGCTACGGCCGCTATATTTTCTTCACAGCGTGCTGGACGTGGTCTATTCGGTCGAATATTATCCAATAATGAATGCTGGGTCTCAAAATGGGTGATGGTGTTGCGAATAGTACGCTCAGTAGGCCGATTATGTTGACCATAAGTTGAGCGAAGTGCACGAAACACATTCCTCACAGAACGTGAATTTTCATAATAAAGTTGAACAATTTGTAAACGTTGTTCACGCGTAAGTCTTTCCATTATGAAATGCCAAACAATACTAAACAAAAATAACATGACAGCATGACACGACTCACACGTGATCTGTCAAAAAAGGCTATTGAAAAACGTATCTTTACTTGGATCACCCGTTACTAAGAACTCATGATTAAAGAGTTCCGAGTCAAGTATACTGGCGTTAAGCCACGTTTCTGTCAAGGAGAATATATCATGAGAAAAGGCTTGGAGCTCTATTACACGGCGCATGTATTTGACGCGCATGTTTGGTTATTTTCTTTTGAACTGTCATTCCATAATGCGCGCATTATTACACGAAGCCTTTTTCTCACTCTCAGTCTTGCATGTTTTTTGACAGCTATCTTTCATTTTATCTTTGGTGCTTAGTATAAAAACAATTAAAAACAACAATTCCACATCACGGAACTCCTTGGAAAATTGACTCCGCAGTGTTTGCAATTTTTTCTTGATTGCATCAATCGTTATGTTTGGTTCAAAATCTTTTAATGAATCCAAAACAATTCCGTAAACATCATTTTTTTTACTCTATCTATATAATTAGGGTGGCGGGGATCATATAATTTCATAATTTAAAATTAGTTCGCTGGTTATTTCCTTCGTCCATTTAAATGCATCCGCCATATTTTAACGTTGTGCTCATAACAACAGCAAATGAATAATAAAGCAAATTCGAAAATCAAAGAAGAAGGAGAAAAGGAAATGTCAAAAACATGCAACGAACATTTTGCCCGCAGACACCGGGCAGGCGTATTTTTTGTTTCATTATCCCTCTCTTTTGCACTCATTTGAGTCTCTCTAAACACGCGCCGTGTAATAGTCGTCTTGGGAATTAAGAAAAAATGTTTTAGTTTTTGTTCGGAGCCCTCTTACATTTTGGTAGTAGAGGGACAGTCGGTAGAGTTTTTTGATGCTGAGTTAACTCCGCGTTTAGCTCTACGTGGCCTAAACTCATTGACAATAGTGTTTAAAGGCCATGAGTCAGTGTCGCATACTTTATCAAATACGTTTGGAGGTACTACTATTTTAATTGATGAAACGAAACTATCCTGTTTACTAATTTTTGTACATTTAATAGAAGTACCTGTAGGGACTAGATTTTTTGAAAATAAGTGACTAATTACGTATCACCTTGGTATGACGCCATACAAAGTCCAATTGGTTCAGGAGTTGAAGCCAACTGACCATCCAATGCGTTTTCGCTTCGCTAAGTGGGCCTGCGATCGACTTAGAGAAGATGCCGATTTTTTCATCTTTTCAGATGAAGCTCATTTTGATCTTGGCTGGTCAAAATGCAAAATTGTTGCATTTGGGGCACAGGAAACCCGCACGCAAACATTGCAAAGCCGATACACCCAAAACGAGTCACTGTTTAGTGCGGATTTTGGTACAGAGGCATAATTGGGCCATTTTTCTTCGAAAATGAGCAAGGAGTGGCCGTTATAGTCAATGGCGATCGTTATCGGGCCATGTTTGTTCACAAAAATTGAAGAGGAGGATATTGGCAACATTTGGTTTCAACAGGACGGCGCTACGTACCACACAGCCGAAGCTAAACTCGATGTTTTTCGCCCTGTTTTTGAAGATCGCACTATCAGCCGCAGAACTGATGTCGTTTGGCCACCTCGGAGCTGCGATTTGACATCGTTGGACTATTATTTGTGGGGTGCCGTAAAAGATAAGTGTTACGCCGATAAGCCAGAGACAATTGATGCTTTAAAGGACAATATTCGTGAAGCCATTGGTGAAATACAGCTGCACACAATCGATAATGTGCCTAAAAATGGGACCGATCGTGTAGGCTACTGCATGGCCAGCCAGGCAGCCATTTGAATGAAATTATTTTCAATTATTAACCGGAAGGATTGTACTTTCAAATAAAAAAAGAAATTTGAGAAAATATCAGTAGTTTTTTTATAGCATTTTCCAAAAAAAAAGTTATTTGGCGGACCCTTTTTGTAAAGGAAACAAACCCCACAAGCAAAAGGAATTAACCCCTGCAGGGTTTATTTCCATTTGGAAAGGGAAATAAACCCTGTGGGGGCAGTTTCACTTTTTTTGGGAATTAAGACCCATAAGGCTTATTCCCGCGTGTGTTATTTCACTTTATCTACCTACTTACCTATTTAAAATTTATATTTTAGACAAACTTATAGGTATGATTAAAGTGTTCGAAAAGAGGAAACCTGTTGTTCGGCTTTAGAAAGCCGAAAACAGTTCGAAAATAGGGGAAATTGGTTGGTTTTCAATTTTTTTTTTTTTAATTAATTGTAAAAATTAATAAAATCAACTATATGAGGTTTAAGAATATTTGAATTTTTCTTTAAAATAAAATCAAAACTATATTTCTAGGACTATTCTAAGCATTTTTTACAGACTTTTCATCATTCAAAGTTTGTTAACTGTTCGAAAATAGGCGAATCTACCCTACCTTTTCCCCTTAGGAATTGTACGAACTATTTCAATTCAATTCGTCGATTTCCCCCCCTTAGCTTCAACCCAAAATAGCCACTTCACCCAACACCTAAACCTTTAAATAATGAAAATCCCTTTACTCCAACACCAAAGCAAACACAAAAAAAAAATCATCCCCACAGGAGGAGGCTGCCATTTCAAACACACTCTTCATCAATTACACATCTCTACGAGCGATATTACAGCAAAAATATGGTCCTAATTGAAACATCCTTGTCCGAATTTCTAACATTCCTCTTAATTTCCTTTCCGAAGGAAACCGCACTAAATAAATACTTGTCTTGCCATTCATTTCCTTCCAAGGCAAACAAACAAGTGTCCCATATCTTTACCCCAACCCTGCAAATGGAATTGAATTCCAGCAACATAACCACCTAAAGGAGGGCAAACAACAGAACAGGAAAAAACAGGACGAGGAAGAAAAACTTAAATAAACCAAACGTAAGCAACTTACCAAGCACCGACAACAAAATCCCAATAATCATCCATTTAATCGCGTCCATTTCTCAGCCTTCGTCGTCCACTTCCACTGGTTTGGGGGGCTATGGGGTGGTGGTAGTGTGTTACCAAAACAGTGACGTTGACTCAGTCTGCGTCTCTTCGACGATGACGATGTAATCGTCTTCGCTAGTCTCACTGTATGTCGTCGAACCGGACCGTACCGCACACACTACATCCACCCGGTCACGGAGAGCATCATAAGGACGAAACGTATGTCGGCAAACGTCTTGAGGGCAATTAATTGAAAAAGCAAGCACGACCGGACAGAAAAAAAAACTTTTTTTTTGTTTACACACACACACACATCACCGACGAAAAAAAAAGAAACCCAAAAATGTAGGAATTCAGAAGTGGATTTTTTTTTTTCGTTTCCTTTCTACTCGCTGGCACATATACTTTTGATCAACTTTTTGGTAGCAGGTGGTCTACCTTGGTGAAACTACCATACCATCACCCACATCCACCCACTCTGCTAGTCGCACTGACTAACACACTTATTCACGTAAATGGAACCAGGATATAGCTGCTTGAGTTAGCGCCTCAGGCAAAGCATAATGCTCGACAACCGCACACGCAATGGGCATATGTACAAGGACAATAACACCACCGCACAACTTTTTGGCTCCCGGCTTTACTTTTCGTTTTTTTTTTGCAATTTCTTTTATGTCGGTTTCTCCCAGGACGCGAAATCAACACACAGGCAAAGTAATTAAATTTATTACAATCACATTCTCATTTTGTTGTTTTGTTTCTCGGAGAAGTTTTGCATCGGTGGCTTAAACGATGGGCAAAAGGATACAACCGCGCGCGCGAAGGAGGTGCTGGTGGAATTAACATTAATTAATTTTATTTGAACTACGGTAATTTGTTGGTGGTCCTTCCTCCTTGTAAATAACCGTTCCGATGCAACGTGGGCGAGGATTTTATATCGACGTAACCAAGGTCAGTTTTGTGTAACCGACTTTCGAAGGATACAAGAAAAAAAATACAAAACAAATCACAAATGAAAAGAAATACAATTTTCCCACTCAATGAAGCAGAAATTTGTAACTGACAAGGATATCGTAATCCATCACTGAGAGTCTCGTCCGCTCCACTCTCGCAATGGCCCCTGAGAGTTTGGCATTGCAATTTTACTTTGCTGAATATCCTTGACACAATCCTAAATTAAATATAAGATTTCGTTTTTTTCCACGTTTTTTGTTGGACTATTTCACATATATACACACACACGAATCAAGTATCCTCGAAAGAAGGGTTTGTTTGTTTTTTTTTTCTCCGAATTACAAAACGCAAAAATTAGAAAAAACCCGTTCGTATAGCAATAATAGTCCTTTTGTTAGAATACACCGCACAGGACAAATAACTGTATTCGACTAAAAGCTCTCCCTCATCGTTTACCTGGTTATACAAATGGGGTTTAAAGCATTTTGTCTTGTGTAAGGACTGTGTGGGAAATTTTTGCCAACTCTCTAAGGACATTTTCTTTTTGGGTGAAATAAATGAGTACTTTGAAGTTTGGTGGGAAATTTATTAGAGAGACATTGCTCTCTCGGTGGGAAAATTGGAATTATTCATAAGGACATCCTTTGAAATATTATGCGTGTTCTTTTTGGTCCGTAAGGAGAATGAAAAGGATGCATTACACGTATAGTATGATGAGAAGACTGAGAGAATATTGAAATTGTGTTAGATAAAGCTTTGGAGTATTTTGGGGAGAATGGTTTTTCTGTGAATTCTCTCAGTCAGAGAGGAGAGAGAGAGAGAGTTCGGTGGTAATTTTGTTCGTTAAGTTGAGTGAGCAAGAAGTGGTAACAGTTTGTCTGTAGGGGATTTTATTAAACAAATTGTACTAGATTATTGTTTTTATGGACTGATTGCAAAGACTGACCTATGTGGTATGTGAGGGGACTTTTTTTTGGATAGCTAAGAAAGGATATTTTTCCTGTGATAACTTCTTTCAGTGGGTTAAATAACTGTTTGCCAGGCAGTGACACAGATACTTTCAGGGAGGAATGTCCACTAGATGATTGCCAGTTTTTTTAAAAATTTGTTTGGAACTTGTTAATAATGGGTACATAATAAAGGATGGATATAACTAAAAAAAAGGTGACAATATAAAATACAATTTATTTCAATAGGACCCAGGAATTAGCTTTTTATCACATCGTTCATGTGTGAATGTGTATACCTCTTGCATCATGGCGCGACCTTTTATTTTATGACGAATAGAAACGGTTGAGTTGGGATAAGCTTTTCTTGAAAACTGAGTTTTCTTAAGGCAGGAAATTGTCTTCAGAACGCGTGCACGGTAGTCTATCGTACCACTGAGCCCCTCAATTACAGTCGAATAGTCTGTTCAAATGGGAATACTGAAAGTTGGGTACGATGATAGACACTAGTGTGCAGTGGCCTGGGGGTTAGTGCGTTGGACGAATAAACGCAGCGTACCTAATTCAAATCCCGAAAATTGCAACAGCTAAGTTTCTTCATTGCTCCACCTCTTGCGAGAGTACGACAAACATCCTAGGGTATCCCTGTCATGAGAAGCTTCTTAACATTGCCGTACAGATTTGGCGTTAAATAGAAGGTCTTCTTCCTTGTGGCAAAAATAATAACTTTGCACACAGGGAGAAGCTAGGATTGAGGCCATTTATAGGCCGTTAATGCAAGATATTTCATTTCATTTCATTTGACAATGCACAGCGGCTGAAATGTTCACTAAATTTCCGATGTTCTCAATCCAACTACCAGCGATAACCATTCGTTACTGACCTCATCCAGCCAGATTCAACTTGATAAACTTATAGGTGCGAGGGTTGAACACAAAAAAAAAACCAATATGACCCTAAGGGATAGGGTATAAAAATAGCAAACAGAAATCCTTCTCAGAATGAAGTCCTCAGCTCAAAACATGACCCTACAGGTTGGGGGTTTAGCATAACTACTCAGTTAAAAAAAATGTAACGAAACAACCAAGAGCCTTGCAAAAGACTAATTTTGTTCATAACGATCATATTAAACTAAAATCAGACAATGGCGTTCGTATCAGTTCCTGTGCTGGTGTTTAAGGACAGTGATGCGATAACAAAAGAACACAAGCGTTCTCACTCTAGCCTCACACTATCAACTCCTACTCTCACCTCCACGCTGGTGACTTGTGGGTGCCTAGTACCTCGACTGGAGATGGGGTATTGAACCCCTGTGGAAGGTCGTTGGTGGCAGCAAACGAGAGAGGGGGGAGGAGTGTCCTCTCACCAAGGCACTCACTCTCGGGCGGCAGCGGAGGTCATTGGTGGCAGCAATCGAGAGAGGGGGGAGGAATGTCTTCCCACTAAGGCACTCACTCTCGGGCGGCAGCGGAGGAATTCCCTAGATGGAGTCAACGGTGTCGCCTACAGCTCCAGTTTGATCGAACTAGTAGTGAAATCCCTATATAAGCTGCTTCGACATATTTGAACACCAGGTCTATAGGGATTTCCAAAACTGAGCCAGGGTATTGGAAAAGAGATGGTGGCGGAGTAGCTCTCAATGGGTCAACGGCAGCGCTCATATCCCAAAATGGGCTACTGACATCGATATTTTTCCGGCCAGCTGTCCTAGGGTTAAAACAAGGGCCTGGCCCTCCAGGTTGGGGGTTGTGCTTTGGGTTAACTACCCATCCACGGAAAAAAAGATTATGTTACAAAGCAACCAAAAGCCTCGGAAAGGACTGATATTATAGTTGACGAACATGCTAAACGAAAAAAGGACAACGACGTTCGTATCTGCACCTGGAATGTGAGAACATTAAAAAGGAGAGGTGCAGGCGAACAACTAGCGGAAGCCCTTAACTGCTACAAAGCAGACTCTACTGCCATCCAGGAAATACGATCTGATGGGCCGGGCAAAAAGAGAATGAAAAACTGTGACATCTACTATGGACCGTGTTATAGTGAGCAGAAACAGCGACTATTTGGATGCGGATTTGTTATAAGTGCCAGACTTAGGCAAGAAGTCTTATGTTTTCAAGACATTATCGAACGCATTGTAACAATCCGCATCAAGGCCAAATTCGCCAACGTAAGCCTAATGTGCGCTCACGCGCCAACGGAGGAAAACGATGATATAAATAAGGATTGCTTCTACAAGCTCCTCGACAAAACCTATGAACGCTTACCTAACGCAAAGGTAGGAAGAGAAGACATCTTTAGCAGTACTGTCGGAAAATATAGCCTACACGACAATACGTCTGGTAACGGACTTAGGCTAATTGACTTCGCTACGGAACGAAATGCCACTATAGCCAGCACACGGTTTGCTCACCTCGATATCCACAAGGGGACATGACGGTCTCCAGATCAACGAACAGTCAACCAAATTGATCACAATGCGATAGACAACAGGCACGCATCAAGTATTTTGGATGTCCGAACATTCCGAGGGGCTAACATCTACTCGGACCACTACCTTGTTGTAGCCAAGGTAAGGATGCGGATATCCACCACGCCACAAAAAAAAAACAGAAATACTGTGAAAACATTTAATGTCGGAAGACTGCAATCGCCAGAGACCGCCAAGACCTTCGCGCAACGCGTATCCCTTAACCTCTCGACTCACAACACACCACCAGCATCTAATGTCGAAGACCAATGGCAACGATGCCAACAAGCCATTAGATCAGCCGCGGCCACCAGCAAGAAACCCCTGGTGTGATGAGGAATGCCGACAGATGCTCGCAGCCAAGAACGAGGCCTACAAGGCTAAGCTGCAGGTGAAGACGAGAGCTGCCATTCAGCTCTATAGGCAGAGAAGAAGGGAAGAACACCGGCTTTTCAGAAAGAAGAAAAAAGAGCAAGAAAAGCGCGTGATCGAGGATATAGAGAGGTGCCACTCCAGGAACGATGTTCGCAAAGTTTTACCAAAGTGTAAAACGTCAAAGCCAAGGATACAAGGCTCGAACAGAATCCTATCGAGATGAACAAGGAAATATCGTAGTTGAGACACAGTCGATGCTGAGGATATGGAAGAACCACTTCTGCAGACTGTTAAACGGGGATGACGAACAACATTCCCCTGTCAGGCAGAACGAACCATTTAATATTGGCAACGAGAGCGAAAACTGCCAACCACCCGACCTAAGTGAAGTGAGGATAGCAATATCTAAACCCAAGCTTAATAAGGCCGCCGGAAATGACGGCCTTCCCGCTGAGGTTTATAAAGCTGGTGGAGATGACTTGGTAAGTAACATCCACCAACTCATAAGACAAATCTGGTCGGATGAAAGCATGCCTGAAGAATGGTACCTCAGCCTGGTTTGCCCGATCCATAAAAAAAAGGAGACCCTCTGAACTGCGCCAACTACAGAGGCATAAGTCTGCTCAACAACGCTTACAAGATCCTATCTGCCGTAATATGTGAACGCCTGAAACCGTTTACCAATAACCAGGCCAGGAAAGTCCACAATCGATCAAATTTTCACACTTCGGCAGATCCTGGAAAAAAACCCAAAAAGGCCAAATCGATACCCACTACCTATTCATCGATTTCAAAGCCGCATACGACAGCATTTATAGAGACGAACTATACAGAGCCATGTCTAGTTTTGGTATACCGCCCAACCTCGTCCGTTTGTGTAGGATGACGATGGAGAATTCTCGCTGCACCATCAGGGTCGGAAACGACCTCACCGACACATTCGATACCAAAAACGGATTTAGGCAAGGCGATGCACTGTCATGTGACTTTTTCAATTTGATTCTTGAGAGGATTGTGCAAAACTCCCGAGCCAACACCAGAGGCACAATTCTCCAAAAATCGGTGCAACTACTAGCATACGCAGTCAATATTGACATCATTGGTAGGACTCAACGTGATTCCATAGCCACGTTTGCTAGTATAGAGAAGGAAGCGGCAAAAATGGGTTTAGCAGTAAATGATGGTAAGACCAAGTATATGCTGTCAACAGGAAAGGACACACAACATCGACGAATTGGACAGAACGTCACCATTGACAGATATAACTTTGAGGTAGTACGGGATTTTGTATATCTCGGCTTAGCAGTAAATGATGGTAAGACCAAGTATATGCTGTCAACAGGAAAGGACACACAACATCGACGAATTGGACAGAACGTCACCATTGACAGATATAACTTTGAGGTAGTACGGGATTTTGTATATCTCGGCTCCTCTATTAACTCTGACAACAACATCTCGTCAGAAATCAAACGAAGAATTACTCTTGTCAATCGCTGTTTCTTCGGCCTAAGAAGGCAATTTAGTAATAAAGCCCTCACTCGAACTACTAAGGAGATCCTATATAAGACCCTGATCATCCCAGTCCTGCTCTACGGCGCTGAAGCATGGACCGTATCAAGAGCGGATGAAGAATTCCTTGGTCGATTCAAGAGAAAAATTCTTCGAAAAATCTTCGGTCCCGTTTGCGTTGACGGTTTATGAAGACGAAGATTAAGCCACGAACTGTACGAGCTGTACAGGGACATGCCCCTATTTAAAAAAAATCTCCGCATTGAACGTTTAAGATGGCTAGGACATGTAGAAAGATTGGACACCAATACTCCGGCTCGCAGAGTCTTCGATTCCCAACCAGACGTCGTACGCAGTAGAGGAAGACCTCGCCATAAGTGGCGGTCACAAGTAGAAACCGACCTCAACTAACTTGGAGTGCGTGACTGGAGGCAGTTAGCTAAGGACCGGGCTAATTGGAGAGGCATGTTGGTTGAGGCCCAGGTTCATCCCGGACTGTAGCGCCACTTAAGTAAGTAAGTAAGTAAGTAAGCTATCGGTGCTTTAAATGACGTTATCCGATCGAATTTTCCTTACCCGATATGAGCCCGTTTCTTAAAGCAATTAAGAACTAAATATATTCCTGAAACACCAATCGCCTTCCTCAAAAAATATCATTTAAAGCAAAATGTCGCTTTAAGCAGAAAAAAATTCGTTTACATACCACCTGTCCACAAGTCCTTTTTCATTGTCAGAGCAGGACAAATAAATGGATTCCCAAAGGGTTAAAACAATAAATGCTCTTAAATAAGCCAACATAATCAGACTGATTAAAGTCCATTAACCAATATTTTCATTTCAGTTTATTCAGCAGAAATTTATTTTTTTTTAGATATAGATATTCGCACTGGAAATGCACACATACCGAGCATTTCGATATCAATAAATTAATTTATCCGCATAGAAAGAATAAATTTTGTAATCACCACTGTAGTGGAACGAGTGTAATTAAAAAAAAAAGTAAATACAATCAATATCAACTATTAAATGGTTAAAACACCTTCAATTATATTATTAAATACCCGTTAGTTTATATGACTATGGCTACATTATTTAATTCTTGAACATTTGTGATTAAATTATTTTTTTTTGAATTTTTTTTTGTCGACGTCACACCAGCTCGGTTGAATGGATTGTTTTTTTTTTTTGTTGGTTAAATAATTACTAATTAATCAGAATAAAATATTTTGCTTACATTAGTAACAACAATTGATGACAAGCAGTGCAGACAGGGATTGCACCACAATTATAAATATTTGATCACAATGGGAATTCATTTGGGAATCAAACCGCAAAACGTATACAGGACTATTGTCGGTTTATTTTATCCTTTTTGGTTTCTATTTTTGATTTTAATGGTTACAAAGAGTGATTTGTGGCAGACGTAATATTTCTACTTCATATTTTTTGTTTACAGGAAAATATGATTTCGAAGTTTTTTTTTTCACTGGCAATCAAATATGACGCTTGGGGAGTAAAAAACGTTGGTAGATACAAAAAAAAAATTCATTATTTGGATTGAAATGTAATCTCGGTATTTGCATACATGAACATGGATAGAAGAAATGAAAAGGAATACAAGTTACACACACCGGAGGTTTTTTGTTGGCTTATTTAAAAGTATCTTACCAAGCTAAAAAATTAAAATGATTAAATTTTCGAAGAAGGCTCAGCGAGTACAAAGCTTACGAGTTCGGCCACGGTTTTAGCCTCTAGCGTGCGTGACATGGGGATATTTACAACAAAAAGGTCCACGATCCTTCCATTAATTTCATTCAGCCGTTTTTTTCGGCACAAAGCCAGAATCTGTATTAAGTGGTGGGTAGCAATGTTCCCATCAGTTACTGGTCCACGACCTACAGACTTTGAGTATCCAACCCAGCATAGTTACCGCGTGTGGTAAGAAGAATGATTTCTTTACTCTGTGCGATGCTGCCCTAGGACAAGTGGGAAGACGCACTATTAAATCAAATGTGTATCAGGAAGTCATCGAAGTCATACAGACTTTGGGAGACTAACGACGTCAGCTTTAGAGCAGTCTTTATAAATCAATCGGTTAGAAAGGATGAATTCTCTTCGAGCAACGCCCATTGACAACGGGTGGGAGAGGACGATCCCTAGAACCCAAATCACAACGAAACTTTGGTCTAATTGCGTTATATTTTGGTAGACTAACGACGGCAGCATCAGACAGGAGCTTCTTAAATGGATCAATCGGTTAGGAAGGGGGATTCCTTTTCGAACAATGCCATATTAAGCTCCAACGAAACGTCTCTCTCATTGCATTATGCGCGAAAACTAAAAAAAAAAAGATTCGGTTGCAAAGGAATGGCCGTCTCTTATTAACCCAATGAGAGAGCAATGAAGGACCATCAGAAGCATTGGGCGAAAGGCCATTCTCACTTTTGTTGACTAATGGCAAAGAGAAGACGATATTTTTCCCCAGAACGATAAATCAACGAAAGACCAACCGAGGTTTTTAGGAGAGGGCCCGTTGTTAATACTCCCGACACAACAGGCCCAATGTCTAGGCGCGACGGCCAGACGTGAACACTCCCGCCACAATACGCCCAATGGCCAGGAGAAGACAATCTCGCTCCCCAAAACGATAAATTTACGAAAGAGCTACCGAGGTGTTTAGGCGACACGGTCATATGTTACCCTTCCCGCAACAACGGACCCAATGGCCAGGAGACGACGATCTATTTCCCAGAACGATGAATCAACGAGAAAGACCACCCGAGGTGTTTAGGCGACGGCCAGACGGGAACACCCCCGCCACAACACGCCCATGGGCCAGGAGAAGACGATCTATCAACGATGAATCAACGAAAGACTAACCATGGTGTTTTGGCGACCAACGGCCAGACGTGAACAGCCCAGCCACAACACGCCCAATGGCCAGGAGACGACGATCTATTTCCCCAGAACGGTGAATCAACGAAAGACCAACCGAGGTGTTTAGGCGACGGCCAGACGTGAACACTCCCACCACAATAGGCGAAATGGCCAGGAAAAGACGATCTATTTCCACAGTGGCCGTGGTGTAGTGGTAATGTGTTCGCTTGTTGGTGGAAGGTTGCGCGTTCAATCCCAGCCAAAAACCATGAAACTTTTATTCAAAGAAAAAAAAAGGTCGGTAGTTACTCCTAGAAGTATACACCATCTTGAAAGTTCTGCGAATTTAACGAATCCAAAAAAAAAACAGTGACTCCCCGAAGTAAGTTCGTACACCACCCATGGAGTAAATCTCCACTACATCCAAACATCTTTCCTATCAATCTCTTTCTTCCCCTTCTCAAAACGCTCGTACTGTGGTCAAACATTTAAAGGGTATTCATAACCACTTGAGTGCGCGTAAATTATAAAAACGCAACTTTCTCTTTCACAGCGAGTTGGGCGTTAGATCAAATAGTACGCATTTTGATTATTGATGCTAAAAATGATATAAATAATGTCGAAATGTGTTAATACAAACGTTTACTCCGAAATTCGAAGGAATCGATGTCAATGTGAATAATAATGATTTTCCGTTATTGGCCAAAACTGAAAATTCCGGTTAGTGATAGTTGGGCTAAACTAATTATGTGGAATTGCTTCAAGCTATAATAGTAGTACATATATTAAATTTCATTCAATTTGACATAATAGTTTGCGAGAAATTATCAATTTTCCTTATATGGCCTAAATGACAAAATCCGTTATATGGATTTTCTCGAAAAAACTGGGTATGCAGTTTTGTTGGACCTAATATGGTTATGGTATATATAAAATTTAATCAAAATCGTTAGAGCCGTTTTAGAGAAATTTGAGGTTATGTGTAATTTTTATATGGCAGGTACGGTTATTAACATGGCTAAAAGCAAACAAAAAAAATGGCCTAGAATTATGACTAAAATAAGCTTGGATACGAAGTTTGAAGAAAATCGGTCTAGCCGTTTAGGCTGGGGAGACCATTACGGACAGACGGACCGACGGACGGAATTCCAAAAACCACTTTTTTAGGCCCCGCTATCATCGTAATGTTAGAATCAATCAAAATCTCGAGGTTGAAAATTTTCACGAAAACAATATCTTTCTCTTTGTAAGAGAAAGTTAAAAAAAAGAACGATGAATAAATGCAAGACCTACCAAGTTGTTTATGCGACAGCCAGATGTAAACACTCCCGCTACAACACAAACAATCACAAGTGTTCGAGGGTAACGAAGCACGTCTTATGGAAGACATAATGTGATGTTCCCTATACGATTAAGACTGTACATATACTTCCAAGAGAAAGAAAAGATCGCCACCGAAGATTTAGTGAAGTGCCACTCCAGGGTGCCGAATAATGAACCCAACCAAAAGCGGATTAGGAAATCCTTGGTCGTTTGGAGAGAAATATTCCAGTAAGCTTCGAAAATCTTCAGTCCCGTTTGTGTTGACGGGCTATGGAGATAGTGATTCAACCAATAATTTTATGAAATTATAGCGACATAGATCAGATCGAAGACGTTTAATATGTATTCGACGTTTAGAATAAATTGACAGCAATAATCTATATCTTGCAGATCTACAATTCCATTGTAATGCCAAAATTAGGATCCTCTTCCAAACTTTCCGAAGCCAGCGATGTATATTATCATTATTTTAATCGTGGCTCAGTTTGATCTTGTACGGGTGCAGGGCCAAAACCTGACGCAAAGTTGAAGTCTAAAAAAGGTCGGGTTCTTGTGCACACTGGGAGATCGACTGCTTTGGGTTTTCTGAACATTTTTACTCACAGCGGCGATCTTCTTTTTGGATCTTGAGTTACTTTAACTAACAAGTTGTGTCTGATTGCTTACCGATTCAGTTGTCTCGAACTTGCCTGTCAAAAGTTGGATCGCCTGCTTTGGGTTTGGCCGTATTTCACTAATCAAGTTTTGCTTTGATGTGCTGCTCAATCCCGTAAATATCCATGTTAATTTGCTACAGTGGAGCTGGGTCTAAACCAACATACCTCTTCAACCAGCCCGGTAGTCCTAAACACAGTTGTACACTTCAAGTTGATTGAGGTCGGTTTCTACTTGTGCGCGACACTTAAGGCGAGGTCTTCATATACTGCGTCTGACGTCTGGCTGGAAATCGAAGACTCTGCGAGCCAGCCGAAGTATTGATGTATTTTCGTTCTACATGTCCTAGCCATCTTAAACGTCCAATGCGGAGTTTTTTGACTAGAGGCATGTCGCTGTACAGCTGGTATAGTTCTTGGTTGAATCTTCGTCTGCATATTCCGCCAACGCAAACTCGAAAACCCGGCCTGCCGTCCCTGGAAAAACTAGATGAGCAGCTTCGACATATTCGGACAACAAAGACATCTTTACCAGTATTGTCGGAAAACACAGCCTATTCGACAACACGACTGGCAACGGACTTAGGCTAAATGACTTCGCTACGGAACGAAATGCCAATATAGGCAGCATAGGGTTTCTCCAGATCAACGAACGGTCAACCAAATTGATCACATTTCGATGGACAAGAGGCACGCATCCAGTATTTTGGATGTCCAAACCTTCCGAGGGGCTAACATCGACTCGGACCACTACCTTGTTGCAGTCAAGTTAAGAATGCGGATATCCAATACGCCACAAAAGAAACAGAAATACTGTGAATAAATTTTATGTCTAAAGACTGCAGTCGCAAGAGACCGCCAAGGCCTTAGGGTAACGAGTATCCCTTAACCTCTCGATTATCACCATACCACCAGCATCGAATATCGAAGAACAATGGCAACGATGCCAGCAAGCCATTAGATCAGACGCAACTGATGTGCTAGGTTTCTCGGACATATCGTGGTTGAGACACAGTCGATGCTAAGGATGTGGAAGAAAAACTTCAGCAAACCGTAAAGCTACGATGACGAACAACATTTCGCTTTCAGGCAGAACGAAGAATTGAATAATGGTGCCGACAGTAAAAACCACCAACCACCCTTAAGAAGTGAGGATAGCAATATCTAAACTATCTAAACCGAGCTCTATAAAGCCGGCGGAGATGACTTGGTAAGTAACATCCACCAACTCATATGCCAAATCTGGTCGGATGAAAATATGCCTGAAGAATGGAACCTCAGTATCGTTAGCCCGATCCACAAAAAAGGAGACCCTTAGAACTGCGCCAACTACAGAGGCAATACCTCAATAGTATCCTCAACATCACCTAAAAGATCCTATCTGCCGTAAAATGTGAACGCCTGAAACTGTTAGCCAATAACCTGATCGGCTCTTATCATTGTGGCTTTAGACCTGGAATCCACCACTGATCAAATCTTCACACTTCGGCAGATCCTGGAATAAACCATCACCTATTCATCGACTTCAAAGCCCCATACGACAGCATTTATAGAGACGAACTATACAGAACCATATCTTGTTTTGGTGTACCGCCCAAACTAGTCCGTCTGTGCAGAATGACGATGGAGAATTATCGCTGTTCCATCAGGGTCGGAAACGACCTCACCGACACATTTGATACCAAAAAAGGATTTAGCCGAGGCGATGCACTGACATGTGTTTTTTTGAATTTGATTCTTGAGAGGATTGTGCAAAGCTCCCGAGCCAACACCAAAAATCGGCGCAGCTACTAGCATACGCCGTCGATATTGACAACATTGGCAGGACTCAACGTGATGTCATAGCCACATTTGCTAGTAAATGGCAAAAATGAATTTAGCAGTAAATGAGGGAAAAACTAAGTTTATGTTGGCAACACGAAAGGACACACAACATCGACGAATTGGACAGAACCTCACCATTGACAAATATAACTTTGAGTAGTACGGGACTTTGTCTACCTCGGCTCCGCTATGAACTCTGACAACAACATTTCGTCAGAAATCATACGAAGAATTATTCTCGCCAACCGCCGTTTCTTCGGGCTAAGAAGGCAATTCAGTAGTTAAGCCCTCACTCGAACTACTTAGCAGATCCTATAAAAGACCTTGATCATCACAGTCCTGCTCTACTGCGCTGAAGCATGGACCGTATTAAACGTGGATGAAGAAATCCTTGGTCGATTTGAGAAAAAAATTCTTCAAAAAATCTTTGGTCCCGTTTGCGTTGACGGGCTATGGAGACGAAGATTCAACTGAGAACTATATAGTTGTAAAGTTACATGCTCCTAGCCAAAAGAAAATTCCCATTGGACGATTAAGATGGCTAGGACACGTAGAGCGATTATACACCAATACACCTGCTCGCATAGTCTTCGATAATCACACGTCGGACGCAGTAGAGAAGATCTCGGCTTAAGTGGCACGCACACGTAAAAACCGACCTCAACCAACTTGGAGTGCGCAACTGGAGTTAGTTAGCTAATTGGAGAGGCATGTTGGTTGAGGCCCAGGTTCATTCCGGACTGTAGAGCCACTTCATTTAGTTCATCCCATCTAAAAATAAATAGGTTTCACACCAAAGTTCTTTCTTTTATGTCAATGCAGTCGGTATATGCAAGGTTTTTCCCATGATCTTACCCCATCCCTTAATCTGTCTTAGAAAAATAAATTACTAAACAGGAATCTGACCGGTAGCTGCTTTCTTCCAGAGGCAAGCAAGCCTGAGCACTTAGCATCCAATTTTTCAATTGTATGCTACGACTGGTAGATTCTTTAACAGGAGATTTCCCATAACGTACCTGAGATTTGAAGATGCTCTTGGCTGGAGTATTACTGCAACAAAATTGAATTACCAAATCCAATAATATTCATAATCAGCATTCAATTAAGTGCTCAAATTCATTAAATGGCCTAACATGGCTTCAGGCATCAGTTATCTTATGATAATCTGCCATCTTATTCATCCTTGCGTAAATGCAGTAACTATCCATTAGCACTTATTAATCACCAGTACCGCTCTTCATTACGGACTATCTATCCTATTAAAACGTGTCAGTGAAGGTATTATATAAACGTCCTCTGAATGCGATTCCCCCCAGGGACTATCATTTCCCATTTAAATTGAAAATCCTCTCTTACAACAATCCGTCGTATCGTGTCGCTGTGGATATTTTTGAGTTCGCAGGATACCAGATCAATTAAAAACGTCATATACCACCTCAAGCGTTCACAAACAGAGCACACATACACTGCCCCACTTCCGTCTCACCAGGATTAACAGCGCACCGACAAATATGCGAGAAAATATGTTTTACGATCCCATAGTCGGGCTGTAAAACTTTCAAAAATAATAAATATCCCTGAGATACGATCATCAGCGAGACATTGGCACATGCATGTAAGGCAACACCATAATGAAAGTATGTGAGCAGTTCCTTCGGCAAGGCGACTCCCAATTTTGTCCTGTTCCAGGTTCCTATTTATGATCGTGTCCTTTGTCGTCTAGTTCTTCTTGGTGTTTTATTTTCGCTACACGATAACCATATTCACCACGTTCTTTGTGCATAAATATTTCGATTTTTGGGGCATAACAGCCCATCTGTGTGATGTGACTATGATGATGGTGACAACACCAACAATGACAACACAAACGACGACGATTATACGATGATGGGCGCTGATGGTGTTGGTGCGGCTGGGTGGGAGTCGAGGATGAAGAGCTCACATGTGAAAAATGTGATCTGATTATTTATTTACGGTCCTGAGGATGGTGTAAACTGTATGCCTAAATGGCCAAGTATCCAATTTAAAAACGTATGCATGTGTATGGCATTTGGTCGAAAGATGAATGGGGTTGGGGAGGGGGTTTTTTTGGGGAGCTGAACTATAAATTATTATGGATGCCATGTCAAGATATGAGGCCAACATACAAATGAGCAGAGCCAATGTTGTGAATATGTGTGCTGTTGTGTGTGTGGTTAATATTAAATACGCCGTTATAGAGGAGGCAGTGTACGGTAATCTATGAATGGGATATTGATGTTATACTGTTTCTTCGTGTTTTTTTTATTGAAGTCATTCGATGAGAAAACATCGGTATGGGATGTAGGGTATAGGGGCTGTAAAGTGCAGATGGTGGTAGGGCTGTGAAGTAGAAGGTAGGACATTATAAAATTATTAGTGCTACATGATGAGATGCGGAAGAACTGTTGTTGGGTATGGCCATTGAAGTGGCGGATATTTATGAAGGTGGCATGGTGAACGGTAGCATGGGTAATAGACGAACATTTGGTGAAAGTGTTTCATTGAATTTTAAGATATACGAGGGGATAGATAGAGATATACGTTTTGTTTGTTCCTATGAATAATGTTGCGGTTAAATTGGCTTTAAATTGCTTATAGGTATAATGTGTAGGTGATCAATTATGGACATGAGTTGAGTGAAATTAATGTTTGGTAGCACAAATGGGGGATAATTGAAGATGACACATGTGGGTCGCTCAATGTGCTGTCGGTAGGGCTGAGTTTTGTAGTTAAAAGGTCTTAGAATGTTTTTCTAATTTCCTCACTTAGACTGTCAAATACGGAAATAGGTTAAAAGAATACAAATAAAAATTATTGGCGCAACAGGCTCGTTAGTACCCAGGGCCTAGCTTTCTCACAATCATTCATGTGTGCGTGTGTACTTCTTGCACTATGGCGGGAAATCCTGTTCTATGCCGACTCGGAACGGCTTATTTATGATAAGCTATTCTTGACCATTGATGCTACTCGGATGATTTGTAGATCATCACGAGAGGAGGGCCAGCGGAAAATCATTTAGGTCTTGCTACGGCTGAGAATCGAACCCAGATCTTCTTCGCGGCAGTTCATCGCACTAACCATCGCGCCACTGAGCCCTCCTACGGAAATAGTTTACTTACATGCTTAAGTGGCGCTACAGTCCGGAATGAACCTGGATCTCAACCAACATGCCTCTCCAATTAGCCCAGTCCTTAGCTAACTGCCTTTAGTTGCGCACTCCAAGTTGGTTGAGGTCAGTTTCTACTTGTGCGCGCCACTTAAGGCGAGGTCCTCCTCTACTGCGTCCGACGTCTGGCTGGGAATCGAAGCCATATTAAACGTCCAATGCGGAGTTTTTTGACTAGGGGTATGTCGCTGTACAGCTCTTATAGTTCGTGGTTGAATCTTCGTCTCTATAGCCTGTCAACGCAAACGGGACCGAAGATTTTCCGAAGAATTTTTCTCTCGAATCGACTAAGGATTTCTTTATCTGCTTTTGATACGGTCCATGATTCAGCGCCGAAGAGCAGGATTGGGATGATCAGGGTCTTATATAGGATTTCCTTAGTAGTTCGAGTGAGGGCTTTACTACTAAATTGCCTTCTTAGCCCGAAGAAACAGCGGTTGACAAGAGTAATTCTTCGTTTGATTTCTAACGAGATGTTGTTGTCAGAGTTAATAGCGGAGCCGAGGTATACAAAGTTCCGTACTACCTCAAAGTTATATCTGTCAATGGTGACGTTCTGTCCAATTCGTCGATGTTGTGTGTTCTTTCGTGTTGACAGCATATAATTAGTCTTACCCTCATTTCCTGCTAAACCCATTTTTGCCGCTTCCTTCTCTATACTAGCAAACGTGGTTATAACATCACGTTGAGTGCTACCAATGATGTCAATTGAAGAAGTCACATGATAGCGCATCGCCTTGCCTACATCCTTTTTTGGCATCGAATGTGTCGGTGAGGTCGTTTCCGACCCTGATGGTGCAGCAAGAATTCTCCATCGTCATCCTACACAAACCAGACATGGCTCTGTATAGTTCTTCTCTATAAATGCTGTCGTATGCGGCTTTGAAATCGATAAATAGGTGGTGGGTATCGATTTGGACTTCTTGGGTTTTTTCCAGGATCTGCCGAAGTGTGAAAATTTGAATGATTGTGGACTTTCCTGGCCTTAAACCACACTGATAAGGGCCGATCAGGTTGTTGGTAAACGGTTTCAAGCGTTCACCTATTACGGCAGATAGGATCTTGAAGGCGATGTTGAGTAGACTTATGCCTCTGTAGTTGGCGCAGTTCAGAGGCTCTCCTTTTTTGTGGATCGGGCAAAGGATGCTGAGGTTCCATTCTTCAGGCATCCTTTCATCCGACCAGATTTGGCTTATGAGTTGGTGGATGTAACTTACCAAATACCAAGTCATCACCGCCCAGCTTTATAAAGCTCGGCGGGAAGGCCGTCATTTCCGGCGGCCTTATTAAGTTTGAGTTTAGATATTGCTATCCTCACTTCACTTAGGTCGGGTGGTTGGCAGTTTTCGCTGTCGTTGCCAATATTGAATGGTTCGTTCTGCCGGACAGCGGTATGTTGTTCGTCATCGCCGTTTAACAGTCTGCAGAATTGGTTCTTCCATATCCTCAGCATCGAATGTGTCTCAACTACGATATTTCTTTGTTCATCTCGACAGGATTCTGTTCGAGCCTTGTATCCTTGGCTTTGACGTTTTACACTTTGGTTAAACATGTGAACATCGTTCCTGGAGTGGCACCTCTCTATATCCTCGATCGCGCGCTTTTCTTGCTCTCTTTTGTTCTTTCTGAAAAGCCGATGTTCTTCCCTTCTTCTTTGCCTATAGAGCTCAATGGCAGCTCTAGTCTTCACCTGCAGCTTAGCCTTGTAGGCCTCGTTCTTGGTTGCGAGCATCTGTCGGCATTCCTCATCAAACCAGGGATTTCTTGCGGGTGGCCGCGAGAAACCTAGCACATCAGTTGCGGCTGATCTAATGGCTTGTTTGCCATTGGTCTTCTACATTAGATGCTGGTGGTGTGGTGTGAATCGTTGATCTGGAGACCGCCATGTCCTTCTTATGGATATCAAGGTGAGGAAACCGTGTGCTGGCTATAGTGGCATTTCTTTCCGTAGCAAAGTGAATTAGCCTAAGTTGCGGCTGATCTAATGGCTTGTTTGCCATTGGTCTTCGACATTAGATGCTGGTGGTGTGAATCGTTGATCTGGAGACCGCCATGTCCTCTTATGGATATCAAGATGAGGAAACCGTGTGCTGGCTATAATGGCATTTCGTTCGGTAGCAAAGTGAATTAGCCTAAGTCCGTTACCAGACGTATTGTCGTGTAGGCTATATTTTCCGACAGTACTGCTAAAGATGTCTTCTCTTCCTACCTTTGCGTAAAAATCTCCCAGCTCGATTATAACATCGTACTTTGGTAAGCGCTCATAGGTTTTGTCGAGGAGCTTGCAGAAGTAATCCTTATTTATATCATCTTTTTCCTCCGTTGGGTGGTGAGCGCATATTAGGCTTACGTTGGCGAATTTGGCCTTGATGCGGATTGTTACAATGCGTTCGATAATGTCTTGAAAGCGTAAGACTTCTTGCCTAAGTCTGGCACTTATAACAAATCCGCATCCAAATAGTCGCTGTTTCTGCTCACTATAACACGGTCCTCTTTTTGCCCGGCCCATCAGATCGTATTTCCTGGATGGCAGTAATGTCTGCTTTGTAGCAGTTTAGGGCTTCCGCTAGTTGTTCGCCTGCACCTCTCCTTTTTAATGTTCTCACATGCCAGGTGCAGATACGAACGTCGTTGTCCTTTTTTCGTTTAGCATGGTCTTCAAAAATAATATCAGTCCTTTCCGAGGCTATTGGTTGCTTCGTAACATAATCTTTTTTCCGTTGATGGGTAGTAAACCCAAAGCACAGCCCCCCAACCTGGAGGCCCAGGCCCTTGTTTTGACCCTAGGACAGCTGGCTGGAAAAAATACCGATGTCAGTAGCCCATTTTGGGATATGAGCGCTGCCGTTGACCCATTGAAAGCTCCTCCGCCACCATCTCTTTTCCAATACCCTGGCTAAGTATTGGAAATCCCTGGTCTAGTGTTCAATTATGTCGAAGCAGCTCATATAGGGATATATTACCAATTCGATCAAACTGGAGCTGTAGCACACTGCAGGCGTTAAGTAAATTCGGAATAAGAAGAAAGGAGGTACCGATGCACATTGGTTTTAAATGCCTGTAAGTTATAATGGAAAGGAAAAGCAGGGTTTGGTAGAGCTTTCCACATTCGTTTTGTTCGGTTTAAGTACGAATCTCTTTATTTCAATGTTCGTCCAAAGATAGGCTGAGGGTAAACTTATTTGCATTTATTGCGTAACGGGTATTACGGATGAATTGTCGAATGGGATTAATGCAACTGGATATTACATTTGAGCATTGGTTGTTAAAATAGCGATAAAACAAGGTAAGACAGAAAATATTTCGACGATGTTCGAGCGAAACTGAAGAGTTCGCTATTGCTTCTATGTCTCCTATTAGTTTTTTTCGCACGGTTTGCACGGTTTGCAAGCATATGCAGACTTAAACTTTGACATGTGGGCCATTGTATGATATTCACTCATTCTGGATTATATTGACTGAGCTGTAATTGACCGAAATACTTTTACTTTTAGGCTTTATGTTGCACATATCGCAGCGCTTTCAAAAGCAGTCTGCTTCTAGGTGAATCCTCATTTTATTTGAAAGAAACAAACAGTTGAGCTGAGAATGTGATGATAAAACGCCGTGCGGTTGTGATTCTCATATACTTACTTAATTAACTGGCTTCTGAAGCATGGATTGTATCTACCTAAAGCAAGGCAGCCTTCAATCCTATTGTATTCCGGAAACGTTGCTGCCAGTTTTTCAGTCCAAGAGCTCTGCCATCCGCGATCGCTTGATCCATAAACCAGAGGTTAGGTCTTCCTTTCGACTTCGAATCAGAAGGCTAGGATTCTGACATTCTTTTGGCTGGAGCATTACTGTTCATTCGTTCGATGTAGTCAAGCAAATATTTTTACCTTTTATACTGCATCCATATTTTGGTACAGCACATAAAGTTCCACGTTGTATCTTCTCCTCTATTCGCCTTCCTCGTACACAGGACCAAAAAATTGACAAAAGTGCCTATAGTTCGCTCCGCTTTCCTGTTTATTGTCTAACACTCGGCGCCGTAAAGTAGGACTGTTAGAATTAAGGTCCGGTAGAGCAAATCTTTAAACTTTCGGGTTAAGACTTTTGATTCAATTTATTTCGTTGAACCGAAATAGCATCGGTTTCCTAAAGAAAGTCTTCGACGTAACTCTACTATAAGGTGTCGTGGGGTTGAGTCTACTTCGAGTTAGATGAACTCTTGAACTACCTCAAAGTTGTGTCTTTTTTTCCAATGTTGTGTGTCGACAGTGCTTTGTTTGTTAATATCATATACATTGTCCATTGTCGGTTCTTCCTTAATGCCTACTATAACGGCACGAATGAAGCTAACAATGATGACATTGTCGTCCGTGTTGTTGAAGATGGTGCCTTCCGTATTAATTCCTATCCTACGCACTATCTGTTCCATCACGAGATTAAAGAAAACGCACGATAGCGCATCTCCTTGTCGGAATCCGGTAAAAGTTTGGAATAGTTCAGATGAGTTTCAAAAGTTCCAAACTGAACGTTGCATCGCGTGTCATCTAATGTTGTCGCCTACCATCAGAGGATACAGCTGTATCAGTTTTGACGGTTTCCCGAATTTTATCGCTTTATACAGCTCCAGATGATGAAAGCTACCATACGCTGCATTCATAAATTTTCAGAAAAATTATTTGACGTCTATCATTACTATTGACTTTTCCCTAAATGCCAAATGAAACTTACGTCCTCACAATGTCAGTTTAAGAATTAAAGATGTGACGGTTTGAAAGAAAAATTGTTTTTTTGCGAATCAATCTGTATACTAAACTGAAAATGGCCAAATTTGACTTATGTCAGTTTGCTTTTCGAGCGACGATATGGAGCTAATATTCCAGTCATCGGGCATGCTCTTAGCCATCCAGACTTTATCTATCGATGGTTTTCTGTTTGCACACTTTTAAAGCAACACCTGCGTATTTGAAAAGATCTGCTGTTAATCCATCAGAACCGGCTGCTTTGTTGTTCTTCAGTTTTTTGATGGCTGCTCTAACTTCTTCAATACCTCTTCGTAGGCTGGAAGTAGGCTGGCCTCTTGCCCTATCACTCACTAGACATTATGCCCAATAAGCATCTGCTGGCTTAATTGTTTGTTTGTGTATTCCTAATCTTATCAAACGTATGTTTGCTCAGGAAAAAATTCAAATTTTTGAGTAGCAGATGAATACTCGTAAGTCATTGTCGGTAGACGTTGCGGGTCTGATATAGGAGGATCTGTTATAATAGGCAGTTGTCTCCCTCATAAATAACTATTTTTGACGTGATAACGTGATTAGGAAGTTAACCTGACGACACAATTACCAAACTTGGAGGGCCAGTTCTAATTTATTAGATACTCCTAGCACACGGGTCCATCACTATCCACTGCGGGTTCATGGCTGTCGTTAGCTTATCTGCTCATATGCAACCATCTCTGTTCAATAGGCCTGACTTACATTTGAGATTCTTCAGATGACCCGTTGTCGAATCGAATGTCGATGCAGCTCGTTTAGGTCATTCAGCCACCGTTGACCCAATCTTGGGATTACTTCCTCTGCAGCCTGAAATGGAATATGTGCACTAGTGTAGGTACACGTCTACCCCCCTCTCATCAGCTGCCGCCTAGACCTTAAACAGGGTCGACATTGAGCTATCTTGCTTAGATGTAGCACAGCAGAGTCTTCCAGGCTGATTTAGGGAGAGGCAGCCAAAGCGACCTCAATGCTAGCGATAACAACAGATGATACCACCATGGACAGTCTAGCTGCAAAAAAGCAATCTCTGCTGTCGAAATAAAAGCTTTGCTTGTGAAGCGTTGTTGTGGGTCCCCGGACACAAAGGCTTCAGGGCAATGAAATTGCGGATGAACTGGAGGGAATAGGAACTGCCACCAGCATTGATTAGGCAGACCAGTCTGTCAAACTTTAAATCAAATCACGGGTGGGGCAGAAAACACTTCAGTGTATCACCAAAACCAGATGGAACTACTTTCACACCTGTGAAACATCCAAAAGGATGTTGACAAAGCCAGTACCCACAAACTACTTCAAAGAATTAGGAAATCTGTGTAGGCACTAGTAGGGATTCTAACTGGACACAACTTACTTGAAAACTTACAAAATGCATCTTGTAGCTTATTACCATTGTAGAGGTTGCGGTGGTGAAGAAATACACGAGGATACCCTCCACTTTCTATGCCACTGCCCAGGCTTCACCCAATTAATAATGAGAACCTAAGAAAAATATTTTTTCAGGACTTCACGGATCTATCCAAAATCTCTCTCTTATCCTTTCAGGTTTGCAACAACATCTGGATGGCCGAAAATGGACTAACAACAGTGGACAATAACGGGATAAATGAAGGAACCAACCACACACATGGACCCCCAACATGCATCACAATGGGTTTATATTGACCTGAGTGTGATGAGGGAAGACGCACACCGCCTACCTCATTAACCCACCAAACTAACCTTACCTAGATGTAGCAAGAGGTATACCTAACATATCTACTACGGGAAGATGTTATCCCTATAAGGGCAACCTAATCCCCCTTGACAGGGATTTTATTGCAGCTTAGCTATCGCTGAATATGCTGGTTATTTTTTCGTGGATACCATGTTCTACTCCAGGTTGGAAAAGGCTTAAGTGTAATGGTCGTTGACGGATCGTCCCTACTCATCCATTGATCCATTCAGGCATCTCCTATCTGATGTTGACCGTCGGGGATCTTCCAAATTCTGTTGGGCTTGGACGATATTTTTTGTTACGTAGACATCTTGTCTTACGTTTGTTGGCCTCTACCGAAAGGTATCGCTATGTTGGTACCTGTTTTTGTTGCTTACCCAAGGTTTGAGTGAGTGGTCCTATAATGAGATCGTGGTTGTCGTCCTCTGTATTGACAGAAATCATGGAGCTATTTCCTTGAATTATGAAAAAAGCTCTGTTGTTGAAGAGTATTTGTAAAGAATATACAAATTAATCATTTAAATCCTCTGCCGGGACTATCACACTTCAAACAACTCAGATATTCTCGAATTACACAAAGTTGCTCAATTTCAATCCATTTAATAATTAAAACTTATTAAAACTGCATGAACCGATATCATAAGGCAATAAAAATAAAATACCTTACACAGTCCCATCAATCTTTTATTACCATTTTGCAAGTGGCATCCGTCACAAAACCTTTTTTTAGATTAATATCGCCAATCACGCAGCAGGTGAAGAGAAATAACAAAGAACACCAACAACAAAGCCACCGCCAAATTCAAAATTATTATTCATTCTCCGATGGAACTTTCCGGCTCTAATATAACAACGCGTACCGGAAATGGGATTCATTTCGTAAAACATTCAACACTTAATGGCGTAACGAGATTGACACCTATTTATAAATTCCAACGAAGACGGCAAGATGGGCGGATGAGAAAAAAAATATCGCGTCCGTAATTTAATGTAATTTCGTAGACGTTCTCGTAACGGTGTGGAAGGATGACATATCCTAACCATCGTCATTTCGAGTGCAAAAGCAAAATTGTCACGTTTATTGATTGATTTTGTAAGCAATCCCATCAATTTTGGTTGCTTCCGGTGAAAAATTATGGCGAATTTTTTACATTCCAAAGGAGCGTTTACAAAAACTCACAAATGGGTAGCGGAGGGGGGGCATAACTCCTTATCCGAACAGCTGAGAAAGTGAAAATCCATTTGTTCCCCTTAGCCACGGAGTAAGGGTAAAATTTATCGCGTCGTTCTTGTTTAGTCATTCTTCCTTGAGAAGAAAAAAAAATTGCATGAGGCAAAATATGGTATTTTTGGTTTAACCTTGATTTTAGCGAATTCTTTATGTCCTGCCTCCCCTCTCCCATACAAAATTGATTTAAATGTCAGCCACTGGAGCAGAAAAGAAATTCCAATGCCATGTTAAGTTTTGAAGTTATGTAATCGGCCTTGAATATAGTGACGAAGCTGAGTTTCTAATTTATGACGAAACGCGACAAAATTGAAAATTCCGTTATTTATTATTTGATTGACATTTAAATCACAATTTGATTATAAAGATTGTCGAAGAAAACGGGATGAATGAATTATTATTCTTCTTCTTCAGTGGCGGTACATTCTGGAACTCATTTGAGCATCAGCCAACATGCCTCTCTAATTAGCCCGTACCTTAGCTAACTTCTTCAAGTTTTGCATTTCAAGTTGATTGAGGTCACTTTCTACTTGTGGGCTTCACTTACGGCTAGGTCTTCCTCTATTGCGTTCAAAGTCTGGCTAGGAATATACTCTAGGAATACTCTGCGAGCCGAAGTATTGGTGTCCATTCGATCTACAGCCATCTTAATTGTCCTATGCGGAAATTTTTGACTAGGGGTTAAATCTTCGTCTTCATAGCCCATCACCGTAAACGGGACCGAAGAATTGTGATCTCAAATCGACCAATGATTTTAATACACTTTTGATACGGTCCTTGCTTCAGCGCCGTATAACATGGCTGGGATACTCTGGGTCTTGTATATGATTTCCTTACTAGTTAAAATGAGGGCTTTACAACAAAATATTCTTCTAATCACAAAGAAACACCGGTTGGCAGTTGTAATTCTTCATTTTATTTCTGACGAGCTTCTGTTATCAGAGCTAATAGCGGAGCCGAGGTAGAGTTGTCCCGTAATACCTCAAAACCGGTGTTTAAGGGTAGTGATGCGATTACATGAGAACACAAGCGTTGTCACTCTACTCTAGCCTCATACTATCATCTCCTCCTCTCACCTCCACGCTGGTGACTGGTGGGTGCCTACTGCCTAGTACCTCGACTGGAAGTAACAAACCCCTGTGGAAGGTCGTTGGTGGCAGCGATCGAGAGAGGGAGTAGGAGTATCCTAAGGTACTCACTCTCAGGCGACAGCGGAGGAGTTCAATAGATGGAATCAACAGTGGCGCCTACCGCTCCAGTTAGATCGAACTGGTAAGTTTTATCCCTATATGAGCTGCTTCGACCTGAACACCAGGTCTATATGGATTTCCAATACTCAGGGTGTTGGAAAAGAGTTGATGGCGGTGGAGCCCTCAATTGGTCAACGGCAGCACTCAATTATTCAAAATTTGATACTGACATCGGTATTTTTGGCTCGCTGTCCTAGGGTCAAGACAAGGGCCTGAGCCTTAAGGTTGGGGGTTGTGCCGTTGGGGTAACTTTCCTACATTGGAAAAAAAAACTATATAAGTTATGAGATAGACACAACCAGACTCGGACAATGAAACTCCACATATGGCTACAAGACCCAGAACGTCAATGGACTATTATATGAGAGTATGTACCTGGAATGTACGAACACTCTACACCGCGGGTGCTACTCAAAACCTTGAATCTGTCCTCACGCGGTACAAGGCAGATATACCGCAACCAAGAGATTCAATGGATAGGATCAGGTATAACGAAGAGAAAACATTGCGACATATATTACAGGTGCAACAAAAGATCGCATGTATTAGGATGCGGATTCGTCGTGTTAAATCGGCTTAGGACAAAAGTCATTGACTTCAAGCCGATAAGTGATCGCCTTCCTGTGATCCGCATCAAAGCTACATTCCAAAACATAAGCCTAACGCACACGCCCCTACCGACGAGGCTGAAGATCCCATCAAGGAGTAGTTTTATGATCTCCTGGATGGAGCCTACGGAGCCTGTCCGGAGTATGATGTAAAAGTTGTACTCGGGGATTTCAATGCTAAAGTTGGAAAGGCAAACTTTTCGTGGATTCCGTGCTTACCGTTTAGTTGGTAAGCACAGAATCCAATCGTAATACGGTGATAAGTAGCACTAGGTTCCCAAGGCTAATGATCCACACAGAAACCTGGCGCTCTCCAGACGGTCGAACCGGCAACCAAATCGACCATGTGCTAATCGATGCGAGGCACGCATCCAACATCCTCGCACACATTCCGAGGGGCAAACGTCGACTCTGGCCATTTTCTTTGTCGATGCTTAATTTAGAGCTCGAATTTCCAACGAGAAGAAGCTGCGAACTGCCCAAATCTGGAGCATATCTGGAGTAGCCAAAGCTTACATTCACCTACAACAGATGCCAACAATCAATGGTATCGCGTAGCCGAAACCACTGTTGGGTACCAGCCACCCCCGAGAAAAAGCCCGTGGTATGATGATGAATGCGTATACAGGAAAAAGGTGACAGAAGATGCACAAGAAAGCACTGTAGCGCAAAACAAGGACAGCGAGAGAAGAGTATTGAGCCAGGAGAAGAGAGGAAAAGAAAACCATGCGTAGAAAGAAGATTGATTACGCACCTTCCCAGCTGAAGGAAATCGAAGAGTCGCGGGATCATAACAACATCCGGAGGTTTTATGAAAAAGCCAAGCAACTGGCTGCTGGCTACAAAACCGGCACGCAGGCTCCTCGAAACAGTGAAGGAAACCTAGTCACCGAAGCGCAGAAATAGTAGATGGGTTTAAGCAGTATTTCCAGCAGCTGCCTAGTGGGCATCATGTAGAGAGAGTGATGGGGCAAGAAGAGAACCCACGTCCAGTCAATGAAGAACAAGTTCCACCACCTAGTATAGAAGAAGTTGGCCCAGCTAAAAAAAAAGCTCAAGAACAACAAGGCCGCAGGTTCTGATGGCTTACCAGCGGAGCTTTTTAAATACGGCGGTGTTTTGGTAGGGAGCATGTTAACTCTGAGGAAACATACCCGATGACTGGACTATCAGCTCCATATGCCCCATCTACAAAAAAGGCGATCCTATGTCATGCAAGAACTATCGATGCATATCCCTGCCTTATGTCGTATACAAGATCCTATCCAACGTACTGTGTGAACGTCTTAAACCGTTCCGAAACACACTAAGAAGCGGATTTTTGTTCCAGTGTGCGAGGAGAAGATACAACCGCGAACTCTATGAGCTATACGAAGATGTAGATGTAGTCCAAACGCCAAAACACGTCGACTACATTGGCTCGGTCACATCGAGCTAACCAGCCCACAGGTTCGAGAAGGCAAGGAAGACCGATCCTCCGTTTCAAAGTCCAAGGCATTACGGATTCCAGAGCGCTTGGTCGATGATAGATGGTAGATGGTAGATGGTAGATGGTAGATGGTAGATGGTAGATGGTAGATGGTAGATGGTAGATGGTAGATGGTAGATGGTAGATGGTAGATGGTAGATGGTAGATGGTAGATGGTAGATGGTAGATGGTAGATGGTAGATGGTAGATGGTAGATGGTAGATGGTAGATGGTAGATGGTAGATGGTAGATAAGTCACAATTCTGTGGTGGTGTGTACGGTGTTTCGTGGCTTCTATTGGTGAATTGACAATACTTTGGCAACCCAAACGGGGACAGGACGTGAGATTGACTTAAAATTTCTTATTTTCAGGACATTTTGACTTTGAGGTGAATAAGGGACTTTATTGTATAGACGTGTTAAGAGGGATAGCCATAGGAAGTATCGCTTGACAAGAATGGTGTGCAGGGTGTGAAAACCAGCCATTGTCAATAACAACCGGAATACTTACGAATCGAGTCGAACCTATACTGCTGAGGAATATTGGAAACAAGTTTACCTAGTCGTTTTTCAGTGGAATTGACGAAGATTTTTTGATAATTATTTTCAGCTTTTTCTAGAACCTATCCTTTTCCGTTTAGACGCCTTATAGTTCGTCGTTGTTTAACATAGAGTAACTTTCTTCTTTCTTTGATTCTGGTACGAACAAACATGTTTGTTGAGATGGGATGTTTGGTGAGAGGGCAAGAACTACCACCGTCTGACGAGTTAAGCCGATCCAACCATGCGGTGCCATTTTCTCCAGTATGAAGGACGCCTCCGTGGCCAACCTAGACTCACAAGAATGGTAGATTGTAGATGGATTATAATCTTGGTTTAACGCCATATCATGCTATAAAAAGATTCGATTTACCTTAGCTGCAACTTGTTTCACATAATTTCAAAGATGTTGACACTTCAATCACTTCGTAAATACAGATAGGTGCCGATTTAAACTCCATTCAACATAAAACCACAAAAATCACGTCCAAAAAATAACCTCCCTAGAATAACAAAAAAAAAACGATTTTCAAATTTATAAGTTAAATCGGTGTATCGGTACTATGCCACTGGGTCATACACCAGGTGACAATGCGTACATGGTAAAGTGATGTCATCCCCCGCCACCCAAAAGCACGGTGTCATTCGTCAATGTTTGTGTTTGCGCAAATTTCCAAGTCAAACCGTCGAAATGTATTTCCCTGTTTTTTCCTATTGCATAAACAAAGGATACACATTCTCCGTTAGAAGGTGGGAAAAAACTAGGCATGTCGTAGTCTCACTCAACGACCCATCACTTTGCTCTTCCATCGTGTGTCTCCCGAGCCATTATTCTAACTTTGACAGTTCTTTGTCGTTTATTTTTTCTTGCCACCCCATTCAGCCTTGTTATTGTTCGACGGGGATCGGAAAAAATTGTGTCAATTTGTTTGCCACTGTTTATTGTTTTATTTTCAGGACGGCGACGCCACCGATTGTAGCACAGGCAACAACACTTTTAATATTTTATTATTTCTGGCAAGGTTAAACTATTTGCTGGCTTGGTTTACCTTTATCATCCGTGACATGACAAAGGTTGATAAATCTTCCTTCTGGGGAAGCCTACAATTTGTCTGATTGCTGAATTTATTTTGATCACCCACACAATCGTCGTTTTAAGTGGAACAGTGTTTTGTAAATAGTCGAACTATTAAGGAGTGTTGTTGGTCTCTCATTTTGGGGCTTCCTTCAGGCAGAGAAAAAAAAACGAGAAATCTCATTCCAAGTAACAGAACAATCGCATTTGCAGATAAATCGAAAAGAAAACACACAATTTTCACCCTCATCCGCATTCGCATCCATAAGCCATAGCAGTCTTCCTTTTCTCCGTCCTCTTTTCATTTCAAAGCGCAGTGACTTTTACTTCCTTGTTTTGTTTTTATTTCGTGTGTTTTTTTTTTTATTTATTTGTTGCCTCCCCTTGAAAGAATAAAACCGTCATTTGAATGGTTTCTGCAAAAGGAGCAGGGAAACATGCGGTACCGAAGCTCACCCCCTCTAGGGCCGAACTAAAAAACCAACCATACAACCGATTCGTTTTGGGGTTTCAGAGAAATTTTCTCAATAAAATTATAGTCACGTTTTCGATTACATTTCCAGCCCCCCCTTTTGGCCACCGACTTCAGTGGAGGGTTGCTCCACTGTCGTGGTAGAAGTCGCCATCATCATCGTCGTCGTCGTCTTCGTTTTCTTCGATCGTGTGGTGTTGTGGCTGCTTAACAGCAAAAAGTGAAACGAAGCTCTCTCCCGAAGGCGGTTCTGTCTTGCGGTTGTGGGTGCAACTTTCAAAAGGGATGGGTAAGCATGAGAGAACACTACCATAACATTCGATAAGTTGTTGCAAATAAATTGTGTTTTTTTATGTTAATGGATTTTTGACCTTTACGCGACTTTGTATGGCTTCTGGATGGATGCCTGAGTAGGATGTTATTATTTTAATAAAAAACGAGAAAATTATAGGTCGGTTTGGGCTTATGGCTTAATCTGTCTAGGCTTCTGGGGAGGATTGTTGTAATTTGAGGAGATTTAAGATTTGAGATTTTCGATTGCAGTTTAAAAAGATTTTTTCTTTGATTTAAAGCTCCATCGATTTGACTGAAACTTCGCCTAAGTTTGTTATTGGAGGTCCTACATAAGAGCTTTTGGAATTTTGATAAAAGCTCAAAAATGAAAGGTTCCTCCCATAAAAAGCTTTTTTAAGACACGATTATCTTGATAACGACTCTAGCGATGCTGATTAAAAGGCATCTTAACGAACACGGACTTACGAGGTCCGTAACGAAAATTCGTACCAGCGAAATGTCAACCACAGATCACTCACACGAAGATTCGCAACTTCTCGTGGGTGGGCTATGAGAGCCTGGGTTAGCTCATCGTTGGGGGTGGGTTCGAACTTGGAGCGCTTTTGCTCCCAAGCGAACGATACATTTTTGGACACCACGTAATTTTTGGAAAAATTAGGAATCCTGAAAAAAACTGAAAACAACCTAAGACGACAAGAAAACAAAAGGAACCTAAAACCAACATAAAATAAAAGAAATTCTGTACCCACGTTTTAAAATGGGGCAACACTATAAACACCCTGATCTGAATGGCAAGGAATGAAGACCCGGTCTCCGTCCCAGGCGATCCTAGATGAGCTGCTTCGAAATATTCAGATAACAGTTTATCTAGGAATCCCAAGGGTAAGTCAGGCCCCTTGAACAGAGATGGTGGCGGATGAACCGAAAGGTCAAAAGCAGCGCTCAATCCTGATACTGATAGCCCTATGCACTAGGGATATCTAATAAATTGGAACTGGCCCACTAGATTGGGGATTGTGGTTTGGGTTAAATACCCACCCATGGAAAAAACCATATGTTACGAAGCAACCACAGCCTCAGAAATACTGATGTTAGTTTTAACGACCCTGTTAAACGGAAAAAGGACAACGACTTTCGTATCTGCACCTGAAATGTGAGAACACTAAAAGGAGAGGTGCAGGCAAACAACTAGCGGAAACCCTAAACTGCTACAAAAACTGTGATATCTTCTTTGGACCGTGTTATAGTGAGCAGAGACTAGAGACTAGAGAAATTCGGATTTGTTATAAGTGCCAGACTTAGGCAAGAAATCTTAAGTTCCAAGACATTAGCAAATGCATTGTAACAATCCACATCTAGGCCAAATTCGCCAAACTAAGCCTTATATGCGCTCATGCTCCGACGGAGGAAAAATTTGATATAGCTAAGGATTGCTTCTACGAGCTCCTTGACAAAACCTATGAGCGACTACCGAAGTACGATGTTAAAATCATGCTGGCAGATTTTAACGCAAAGGTATGAAGAGAAGACATCTTTAGAAGTATTGTCGGAAAACAAAGCCTACATGACAACACGTCTGGTAACGGACTTAGGCTAATTGATTTCGCTGCGGAACGAAATTCCTCACCTCGATATCCATAAGGGGACATGGCAGTCTTCAGATCAAAGAACAGTCAACCACATTGATCACATTACGATAGACAAAATGCACGCATCCAGTATTTTGGATGTCCGAACATTCCGAGGAGCTAACATCGACTCGGACCACAACCTTGTTGCAGCTAAGGTAAGAATGCGGATATCCACCACGCCACAACAAACTAGAAACACTGCAATCGCCTGAGACCGCCAAGACCTTCGCGCAACGCGTGTCCCTTAACCTCTCGATTCACACTATACCACCAGCATCTAATGTCGAAGAACAATGGCAACGATGCCAACAAGCCATTAGATCAGCCGCAACTGATGTTCTAGGTTTCTCGCGGCCACCAGCAGGAAACCCCTGGTTTGATGAGGAATTCCGACATATGCTCGCAGCCAAGAACGAGGCCTATAAGGCTAAGCTGCGAGTGAAGACGAGAGCTGCCATTGAGCTCTATAGGCAAAGAAGAAGGGAAGAACATCGGCTTTTCAGAAAGAAGAAAAAAGAGCAAGAAAAGCGCGCGATCTTTATCCTCGATCGCTCGCTTTTCTTGAGAGGTGCCGCTCCAGGAACGATGTTTGCAAGTTTTACCAAAGTGTAAAACGTCAAAGCCAAGGATACAAAGCTCTAACAGAGTCCTGTCGAGATGAACAAGAAAATATCGTAGTCGAGACACAGTCGATGCTGAGGATATGGAAGAACCACTTCTGCAGACTGTTAAACGGCGATGACGAACAATATTCCGCTGTCAGGCAGAACGAACAATTTAATATTGGCAACGGCAGCGAAAACTGCCAACCACCCGAACTAAGTGACTAAGTGAGGATAGCAAAATCTAAACTCAAGCTTAATAAGGCCATCGGAAATGACGACCCTCCTGCTGAGCTTTATAAAGCTAGCGGAGATGATTTGGTAAGTAACATCCACCAACTCATAAGCCAAATCTGGTCGGATGAAAGTATGGCTGAAGATTGGAACCTAAGCATCGTTTGCCCGATCCTCAAAAGAGGAGACCCTCTGACGCCAACTACAGAGGCATAAGTCTACTCAACATCGCCTACAAGATCCTATCTGCCGTAATATGTGAACGCCTGAAACTGATTGCCCTTATCAGTGTGGTTTTAGGCCAGGAAAGTCCACAACCGATCAAATTTTCACACTTCGGCAGATCCTGAAAAAAACTCAAGAAGTCCAAATCGATACCCACCACCTATTTATCGATTTCAAAGCAGCATACGACAGCATTTATAGAGACGAACTATACAGAGCCACGTCTAGTTTTGGTATACCGCCCAAACTCGTCCGTTTGTGTAGGATGACGATGGAGAATTCTCGCTGCACTATAAGGGTCGGAAACGACCTCACCGACACATTCGATACCAAAAAAGGATTTAGGAAAGGCGATGCGCTGTCATGTGAATTCTTTAATTTGATTCCTGAGAGGATTGTGAAAACTAACGAGCATACGCCGACGATATTGACATCATTGGTAGGACTCAACGTGATGTCACAGCCACGTTTGCTAGTATAGAGAAGGAAACGGCAAAAATGGGTTTAGAAGTCAATAAGGGAAAGACTAAGTATATGTTGTCAACACGAAAGGAAATACAACATCGACGAATTGGACAGAACGTCAACATTGACAGATATAACTTTGAGGTTGTATGGGACTTGGTCTACCTCAGCTCCGATAACAACATCTCGTCAGAAATTTAACGAAGAATTATTCCTGCCAACCACTGTTTCTTCGGGCTAAGAAGGCAATTTAGTAGTAAAGGCCTCAATCGAACTACTAAGGAAATCCTATATAAGACCCTGATAATCCCAGACCTGCTCTACGGTGCTGAAGCATGGACCGAATCAAAAGCGGATAGAGAAATCCTTTGTCGATTCGAGAGAAAAATTCTTCGAAAAATCTTCCGCCCAGTTTGCGTCGACAGGCTATGGAGACAGCGACATGCCCCATGTAGAACGAATGGACGGACGCAGTAGAGGAAGACCTCGCCTAAGGTGGCGCGCACAAATAGAAACCGACCTCAACCAACTTGGAGTGAGCAACTGAAGGCAATTAGCTAAGGAACGGGGCTAATTGGAAAGGCATGTTGGTTGAGGCCGAGGTTCATCCCGGACTGTAGCGCTACTTAAATAAGTATGTATATATTAAGATTGTCATAATATCTTGTCAAGACACTTTTTTAAAATTCTTTTCGGTTTGCCCAAAAATTACGTGTTTCTGAAAAGAGGGCACGGCAATGGGCGGAGTTTAAAAAGTTTTTTATTCCAGCTACAAAATTAAGGTCCGAAAAGTGGTGACGTACGGAGGGACAGACATGGCTTAATCGACTCAGCTAGCGATTCTGACTCGATCCATATAATTCAAGATGTATCTAGCTAAATTATTTTTTTTGTTACAGACTTAATGTCAAAAGTATTTTGCTCCTATGGGATAGGGCATACAAATGGCCTGGAATTGTGACAAAAAAAAAACTGTGTTTACGAAGTTACAAAAAAAAACGGGCAAACCGTTTACGCTGGAGGACCATTTCGGACAGACGTATTTCCAAAAATCGTATCTATCTATCATCGTAATGTTAGAATCAATCAATATCTGGAGGTCGAAAATTTTCACGAAAACAACATCTTTCTCTTTGTGAGAGAAAGCTAAAAAGTGAGATAAATACGCTAATCTGAAAGATCTGGCGTGTAATCGGGCTAATTAATATTTTGGGATTGTGGTCATTAAAAACAGATAAACCAGTACTCAATTTAACTAACTGTCAGAATCATAAGAGTAGGAACTTCTATTTTAAGGGGATTTACAAATTTGAGGCGCATTGTCAAACTTTCAAAAGAGATGGAGCATTGAAAAACTCAGATGTATTTACCTTCGGAATCCGAACCGTAGAACCCGCTCTTAATAGTCCAACGCACTAACCACTAGTCCACTGCATCCACTGCATAACAAGCTTTAACTATATAAAAGAAGATGTCTCTTGAATCCTCCTCTTCCTATTCTCTTAGCATCCTTACTATCTGAAAAAATGATTAATTTGCCACATCAACTGAATTACTGTATCTGAATGCCAAACATCATAAAAACCGCAACGTTAACAGGATAACCATACCCTACATACGAACTTCTGCTCCTTCAAAACGAATATAAAACATACGGTGCCCAGAAAGTGTATACCGTCAAACTTCTAAAGCATGATACGAGCCCCCTTCAGAGTTTGATTAGGCAAAAAAAAATGCCATCCCTCAACACCCAACAGTTACCGCAGCGTCAACAAAACCACTACCCTCGGCTGCCGATCTTTGGAATCCCGGAGCCCAAAAAACATGCAAACTCATTAAGGTGATAAAAATCTTTGGATATCCTTGTTCACCTGGATCCAGGGCTGGTTTTTTTTTTATCATGTTGCTGCTGCAGTATCAGGTTCCAACAGCTTTTGGTGGCACAGCCACCACTTTTCATCTTCCTGACCGCACCAACGAGATAAATTGTGTACTTTCGTTGGCATCATAGTCCTGTTTGCGGTAGTGGTGATGGTGGTGGTAATAGGGAAGGTAAAGAAATCCAGCTCATCTGATTAAAATACCCACACATGAAGAGAGGTAACATACTCATACATATGGATACGACGTTATCCAGTGAGGGATTTTTCTTCTCTTCTACACGAACGGGCAGCGATCAACCTTTGTAGGACCTGCATCACGATATGGGAAAATGTTTTTTTTTTTCACGTTCACTGTGATGTCCTTGTGCTGGTTTTTCTCAGAACACACCTCACCATTGGACTGGGTTTATAGTTGTAGTTAAGAGATTTTGATTGCTAATACCAAGGATAATACAGGGAAAACTTTAAGTAGGCCACAATGGATGGAGAATGTAAGTATGTGTGTGTGCGCTGATGTGTTAAACTTTTTTGTTTCGTGTATTTGATTGTTTTGAAGCCGTCGCCTGGTCGTATTTTACCTTTACGCGGACGGTCTGTTGTTGTTATGAAATAAAATGTTCATGTTGTTAACCAAAGAGATTGCTCATGTTGACTTTAGTGATCCCTCAACGCACCCGCTAGCTTAACAGGTCAAAGGAGCTGAGGTTATAATAGGGCCATACGCCGGGAACAATCAGCGAAAAAAAGTTTCATTTTGATTGAGGTCACAGGACCACAGAAAACAGCCCAACAATATAGTTAATACAAAACAAAATGTATGGACACCGAGGCGTATACGTATCTTTTTTTCGAACATTGAGAGTTGGATTTCATTGTCACACATCTTCTTGGGCATAACTTTTTCTAGATGGCCAAAAATATAAAAACAAAACTTTTATGAAAATATAAATTCTTCGTTAGGGAAATTACCTTTCGGGTCAAATGAGTCAAAGACCTTGTGTTGTCAAGCAATTTATTTCAAGTTTAGAAACTTCCGAGTTTTCGTCAAGTTTTTTTCAAGGAAATTTTATTTTCATTTCGAAAATCTGTTTGTATCCAATGGTTGGATTCTTAAAGTTGGTAATACAAACAAAAAGTGAACAAATTTTAGTGAGAAATAACTTATTTTAATGTCAACTTCCTTTTGAGTTTGGAAATTTGTTTGAATTTGTGTAGAAAACTCAAAAGTGTGTCAAAAAGAAACTCCATTTTGTAACTTGGGTTAAAAGGACCAGATCTCAATTAATGTTTCGGAATTCTAAGGAAATCGAATAAGAAATGTACCTTGAGAATGGTTTAAGCTCAAGTTTTAGGGGTTTTGGGGGTAATAATTCGTTCTTAAAAAAAATCTCATTGTTATATCTTATAGAAGAAAATCACGAATTTACTATTTAAAGTAACTCCTTCTTGTCTGTTAATATCATGTCAGGTCATAGAAAAGGCCTCACAACCTTGTCATCTGGTGAGATACCGCAAAAAAAATAAAAAAGCATGCTATAGGCTTCGTGAATTTAGTTGATACTACGTGTCGGAGTTTGCCAAAGAAACCAAAAGTCAGACAGCAAATCTTGAGAAAAATATTTTCCGAGGTAAATTAGTTTTCCATTCAGATCTCCTTGAGGGACTATTCCGGGGTGAACAACATGGAGAAGAAACTAATACTTACTTACTTACTTATCGGGCTCCCGGCTGAGACACTGCAGCATTCCATCCTCTACGATCCTCTACGATCCCTGGCTCGCTGCTTCCAGTTGTCTAGACCTAGCGCTCTGGCATCCGCGATGGCTTGGTCTTTTAAACGGAGGTTCGGTCTTCCTTACCTCCTAGAACCTGGGGGCTGGTTCGCTCGATGTGACCGAGCCAATGTAGTCGACGTATTTTGGCTTTTTGGACTACATCCACATATTGGTACAGCTCACAGAGTTCGCGGTTGTATCTTCTCCTCCATTCGCCCTCCTCGTGCACATGACCAAAAATCCGCCGAAGTATTTTTCTTTCGAAGGAGCCCATTATCAGCTCTCCCTTCTTGCTTATCGTCCAGCAGTCGGCACCATAAAGCAGAACTGGCAGGATAAGAGTTTTGTAGAGCACACATTTCGTCCTTCGAGTTAGGAGTTTTGAACCCAGTTGTTTCGCCAAACTGAAGTAGCAATGGTTTCCTAGGGTAATCTTTGACGTATCTGCACTAGGGTGTCATTCGTGGAGTTTTTGTTATCTCCGAGGTAGGTGACTCCTTAACTACCTCGAAATTGCTTCTATCAATAGTGACGTTTTGTCCTAGGCGGTGGACAGATGCTTTCATTGTTTGTTGATAGCATATACTTAGTCTTGTCCTCATTTACTTCAAGGTCAACGGATTTCGCCTGTTCTTCAATCTCCATGAACGCTTTTATCACGGCATGTTGGGAGCGACCGATGATGTCAATTTAGCCCAGCAGCTGGACGGACCTATTGAAAATAGTGCCTTCCGTGTTAACACCTGCCCTACGCACTATCTGCTCCAATACGAGATTGAAGAAGTCACATGATAGCGCGTCTCCTTGCCGAAATCCGGTGCATGTTTGGAATAGTTTGGAGGAGCTACTTCCAAACTGCACGTTGCATCGCGTGTTTTTCAGCGTCACGCGACAAAGCTGAATCAGTTTTGCCGGGATTCCAAATTCGGCCATCGCCATATAGAGCTCCTGACGATATATGCTATCATACGCCGCTTTGAAGTCGATGAATAGGTGGTGAGTTTCGACTTGAAATTCGTTGGTCTTTTCCAGGATTTTACTCAGCGTGAAAATTTTGGTCTATAGTCGATCTGCCGGGCCGGAAGCCACACTGTTACTTGCCGATTAGTGTGTTGCAGAACGTATAGACGTTCACACAGTACGTTGGATAGGATCTTGTTGTATGCGACATTAAGCACGGATATGCCTCTATAGGTCTTGCAAGACATAGGATCGCCTTTTTTGTAGATGGGGCATATGGAGCTGATAGTCCAGTCATCGGGCATGTTTTCTTCCACCAATATTTGGTTGATGATTCGGTGCATGCTCCCTGCCAAAACATCATCACCATTAAAAAGCTCCGCTGGAAAGCCATCAGAGCCTGCGGGCTTTTTTTTCTTTAGCTTTTTTATAGCTATGCCAACTTCTTCTATACAAGGTGGTGGCACTAGTTCTTAATTGACTGGACGTGGGTTCTCTTAGTGCCATTTCACTCTCTGCACATTATGTCCATTAAGCAGCTGTTTGAAATGCTGCACATCCACTATTCCCTGCGCTTCGGTGACTAGGTTTCCTTCGCTGTCTCAAAGAGCCTGAATTCCGGTTTTGTAGCCAGCAGCCAGTTGCTTTGCTTTTTTTATAAAACCTCCGGATGTTGTTATGATCGCGCGACTCTTCGATCTCCTTGACCTGGGAGGCTGCGTAGGCTCTCTTCTTTCTACACATGGTCTTCTTTTCCTCCCTTCTCCTGGCCCAATACTCTTCTCTCGCTGCCCTTGTTTTGCGCTGCAGCGCTTTCTTGTGCATCTTTTGTCACCTTTTTCCTGTATAGGCATTCATCATCATACCACGGGCTCTTTCTTGGGGGTGGCTGGTACCCTACAGTGGTTTCGGCTACCTCCTTGATTATGTCGCGCTACTGGCACCACTAATTGTTGGCGTCTGTGGTAGGTGAATGCACAGAGGAGAGTTTCATACTCAGGTGCTCATTGCAGGCCCTGTCTTCTCCAGGTGTGCTAAGGCGTCTAACATCGAATTTCTTCTTCTAGGCAGTTTGCAGCTTCTTCTCGTTGGACAGTCGAGCTCTGAATTAAGCCGCGACAAGGAAATGGTCAGAGTCGACGTTTGCCCATCGGAATGTACGCACGTCGAGGGTGTTGGAGCGTGCCTCGCAACGATTATCACATGGTCGATTTGGTTGGCGGTTCGACGGTCTCGAGAGCGCCAGGTTGCTGTGTGGATCCTTAGACTTGAGAACCTACTGCTAATATAGAGAAGGAAGCGGCAAAAATGAGTTTAGCAGTAAATGAGGGAAAGACTAAGTTTATGCTGGCAACACGAGAGGAAACACAACATGGACAAATTGGACAATACGTCACCATTGGCAGATATAACTTTGAGGTAGTACGGGACTGTCTACCTCGGCTCCACTATTAACTCTGAAAATGAAACCTTGTCAGAAATTAATCGAAGAATTACTCTTGCCAACCGCTGTTTCTTTGGAATAAGAAGGCACTTCAGTCGTAAAGCCATCACTAGAACTACTAAGGAGATCCTTTATATGACCCTGATCATCCCAGTCCTGCTCTACGGCGCTGAAGCATTGACCGTGTCAAAAGCGGATGAAGAAATCCTTGGTCGATTCGAGAGAAAAATTCTACGGAAAATCTTCGGTCCCTTTTGCGTTGACAGGCTATGGAGACGAAGAACTATACGCATTGGACGTTTTAGATGGCTAGGACATGTAGAACGAATGGACAAAAATACACCGACTCGCACAGTCTTCGATTCCCAGCCACACGTCGGACGTAGTAGATGGAGACCTCGCATTAAATGTCATGCACAAGTAGATCCAACTTGAAGTGTCCAATTGGAAGCAGTTACCTAATGACCGGGCTTATTGGAGACTTGGAGAGGCATGTTGTTTTCAGACTGTAGCGTAACTTTCCTCTTACAAGAAAATGGCAGACAATTCACAGTACCAAACAATCGACGAAGAATAATTTAGTGCTTCTAGGGTTTTTTTGGAAAGAATCTGGCTGAAATTTTGGAAAGCCTGGTTTTCCTTTAATGAGAAAAAAAACAAAGCCCGTGTATAAACTTTTTGTTGCATTTAAAAAAAAAAAACAAATTTTGGGTAGTTTTTGACGCTAAATCGTAATGTCTGTATGAAGTTTTTTTTAGCTTTCCATGCCAATGGATATCATTTTCAAATTCGTCAGAATATACCGATTGATCAACCAGTGTAAATGCTGTTGCTCTTCTTGTGATTCGAATTACTACATGACAAAACGCAGACATATCCAAGCCTTAAAAGGAAGCTGACTAGCAATCACTTAGACCGGAAAGCTATGCCTATATTCGATCGGGGAAAGAGCCGGCTTTCAAACGTAGTTTCTCCTTGTTTTTGTGTGAGTAAAGTTTTTTTTGGCACAAGGAATAGGACCTCTAGTTTAACTCCAATTTTGATCGGACAATTTGGAAAGTTTTGAGTGCTTGCATCTTTGACTTTCATGGGCAGTGAAAAGAAACCAGTTGTTGTTACTTTTGGGATTTGAACCAGAGACCCTGCGCTTAGTAGACCACTTCACTGTAGATCTGGACTAACAGAAATCAACACCAAACAAGTAAAGGGTTCGTTAAATAACTTTTTTTTTTGAAAATGCTATAAAAAAAACTACTGAATATTTTCTCAAATTTCTTTTTTTATTTGAAAGTACAATCCTTCCGGCTAATAATGGAAAATAATTTCATTCAAATGGCTGCCTTGGCTGGCCATGCAGTAGCCTACACGATCGGTCCAATTTTTAAGCACATTATCGATTGTGTGCAGCTGTATTTCACCAATGGCTTCACGAATATTGTCATTTAAAGCGTCAATTGTCTCTGGCTTGTCGGCGTAATACTTATCTTTTACGGCACCCCACAAATAATAGTCCAACGGTGTCAAATCTCAGCTCCGAGGTGGCCAAACGACATCAGCTCTGCGGTTGATAATGCGATCTTCAAAAACAGGGCGCAAAACATCGAGTGTAGCTTCGGCTGTGTGGCACGTAGCGCCGTCCTGTTGAAACCAAATGTTTCCAATATCATCCTCTTCCATTTTTGTGAACAAAAATTCGTTCAACATGGCCCGATAACGATCGCCATTGACTGTAACGGCCACTCCTTGCTAATTTTCGAAGAAAAATGGCCCAATTATGCCTCTGGACCAAAATAAGCACCAAACAGTGACTCGTTTTGGGTGTATCGGCTTTTCAATGTATGCGTGCGGGTTTTCTGTGCCCCAAATGCGACAATTTTGCTTGTTTACATACCCGCCAAGGTCAAAATGAGATTCATCTGAAAAGATGATTTTTTGGCAAAATCGGCATCTTCTCTAAGGCGATCTCAGGCCCACTTAGCGAAGCGAAAACGCATTGGATGGTCAGTTGGCCTGCGAACTTGCCGTTTCTTCTGAATGTCCTTTGGTCACGCCCCACCTACCCGCCCAAATCAATTCGATGGCATGCTTCCGCTCCAAGTCGAGAATTTAATATTTCATTGCTCGTTATTGCCTGTATCGCCCCCCACCTGTCTGTGGTGCATGTGGACACTCCTGTCAAAGTCACTCCAGGATGGTGAGTATTATCATCGTCGTTAGCGTACGAATATCCTGGACAATTCCAATTGACTTCAAAGTCACAATTATTCGATTAGACCAGCGTGTGTGTGTGGTAATCGAGAAGCCATTTAAAGTTAATTAAACCGTTGGCTCATCAAAGTTATTTTCCAATGTCCTTATCGGTGGCTGACATCCTGCTTATCAGGTAGCATACACGTGCTGCCCTCACCCGTGTGTGAATTATCGAGCAGGCTTTTGTGGCTTATTGTGTTTGGTTTTGATCTTCGCTTGACTGCTGCCTGGAGCTATGGTCTGGATATCCCTTCACTAGGTCATGAACTAGTGAACTTCAAGTGGTGGCAGGATACCGACTTGTACTTTGTTCATATTCTCGTCATCATCACGATTGTCCTACTCACACCTTAGTAGGGCGGGTAAAGGCAGCAGAGCGCAGCAATTTAAAACAATAAAATTGAAGCTTGTCCCGTTCTTTGTTTTTGCTCAATTTTTGTATCCTCGTTGTGTTCGTTGTGATGGTGTATTGTGTACAGGAGTCTCATGTACTTTGGCAAACAGGTCACGTAAAGGTGGAGCTGTGTAGTCCGCTTAGCTGGTGCTGCTACGACGGCCGCCTTCTAGAATGAGTCGTGGTGGTGTTGGTGGACCTTAGCTATTGTTGGCCTGGATTTTTTTTTTCAATTTACTTGCTATGCTGCTCTAGGCACGAGGGGGGTTAATCTTTTGTGTGTTATTGCCGTGTTTGGTCCTTGTTGCTGCATGCCAAATAGTGCAGAGGACGCAGAGAACTCTGTTGCAGGTGTTTGCATTAGAGTTCTTTATGGAGCTCCAATGTATTATAGCTGTGCTCTGAAGTCGTTAATTGGGTGAAGTGGATGACGGAAAAGGAAATGGAAAATGTAATGAGCAGACCGGTAAGTAGTGGGACGGGCATGGGCAATTTGATTAAAGTGAGCTAAGTGAAGGCTTTTGAATGAACGGGGATTCAATGGATGGGTGAGACTGCAGTGCTGTTTCTTTTTGGATGGTACTCAATATTTAACAGAGGCTTTTACGTTTATAAAAGCATGTGGGTATTTATTATTTTATTCATGATCTGTGGGAGTGCCATTCGAAAGGGGAAATCTGAAAGACATCTGAGAAAATCGGCAATTTAACTGCTATAGTCGTCATGTTGTTTTAAAGGACGTTGCTGGGTGGCACAGTTTCTCTTACACTATCCAAATGGTAACAGAATAATTTCAGGGAAATTCCCTAAGGTATCTTTACTATCAAATATTTCATCAATTAGCTGGATAGTTGACAGGATAAGTGCTTACCATCGAAGAGCCGTATAGGCTATGATTTGGATTTAAGCTCTCACAAGGATTTTTGCTGTAGAAAGAATGTAGGGACTGATCGTCGTTAACTTGGGCAATGCTTTTACGTTGTAACATTGATTACATATCACTGCTGCTTATTTTACAATTCCAGTGATAAACTGGTCGCATTCAACCAGTTTTTACTTACTTAACGTAAATGTGTGCTTAACAGAAAAGCTGCAGCCTAAGAACTATCGGAACCCCTAAGCTACTACAAGGCATTACTGCCATCCTGAAAATACGGTAGGATGCACCAGGCAAATAAAGGATGAAAACCCCGAGTTCTAAAACATATTCTATTGTTCCGTGTATAGTGAGCAGCAACAGCGGGTAGTAGATGCGGATGATATTGTTAAGGAGCTCCGGGACAAAACTTATGCAAGGATATTTTATCGATATCCTAAATTAGCAATACTGTTGCAAAACAGAGACTACACATTGGCAGGTCTGGTAATGGACGTACTCTAAATGATTTTTTAACGGAATACATAATGCCAGTATAGCCAATACGCGACAACACCGACTCGATGCTCCTCACCTTGATGTGAACAAGGGAGAACATTGTAATGGCCTAACATCAACTACCTTGCCAACACTTGTAACAAACTTTAATGTCGGAAGACTTCAATTGTAGACTACCCAGAACTTTGCGAAACATGCAAACTAAAGCTTAACAAGGCTTCTGGAAATAAGGATGTCTAAGACATTTAGAACAGCATCAGCATCTTTTACCCGATCAAAAGGAGACCCTCAGAGCTGCACCAACTACAGAGGCATAAGTCTGCTCAACATCGCCTTCACGATCCTATCTGCCGTAATATGTGAACGCCTGAAACCGTTTACCAACAATCTGATCGACCCTTATCAGTGTGGTTTTAGGCCAGGAAAGTCCACAATCGATCAAATTTTCACACTTCGGCAGATCCAGGAAAAAAAACCAAAGAAGTCCAAATTGATACCCACCTCCTATTCATCGATGTCAAAGCCACATACGTCAGCATTTATAGAGACGAACTATACAGAGCCATATCGAGTTTTGGTATACCACCCAAACTCGTTCGCTTGTGTAGGATGACGATGAAGAATTCTCGCTGCACCATCCGGGTCGGAAACGACCTCACCGACACATTCGATACCAAAAAAGGATTTAAGCAAGGCGATGCGCTATCATGTGACTTCTTCAATTTGATTCTTGAGAGGATTGTGCAAAACTCCCGACCCAACACCAGAGGCACAATTTTCCAAAAATCGGTGCAACTACTAGCGTACGATGACGATATTGACATCATTGGTAGGACTCAACGTGATGTCAAAGCCACGTTTGATAGTATAGAGAAGGAAGCGGCAGAAAAAAACGAAAGGACACACAACATCGACGAATTGGACAGAACGTCACCATTGACAGATATTACTTCGAGGTAGTACAGGACTTTGTCTACCTCGGCTCCGCTCTTAACTCTGACAACTACATCTCGTCAGAAATCAAATGAAGAATTACTCTTGCCAACCGCTGTTTCTTCGGGCTAAGAAGGCAATTTAGTAGTGGCCCTCACTTGAACTACTAAGGAGATCCTATATAAGACCCTGATAATCGCAGTCCTTCTAAAGCATGGACCGTATCAAGAGCGGATGAAGAAATCCTCTCGATTCAACAGAAAAATTCTTCGAAAAATCTTCGGTCCCGTTTGCGTTGATGGGCTATGAAGAAGAAGATTAAGCCACGAACTACGAGCTATACAGCGACATGCCCCTAGTTAAACAAAAACTCCGCATTGAACCTTTAAGATTGCTAGGACATGTGGAACGATTGGACACCAATACTCCGGCTCGCAGAGTAGAGCAAGACCTCGCTTTAAGTGGAGCGCACAAGTAGAAACCGACCTCATCCAACTTGAAGTGCGCAACTGGAGGCAGTTAGTTATACTTTCTTACTTACTTAAGTGGCGCTCCAGTCCGGGATGAACCTGGACCTCAACCAACATGCCTCTCCAATTAGCCCGGTCTCGCTAGTTTTTTGTCAGCACCTCTACAGATACAAACTTCGTTGTCATTAACTATAAAAACAGTTCTTTTCAAGACTCTTGGTTGCTTTTTTTTCATGCCCAAAGCACAACTCGCAATATTTTGTC